>CM022483.1:17035573-17120883 GCA_011952105.1 Coreoperca whiteheadi
GAAGAGGTTTTGGGGAAAGCCAAACCTCCCCTGCCTCCATCCCCCTGTAACCCAAAGGGGGGAAAAAAAAAAATAAAAGACTCCACCCCTCTCTTTTACACCCCCTGATGTGTATAAAAAACACTTTTCCCCCTATTTTTATTTAATTTCTCCCCCCCCCCCCCCCCAACAAATACTTTGACTTCAATTTTCAAGTCTTAAAGGAGTCCTTTCAGTCCTTTAAGACTTGGAGTCAAAGTATTTTTCTAGCAACGCTGTTTTGGTCAACACAGACAAGATCCAATCCTTTTTATTTTAGGGGATAGATTAACTCAAGCAGTGCATTTAGTTATAAAATCAATTACTTTACCGTATTATACATTTTCAACTAAATGTACAAATTTCAGACGTCTTGTGGCAACACAAGGGCTTTTAAAGCATCACTTTCTGAACAGTGCCGCAAATAACCAACAGGACATGCATGTATGATGATACATGATGAATTGCTATGAGCATCTAAACATACTTTGTTTTTATAGAATCTGTCTGTACACTAGGCAGTCCTTCAGCTTTTGAATTATTTATAAATGTGGTTCTATGAGAAATAAATTTCCAGTGTCAGATTTGATGACACTAACTTTTATGAAATTCCAGGTTGACAGAAGTGCTTATGCAGCAGGTTTAATATGTTTGTAGTTTGTTTGCTCATTGAAAAGCTGTACTGAATACAGGGGGGGGTTAAATTAGTGTGGTTTCATTGTTAGCTTGTTTCCAGCTTTTTATGCAATTTAACAATCCGTAACAACCAGTGAATTTTCAACACAAAATTTTGAGTTGTCTAAATACATCTAAAGATCTTCAGATAACAAGCAAAAAAGCACAAATAGGCCCTCTAAGAGGAAGTGAAAAAATAGATATTTCCAAGGGCAGATCACGTCACGTCCATCTCAGGAGGAGACGAGAGTGGAGGCATTTACATTTTTTATTAGCCCCCTTTGGCTACAGAGGGATGGATGCAGAGGCAGATTGGCGTTTCCCTAAAACTCATCCGACAGTATGTTGATTTAACTCAAATCAAATCGACTGACTCCTAAAAAGGCCTTACTAAAACAGGCAGGTGCAAAGGATGCTGCATTCTTGACCCTTAAACAGTAAATGATTGTGAAGTTTGGTGGTACTGGGAAGTGCGAACCCAAATCTACCTTTAATGTTGAGCCAGGGTACACACACAGTAAAAAATACCTCTGAGTCACTCATCTTCTTATTTAAGAGCTGTTGTGAAAAATGACTCTTCTTCAATTCAAAATGAGTATTTGATCTGATATACAGTAATTTACCTAAAACACTGACAGACACCACCGAGCAGATGGTACATGGAGACTAAGAAAGGCAATAATGATTTGAATACCAAATCGTTAAACGTAATCATTACTGAATACTTGATGTTGAAATTTAAATACCACTGAATTTAAAGCACTTAAGTATTAGTATTTTACTTCAAACGTCTATGTCTATGTAAACGTGAATGTATGTGGTCTGAGTTCCTCTTTCAAGTGTCCATCATTCATAAAATGCCAACAAGGCAAACATCGGCTGATGAAGCGCATGTGATATGGTCGATAGCTCCAGCATAAGCGAGTAAGTGGATATTAAGTTGAGATTGTTTGTCAATCCTCAAATTCAGTTGGTGAATTTCAACACCTAAATTCAAGATGAAAACTTCAAACCTAAACATCTGCGTTACCAGGGAGAAGCGTAATCAATCTGCCCAGTCAGGTTGTGTTCTGTCAGTCATGTGACCCAAGAAAGAAGTTCTGGTGAGCAACTAAAACCCCAAACATTTTAATTTTCTATCTGAATTTGTGAACCTAAAAAGTCATGTTTTTTAAATTTACAAACTATGAAATGGCCTATAGGAAAATTGAAGAGAGAAATTTAACACATATAAATTAAAATAATTTTCATAGTAATTTCAGTGGTATTTAGTAGTCTTATAATTTCACAATTAGGTTACTAATACTAAGACTAAAATGACTATAGCCTTTCTTTGCTTCCATATGTTACTGCTTTGTCAATGAAATCAAGTGTAAGAATTAAGGGAGATGCTGCATCTCTTATCAGTGGTAATGTTGTCTTGTGAGTACCCATCATTGTAACAGTGCTGAGATGGCAGAATCAAATAATACAAATGTCCTCTCACATATGTGACACCTGAATCTTTTCTTGGATTCTGCAAAGTGGTACAACGTGGCCAAGGACATTTTTATAATTGTTTTGCATTTGGCATAGTCTAGAAATATTCTTCAAATTCACTTTCACTATTTAGAATCATTGCTTTTGTTCTTCCACCAAAACAGATTGTAGAAAGCTGCAAGAAACAAAGATCATTTACAGCTCGAGTATAATACAATATATTAGCTAACCCTTTCTCCATATAATCATATCTTGGCATTTTGTGAATCACAATTGTCATCATTTTGTCAGGATTCATCCACTACTAGGCCTATATTTTATTTTTCTTGACCTTTAGTAAGTCTCCTTGAGATAAATCATCCTGGCCAAGACCAGAAGCAATAATAGAGTTACCAACAAACAACACATGACACAAAATCAAAAGCAATTATAGAATCATGACTAATATTGGACTGTCTAAAACCAAATTTGAACATAATAAGAAGATTTATTAATGAATTACTTTAATTACTTAAGTTTCTGTAGAGATGATTTGACTGCACAGAGAGAAACCAAATTGAATTGTATAGTTTCTGTGAATTGAAATCATTGTGGGGGAAATTTAAGTTGGAAGGTGGCTTCAGGCTTGGAATTCAGGAGATGTTTGCATAAACCAAACCATCTAAAACTTCAGTGTTTCAAATCGAGTCTGGCTGCAGTGCTTGGTGCTGTATTTTTGATTTGGAGCTGCTGTTCATTCAGTCAGCCTTTCAGGAGGCAGCATATGAGGCCAGTGTCAAGAGGTAGATCATCTACTGCCCCCTGTCGTCTATATCGGGATCTGACGGCCTGATCCGGATGCGCTGGCTTTGTAATCCTAATAACCACAGTCACAGTGACAGCATTTATTAATTCTGAGTGGAAATCAGAGAGCTTGGAGACATTAGGTAGTTACTGTATAGTGTTGGAGATTAAAATATGTACATTTGGATAAACATCAGAAGGAAAAAGAGAAAGGCAGAAAGACCTGTCTTTACTTGTATGATGAGTTTGGGAGATTCTTTCAAATACGTTGCGACATTTTATTCAATTTGACTTTAATTTGTACAAAATATTTTTCAATACACATTAGTCTGCAAATTTGGCTCACTCTTTGATTTTGAGCATACAGTATTCCACATATTTTTGATCCTGCATTATATCACAATGTAGCATTTGCCCGCATGGTGAATTCAAAGAGATTTCTGGCCTCAGCGCAAGAGGAAGGGCAGCTCTGCTTGCTCCGCTCTAAACCCCGCCTCCTCTCGGACGGACATAACGCTGATTGGTCCTCTCCCTTCTAGTTCGAGCCTCTCCATTGGCTGAGGGCTGCTCCGTACGCAGATGAAATGCAAATCCAGGGGTCTGCCGGTAAAAGCCTGGCGCTGTCAGCCGGTATACCATTCAAGTAGAGCGGGAGGAAGAGAGACATAGCCGGGGACAGAGAGCGAGCGCGCGGCTTGTAAGGAGCGCTACAGTCGGGACAGGCTGGTGCTTCCAGAGTACTTTCCCTTTTTCTTCATGTCTTGTCACTTTCCTTCCGCTTGTGATGCCAAACGTGTGGAAGCTTGATTTCTGCTGCGAGGAGACAGACGGAGCTTTGAAGACCCCCAAGTCTCAGAGTGACTTTTATTGTGCGTGGAGAACACAAGCAGCTCCGCTTCGGACACCGCTTTCTTTCGGGCTTCTACGCACAAAGGCTGAAATCCGGCGCGTGTGGACGGAATAAATGTCTACGGCCGATAAGAAGACAACGCGACGAGTTACCGACACACATACAGAACCTGCTTGTTGTACGGAATCGGGAGGTTTCCAGTGAAGCTCGGGGAAGTTGGGTATCTGTGGACGCACTGTGCCGCACAAATGGTGTTTCTGTGGGACGCAAAATACGGTAAAACCCTTTCTTTCTGAATTTACCATCTGATGCTTTGTATGAGACTGAGCACCGGTTTTAGTCAACAGCATCACAAAGAAGGAAAGTAATTCCAAATCAATGACTGTTCCAGTCAGTATGGTGGATTTAACTTGGGTTGCAAAGAAAGGAGAGAAAAGACTCGCTGCCTTAACATACTTAAACTACTGTGCAATGCACCCTGTTTCCACTTTAATCTGTGATACTTATTTATCCTTCTAGTACGGCTGTGCAGCGTCCTCCGTCCCATTATATATTGTTAATAAGCTACACGTAACCTGACAGCTCATGCACTATTACTTTATACTGTAATATTAACCTCAACCCCGGTAACCCACTTTGTACGTTACACTTATTTAATTTTAAATGTATACTTATACCCACTTTGTACTCACCTGCATTATATTATTGCTTTTTGCTGAGTACTTCCATCCTTGTGTGCACTGAGGTGACAGTGAGCTGCTGTTACAGAGAGTTTCCCCTCGGGGATCAATAAAGTGTTTCTGATTCTGATTCTGAACATTTGTGTGTCTACATGGTTCCAATGTAGCTTTTTAATTCTTTTCCAGACTAAATGTAACTTCCTCGCTGATGTACATCTCGTCAATTATACAATCTACTAGTTAAAATGAAGTACTTTAAGTACACGGATGCATTCCAAAAAACTCTGCTACAATATACTAAGTTTATACCATATATTATCATGTTAACTGTAAAGGTTCCCCATATAGTGCTCAGCTATATTTACACAGTCACAGAAGAGTTTGTGGTCAGGTAACCTGCTAGCCAAGTGATAAACTGGAACGTGTCTTACAGTATGATCCGGTATGAGTCCTTTCACCTCAGCTCATGTAGCCTTTCGTAGCAGAACACACACACTGCGATGGTTCAGCCTTTGGTGCAGAGCCTACCGGGCTCCCCTACCAACTTCTAACTCTAAACTGGTATCTTGATAACTGCTGTATGAGTGATACTAAAAGATAAGAGCAGTGGCGTTACAACCCATTCAAGCTATATTACTAAGTGCAACACAGCTTCTAAAATGAAGGGATGATTATTTCAGCAGTCACATTTTGGCCAAACTGAACAGAGCATCAGACCTGTGACGCTTCCTCCCCAGTGGCTGCAGGGCCGTAAGCAGCTGTTGAGTTTGCTTGTGCCTCTGGACTGTGGTACAGAAAGCTCGCCTGTAACTTCCCATGGCTGTTTGAACACTGAGAGATGGTACATCAGTCAAATCTTTTTATCGAAGATGATTCAAATACTGTCAGTGTCTCCGACCCGAATACACTCATATGTAACTCCAGATCTCAAAAGGTTGTAATATGGGGAACTCTGTCGATTCACCACTGAACTGTAGAACTCGAAATATTATTATTTACTCTGAACTGGACTGCAGTGAAACTTAACAATTCTTAATTTGACGCTGACTCCGTGTCTTGTGTCTGCGACCTCGGGTTAAAACCACTGGCCGTTGGTTGAGCTCTCAGCGAAGCTGTACAGTCTAGTAGCAGTGGGGGTTTCAAACTGTAAACTAAACTCCAAACCGCCAGCATGCGGCTTCCATTGTGGGTTGGCTGACTGACAAACCAACAGAGCCACTGACACTGCAGACAGACAGCTGCTCATTTATCAGATTCCCTCTCTTCACTCATGTTTCTGACGAGATGAGCTTCTGTTTATTATGTTACATGAACTGAATTGGAAGTAGTCTTCCTCATTTAACGTAGCGTCTCTGTGGATAACGTGTCACCTCTCTCACAATGATTCTTTTAAAGAGGACTTGAAAAAGGGGGATGAGTGCAAGAGGGTTGCTGCTGTCTTTAGCTTCATGACTCCACACTCTGGTATTGAAGTCAGGGTGACCACAGTGTGTGTCACCCTGCACTCTGTGTGTGTGTGAACCCATCTGTGTGGTTCTGTTTAGGGCTGATTTTATACATGGTCTTTCTTTCTGTTACATTGATTTTCATGATTAAATTCATGCAGCTCTCCTGGAATAAGAATGTATATAACATGAACACAAGCTTATATATCCCGCAGACCAGATCAGCCATAATTCATTAATTTTTTAGCAATTCTTTTTCAGTCTAACTCTCTAACTAATAATTATTTTCATTTTCCCAATTAACCCATTCATCCTTTGCTTTATTAAATGTCAGAAAAGTGACAAATATCCTTTACAGTTTCCCAAAGATATCCAATTTATTATAGAAGATTAAGAAAAGCAGATGATATTCATTATCAAATTAGTTGTCAATTAACTTTCTGTTCAATCACTAATTGATTAGTTGACTATTTGTTGTAGCTCTAGCTTTACGGTTCACTTCTTCTGATATTTGTCTCTATCTGTTGACTCTATCACCAAACATCTCCACTCTGGAGATATTTAAATCTAACTCAACTAACTTCATCTATTCTGTCTCAGACCCAGCCCCCGGCCGGCGTTACACTCCCCCCTCCACCACCCTTGCCTCAGGGGGGAAGATGGCCGAGGCCCTGCCCCTGGGCGCCCAGGAGGCCGGAGGCGGGTCCACTCTGGTGGGCAAGCTGCGCATGGCCGACCGCGGCATGGTGGAGGTACGAAGACATGGAGCGAAATATCTCCACCCATCACCAAAGCTAAAACGTCCTCACACTCACTGTTGACAGTTCAGACGGTAACGGGGATGTTTTTTCAGGTGATCTCAGATCATCCAGGAGAGCTGGTGAAGACCGACAGTCCCAACTTCCTCTGCTCTGTGCTGCCCACACACTGGAGGTGTAACAAGACCCTGCCCATTGCTTTTAAGGTGTGTGTGTTACTTTAGACCTTTACTCCACTACAGGCAAATATTGTACTTTTTACTCGGCTCCATTCCATTAATAGCTATTATTGTTAATTAAGATTTCCATAGAAAATGTATGATCAACAAATCAAATATATTTCTTTGTTCCAGATTGAAGAGCAACAGTACGCTCAGCTCTACCTTGACTGACTACAGCATTAAAATACTGCCATAACATAATGTTTAGAATCATGTAACACTCTGAAAGGAGCTGCTCTGCAAATGGCTACTTTTGTTTCTTTTTTCAGTTACACAATGCCAACAGACCTTCAAATGACTGCATTTGTCTTGTCTAACAAAAAACTCCAAAATCTTATATAAAATAAAGTCACATTATTTTAATATAACTGAAAACATAAAAAGTAAAGAAAAGAAGCCAATCCTCACATTTGAGAATCTGGAATCAGTGAATTGATGGCATTTTTGCTTTAATGACTCCAACATTGATTAGTTTGTTTCATTTATGTTGGTGGACAAAGTGATTCATTCTTTCAGCACTAAAGCATGGATTCACAGATGGGGAGAGAGAGAATATCCAAGCTTTATGTTTGAATAAAAGTATTGTCCCTGATTTCTGCTCTGTGCAGAGGCTTCTCAGATCATTCAATGGGATTTCAAATGCTTTCTTTTGCTTAACAAGTAGGACGATTTTCTCTTAATCCAAAATCTCTTAAATCCGAAATCACCGAATTTGGAGAGATATGTTTTTTATTGTCTGATCAGACAATGAAACACCTGATTTCTGTTACAATATGATAGAAATGCATTAACATTTTCTAATACAACTTTTTTCATTTTGATTTCCTTTTATGTAAATGTGTTTTTGAAAACCATTCATCAATGACAAATTGCCAAGTTACAGAGTGTAATTCTGCATTTCTACAAGTAACAACAATAGTCTGATACATCCATCTTCAGGGTTTCTTCATGTACAGTGTGATGGCTTGATTTTCTTTGCAGTGTGTTCCCTCATGTATCGATGTGTGTGGATGTGGACGGCTTTCCTGCACTTTCAGACTAAATGCATTTGTGGAAAAGCAGCTTTTAGCTGCAGAACACACAATTGATTGATTTATTGAGTTTTATGCATTAGTGTTCACACATGCCTGTGTGTGTGTGTGTGTGTGTGTGTGTGTGTGAGCGTTTGGTGCATTATGCATCATTATGGAGTGTCATGAGCGGATGTCACTGCCTTTTACTGATAATGGATGACTGTTATGATACGCACATACACACACACACACACACACACACATATATATATATATATAGAGAGAGAGAGAGAGAGACACACACAAATACGTTTCAATGTAGTGCATACATGACAACACACACACTATACTGTAGGTGTACACACAGGTACAATGTGCATGTATACACAGGCTGTCCATTTAAGGAAATGTACACACAAACACATACACGCTGGCCTGAGAGCTTCATAATTGTTTCCTTGGTCTTGTTTATTCTGCTGGGCTGGTTTCATGCCCCATTGCTGCCAGTCTCTCCCCAGTCTGCCGGTGTGTGTTCTTTTTTCCTCTCCCGGTTCTTCAATGTAAACTATCTGCAAGCCAAGACCTGTATTTTTAACTCACTGCTGCTTTGCTATTATGGAAGAAATGTGTCCAACCACATTCCACTGCAGGCTCCGATCAATACAGTCATTGATGGATTATTGGAACATCAGCATATTGATTTTTCAACTCCTACTCAAAGCAACCTAGATAGTAAACAACAGAGTCAGAGCAATATCTTAGACCAATGCTATTATCTGGAAAACAATGCTTTTGTTTAATTTTAAGAGAGAAATCAGGGTTTAACAGAGAAGTTAACCCAAAAGTGTCCCAATCATGGTGTGGTTACTCGCTTGGAGCGCTCTGGCTTAAAAGAGAAACCAGCCACAATACAATATCTGCGGTGGTCATTTGCACACTGATGGTTTAGTGTGATTAGCGTTAATATGGAAATCGGCCTTCATGGCTCTGTATTTGCGTAGGTGTGGAGGAGGAGAATGTGCTCTCTAGTGCGCTGAGTGTCACACATTTCCATTTTACGCATGTGTTTTTGGATAAGGAAAAGAATTGACCTTTTTTGTCATAATTTGCATCATTTAGTCTAAAGCTGTTTGTGTTTCTGTGTGACCTTGTGTGACCCCGTGATCAGGTCAAATCTGCTAACCCATTAGCATTTCATGTCATTTACTTTGGATCTAGCAGGATATCTAAGCATGCGCCAGACTTCATTATCGTCTGATAGGTTAGGGGCCTTAAGCAAGGTCAGTGACCAACAAATCAGACTGAGGTTGCACCGTGCAGCTCGCAGCTGTGAGTGTGTGTGATCTTTACAGGGATAGTAGTATCCCTGATTTCCATAAATGTCCCGATAAGCATCCATAAATTCACTTAGAAAACCGAGAAAAAAGACGCTCCTGATGACTTCTGTTTTCTCTACAGGGATCCAGGGATCTACAGCCATAGTTACACTGCAAACAGAATCTGCTAATAGCTAATGCACCATGACTTTTCATGGAACAAATTCTCCAAACAGGGCTCAATGTGTAGCACGTCGCTAGCTCAGGAACTTCATGGCAACATTACTGACCTTTTCAGCAAGAAGGTGCTCCCACACACAGTCCATGTTCATCAATCACCTTCCAACAAAGTAAAAGGTTTATTTCACCATAGAAACTGCTACTCCTGCAACACACCGTTAGCTAGTTGAGCTAGTTGTAAACTAGTTACCGCCAAAGATCATCACTTTTACCCTGATATCCTTGCTGGATGGGGTGATGTCAGGCCATAAGACCATCTCAAAACGCGAATGGGTGTTTCCAACTTTGAGAAATGTAGCCTACAGCAGCCTGTGTGAACTTTTGTCTTGTGTTTCTGACAACCAGACATTAAAAAACAAAACTGGAAGTGGAACAAACTAACAAATGGGCACACCACGTAAGGTCAATGCTTCCTTGCTTGCTTGTACCCCTCAACATAAGAAAACAATGAAAGTGGACAATCTTTTTATTTTTTTGTTGCTATTTTGTACTATCAATACATTTTTACACATTAGGGCTCAGATGGTTTCCTATATCCCCGGAACACTGGCACTCTCCTCGGTCCATTCATCGACAGATACGTAATTGAAAATGTTAGACAACATGGGCAGAAAAACTCAATTTCAAATTGCTAATCGAAGCGGACATTTTTCTTTATAATTTTATCATATTGAAGACACTCACCCCCTTTCCTTCGTCATGTCACTAGGTGGTTGGCCTAGGCGACATCCCTGATGGCACCCTGGTAACTGTGATGGCAGGAAACGATGAAAACTTCTCAGCCGAGCTTCGCAACGCCACAGCCGCCATCAAGAACCAAGTGGCAAGATTCAACGACCTGCGCTTTGTTGGCCGCAGTGGAAGAGGTACACACACACAAATATAGTAATAATAATATTAACGCAGATTGTAGCTATGGGTGAATGTAAACGATATGAGCTATACCGGCATCAGTTATAAATGAGAATAGCATCTCACACTGGTTGAAATGTAATATTTTGCACAAGCACACAACACAGCATAGATAAATTAGGGGAAGTACATGTGAATAAAAACCGTATTCACATAACTTCCTCGTAACAGCCCATTCACCCCCACCCCCCACTCTTTAACGGACACACTAGACCACAGTTACTCTAAATCAGTCGCAGGCAAATGACCCAACTTATCTATTTAAAACACCGGTCCTGTGTACACAAGCTCTGCTAACACTCTCACACACATTCAAAAGCACACTACTCCCCAGCTGAATGAAAATATGGGAATAACTGTCAATATTTGACAGATTCCACAGTCCTCCTTTTGAAAAATGAGCATATTAATAATTCATCTGCATTAGAATTCAAATGAATAAAGTTGAGGAGTAGAAATTTGTTTTCATGTAAATATAACTGCCGAGAGTACAAAGAGGTACATTTTCCAGCATTTTAAAATACAAAACATGTTGATTTTTGAAGTTGATCAATAGCTGGATCAGTGTGGTTAAAGCAGGAAACCCACACCTAATGCTTTGAGATTCATATATCTTCTCTGTAATTATTAACTATGTTTTCTTTCAAACCTGCTTCCTTTGCTCATGTGGTTTTTATATCCCCCTAAGGCCCGCTAGAATCAGGTTACAAAAACATGAAGCAGAGGGAAACGAAAATGTCATCCAAACTATTTTTAACTGCAACTTTTACATTTGTTTTTAAATGAAAGGCTAATAGTCTGCAGCCACGCTAGGAGCTGTCAGGCTGCATGTAGGCACAGCGGTGCTTTGAGCTAAATGCTAATATCAGCATGCTCACAATGACAATACTAACATGCTGAGGTTTAGCAGGTATAATGTTTACCGTGTTCGCCATCTGAGTTTAGTATGTTAGCATGCTAACATTTGCTAATTAGCAGTAAACAGTCCGGCTGAGGCTGATGGGAACACCATTAGTTCGGCAGGTTTGTGATCACAAACCAAAGTGTTGGACGCATTAACATGTTGAACTGATGGTGGCGCTAGATGAAAAGTCAGAGGATCAGCAGAGTTATTACGGTTCACCCTGAGGGGACCCACATTTCATGGCAATCCATCAGTAGTTGTTGAGATGTTTTGGTCTGGCCCAAAGTGGTGGACTGACCAACAATGCCATCCCTAG
Source organism: Coreoperca whiteheadi (assembly GCA_011952105.1). NCBI lineage: Eukaryota > Metazoa > Chordata > Actinopteri > Centrarchiformes > Sinipercidae > Coreoperca > Coreoperca whiteheadi. The sequence goes on from CM022483.1 coordinate 17,047,184, forward strand.
ACTCTTGCAACTAGTGTGCCTAAAACAGATCGTCCAGTGTCAGGAAATGCAGAGATAACTTTTAGGGTTTGACCAGTGCGGACTTGACAGACCAATAGTAATACTTATTTGGCCTAAAAGTACAAATATAGTATTATTTTTTTATTCTTATTTCTGTACTGTATGCTATATTTTTAAAAGAAAAGGCTGTGCGGACTCAAACCAACAACATGTCAGTCCGTCTCCCGGTACTGTCTGACTTCCTGTCTGTGGCTCTCAGCTCCGAGGCCATCGGTTCCTACTAACGAGGCGTAACATCACCTCACAAATATATAGTTTCATGTGTAAAAAGGCTCAGTAATTTCATAAAACAACTGCTCACTGTAGTTTTTATCAAACAAACAGGAGGAAATAGTGCTTTTGTTGGGGACTATTTTCAGCTGCGGATGAATCCACTTGTGGTGCTCTAGTTTGGGTGTGTGTGGGACTGAGTCAGAATAAACTCCAGTGTGTGTGTTCATGGTGATGAAGGAACAGCAGTGAGGCTCACTGATGTGTTTTAACGGTTTCTGGACGACAGTGGAGCTCTGAGGCCCAGAGGAAGGCGCTCCATCAGGCTGTGACACTCACTCAGGACCCGATAGTGGACACGTTCACTGCTGGTTTTGATCTGCATATGGGATGTAGAACGTCACCAGACTTGTAACTGTAACTTGTGGCTTACTAAGTGGGTGCGATGAAAGTATTTGTGGTAGAGGGTGCTATGTTATTTCAGGAGCTTTCCCACCATTATTTCTAGAGGAAAGTGTGAATACTTTGAGAGTTTAGTGTATTGTATGATAACAAGCCACATGAACGCACATGTCATGCAGAGCTTCTCCACCTAAAACCTCTAAAACGTCATTAACTGTCTGTGTGGGAAGTGGTTAGTTTAGCTGCCGACAGCAATGAATGGTTTAGTTTGACTGTTGGTTTCTCTTCGTTTCTGTGTGTGTGTGTGTGTGTGTGTGTGCGTGTCTGTGTGTGCGCGTGGGTGGGAGTTGGTGTCAAAGTTCTCAAACTTAGTCATAATTTGTCAGTTGTCCCTGTTTTGAAGAAGCACTCAGATACAACAGAGATACATTGGTACACTCATGACGTGTGCAGAATCTTCAGTGTTTTCGTCGACGTAGAGCTGCTCTGTTATTTGCAAATCAAGTCAAGTGAATTCATCTGTTTAACTTTGAAGTTGATGATTTACAGTCAGTGTTTGAGTTAAGAAATGAACTCTGAAATTGAATTATTAAATCCAACCGCTAAAATCAATCTACTGAAGCTCGTTTCCAATAGTGTTGTTTTAAGTGGAAAATATATTTTTACAAGGTTGTAACTAGATGGCACGCCCAAATCCCTAAATATACCCCTAGCTCACGTCTGATGTTTTAAGACATCAAGATAGAAATTTCTGATTTGGTGTTGATTTAACAAAATCAATAGTTTGTTTCCTGGTTGGTGAAAGTGTGTGAGAATCTGTCCCAACCAAACCGGATAATGTGACAACGCTTCCTTCTCTCTCCACCTTGTTTTAGCCTCCGTCCACACCAACTAGCGTTTCTCAAGTGTGAATAATAAAACTGCAGCCCCCTCTTTCATTTCAATGACAAAACTGCATTCATACAACGCAGAGAGCTCCGGCAAGAAAAATGCACGTTGATCTGGTTACACCTGACATCTGACAACACACTGCGTTGGCAAATCAAATACATGCAAGTGCACATTTCTTTTTTTTGAGTTATTTTTACTGGTGAAGAGGATGTTCAAAACAAAGGTAGACCTAAAACATTAAAAACATAGAACGGTCGCATTATGCAGACACCAAGACCAAACAAAAGGAAGAACAGGTGGTGCGTTTCTAATGTTTACCTCCAGATCTTGGAGTAGGAGGATTAAACACATAGTATCATAACCCTCAGTGCAATGTTACTCAATCCAGCCTTCCAGGATCTCAGCGGTACCTGGAGCAGAACACCGGTCTGATTGGCTGCTAAATTAGCCCACAGTAGTCTTTTCTTTGCCTCGTCAGAAATAAATCATCTTCTTATTTGGAGATGAATGAATTCTGACCTGTTTCTGAGACCTGGACTATTTCAGGCAAATAAAGATGAGTGCAGTGAAAGAAAAAGGGAGCATTTCTAGATGTAATGAAACCCTTCTACACTAGTGTGGACGTAAAGTAAATGATGATGACGATGATGCAGTATCTATCATGACTTGTTTGTTTCATATGATGCTTCAGCCTACTACCACTATATCTGTCTGTGCTCGTGTGTGTGCACACATGTGCAACGAGTTTTCAGTCTCTATTTTAGTTCCTCTTAACCAGGACCACCATTTTTCCCTTTCACACCAACACCACCTTGTTATTTGGGGAACACACACACACACACACACACACGACTTTGTTGAAGACAGTGTAAAAAGGAGATTCTGTCTGATCGGCCGATTGTGAGAAAAACTGGACGACCCTGACTCAGCAAGCCCTGACTCGAAGCGCGCGCGCACACACACACACACACACACACACACAGACAACCACACACCTCACCTCACCTCATGTGTGAAATCCACTCTTATCTATAGAGAGTGAGAGAGACATAGGGGTGATTAGAGAGAAAGTCCCGGAAAACACTGTTGTCAAGACACACACACACACACACGCCTTTGTGATTCAGTAATCGTGTGTGTGTGTGTTTCTCTGTGAGATGCCACCGGCTGGCTGATAGACACAACAGACACAAAGACTTCAGCTGTTCTCTCCCTCCTCCTGTCTCTCTCTATCAGCCCAAATCTCTTACTGTAAACCCTCTCTCTCTGTAAACAACCTGCACAAAAACACACTCGCTGTGTATCTATACTGTATACAACTTATTCTACACAATGTATTTCTTTATTTACAGTAATTTTTACACAGAACACACTGTGTGTACAGTGTATGTACAGTATACAATAAGTATGCTGTTTCTGTGTGTATTACTAGGAGAGGACAGAGGTTGTCGGAGATAGCACACCCTCTAGTGGCCTTCAGTATGGCAGATGGAGTTGGTCAGCCATCTGTATCCACAGTAAACGTCACAGTAAACGATTTGTGCCACTTCGCTGTGGTTTAAACATCATTTTAATATAGGAACACCGAACAGCACATGCCCCATATGCTGATTTAAATCAATGGATTGTGCAACAAGTAAACAGAATACTATTCAATTCAGTTGTATTTATATAGCACCAGTTCATAACAGAAGTGATCTCATTGCACTTGTCCTACAGAGCAGGTCTAGACCGAACTCTTTCTAACATTATTGACAGAGACCCAGCAATTCCCACATGTACCGGAAGAGATGACTTTTACATGGCTTGTCATGGCTCAGTCCAAATTGAAAACATTTACTGTAATGTCTCTACCAGCTAAAGCAACTAAATAAACCCCAAAACACTGTGGTTCAACATGTTTACTGTTGTAGATACCTACAGTGTAGGTTTTGATTAATGGTTGAGTGTCGAATTTCGACCGTTGATGTCCATTTCATTATACCCCCTAGCCCCTACTGTGTTCACATCCAGTTACATTAACGTTGCCAGATGTACCATAAATACCATATTTGTACGATCATATCACCCTCTGTACGATGCATGATCGTTAACGCCAAAAGTGCCATCATTACAATTAGTCGTTTGTATTTAAATTTGTTTCCCGACAAACAATATATGGATCCTACGTGTTTACGCATCTCTTCGCACATGTCCTCTTTCGATCCAATCATGCTTCGTGTATGCTATGTTGATCATGACGCAGTAGGCACGCCTCTCGTTTTCCAGGATCCTCCACTCAATGCTGAAGAGAGTTTGTACATTTCTTCTAACTAATATGAGGCTATTATAAAATTGTCAGACTGACGAACTTATGGACACATTCCCTGCCGTGCTTCATAGCTACGTCAGCCTGCTTTAAAAAAACAACTAGACGTGTGTAGATTTGTAGGTGCTTCGAAAAGCTGATTAAACAAGTGTAAAATTACACATGTATGCATGTTCTTTCTCCTGGTTATAACTCACGTAAGATAATTTCCCTCAAAATACAATAATTTTAAGCCTTTGGTACGATAGTTTTACATTCCCTATCTGGTTATTTCACTTAGTCTCTTATTCAGTATGGAGACAAAGTGAGCGTTCAGGCCAAAAACAGCCCTGCACTGAAACAACACCACGGGTTGCATTAGTGTGGGCGTCATGAGACATGAAACAAATCCAGTAAATCCAGTTTGAGTAACGGGTCCATGAGTTTGAAGGTCTATCAGACACGAAATACTGCAACAAGGTTTATGACAGGATCCTTACAGTTGTCACAGTGATCAACAATAGTGAGGTTTACAGTACACACTGTTCACATTACAAAGTAATCTACCAGGAATGTGTGCTTCCACATGTTTGATTGGCCCCATTCAAATAAATGAAAGGGCTGCTTTTTTTCACACACAGCTAAAGTCAATCTGAATGCGGCCTGGCGTGTTTAGATTCATTATTTCATACAGAGCCCGGGCTGCTAGCTTTGACACGTGTGTTACTGAAAAGGAGAAGAAAACTTCCTCTTTCAACTTCCTTAATGTTGTCTTCACTCACAGCAATCTCCACCAGCATCAGAAAACAAAAGCCAATCACAGCTCTTGTAGTCCCCACATGGTTTCTCTGGCGCATGTCAGCTGTAGCTATTCAGCCGTAGCTAAAGGGTGTGGAGGAAGCGTGCTGGATGGGTCTGTAACATGTTACATTCTTCAGGAGTTTGCCTCCCATCACAGACCTGAAGTGTTAGCTTTTTAATTAACCATAACTATCTTTGTCAAAAAAGAAAGTGTGTTAGATGCCTAACCCTAACTATACCTTATGCAGAGTTCATTTGAAATAACAGTCTTTCCCTTTGCTTTAACCACAGTAAACATGATGAACATTGAGCGTGATAATCCAGGGTTTTACTGAATCTTCCAATCAATATTCTGTCTGGCAACAGGACTGTATCTCCACTACCTGCGGCTGTACGATTATTAGCTGATTCAGCGTCATACCTGCTGCCTCAGTATGCCCTAAAGTGAATTTTTTTGCCCTTACCACCATGAAAGTGAAACAATGGTATAACCAAATGTACAGTACAAGCTTCGACAGTTTGAGACTAAATTCTGTTTGTTGTCCATGTAATAGCATGTACACTGTATTGGAATGCAAATCATGTGAACTCTGAAACAGGCCGATCACTTATTGAGGCTTTAGTCAGTCGACTGTCTTTGGAAACGTGAATTTGCTCATTCTTCTTCTTCTTCTTTTCCTTTCGGCTGTTCCCTTTCAGGGGTCGCCACAGCGAATCATGCGCCTCCATCTAACCCTGTCCTCTGCGCTGAAATATTGTAACAGGTTTTTCCAGTTGTTGTTCTTTGTCAGTTCAAGGCTGATTTATTTTGGATGCGCATAATGTATGACAAAATGCCATCAGTGTTCAATATGCAGCAATAACGTAATAAGGAAATGTTCAGAGAGAGAGAGAGAGGAAACAGACACAGAGGGAGAGAGAGAAGTGAAAGTAACACCTGGCATTACCCATATACAACAACAGTGGTGGTCTGCGTGAGTGTGTGTGTGTGTTTGCAGCAAGCATGGTGTTGAGTGAGTGCTGCTTCCAAAGGCTGGCAGTGACTCCCCAGCAGGGTCCACACACACACACAATAGACCAGGGTTCAACTGATACAAGCGTTGATAATTTGGGATTATACCATGGTCAAATTAAATTCTTGTTTCTGGTTGGCTGGCAAGTGTCCCTTTAAAACTGGATATTGGGACACGTTAATCATAGTTAGGGTCAATACTATTCTCTTTTCTAAATCAGTGCACAGACTGTTTTAGGCTGCAAGTAAATGGACTGTACTTGTACTTGTACTCGTCCGACTACTCAAAGCGCTTTCACACTACAGATCACATTCACCCAGACACACACATTCATACACTCAGGACAAATTAAACTAATCATTCACACACACTCACACACCGAAGGCACAGCTTCGGGAGCAATTTTGGGTTCAGTATCTTGCTTAAGAATACTTCGACACATGGCCGGGGGAAGCCGGGATCGAGCTGCCGACCTTCCGGTTGGTAGACGACCCGCTCTGCCACCAAGCCACAGCCGCCCCTAAGTAACCCACAGTCACATCAGCTTAAAGCAATTAAACTGATTATTTTGCTGTTTTTATTCATTAAACAAGTGGCCATGGTTTAACCACAATAATGCACTTGTATCTTGCCTACCTCATCATACATAACCATTCAGTCGTCATAATAAACAGAGTTTGGTGGCACAATTCAATATCAATTTTTAGGGTAGAAAAACCTTTGAAACATAATAATGATGCTGCATCAGTCACACCAGCTTTTACAACAGCAACGTCTGCTGCCAAATCAGTTAATTTCTATGGAATCGCCACACTGAGTGGGGATGTTTGGGGGTGGAGTAAATTTGCACACATTTTTTGTTGACCTTTGAGGGAACATAGAGCCCAAAATGGATGAAGCTATTGTAGCTAATCAGCGGTGTTGGACAATATAAACTCCATAAAAGAGGAATGGTTTTTAGACGAGAGTCTGGAGACAGGAGTTGATGGTAGTACGTTGAATAAAGTACGTGTACATATTGTTCTATTAGTGACCGAGCTAACAAGTAGCAAGCTCTTTATTAAATGAAATGGCTAGCAATAGCATTATAGCTGTTAGCTCGCCAGCTACAACAGTTCTCAAACTGCCATGTGAGTAGTCCCTACGTCACCTTCTACGTCAAGCTTCTAATGAGAAATGGGCATCTCAGTTATTTTCGCGAAGGTCTGAGGCTGAATTCAGCTGTACCACCTTCTGGTGAGTCAGGTCCTCAATGCTGATTAACACAGTAAAATCTCAGCATAATCAATAGTTTAATATTATACATTTCACAGAATTTGGTCTGCGACATGAGAACACAGCAACAGTGACATAATTGCACACACATACACGGTCAGCTCTCATCCGTCATTGCAAGACTACTGGATGGATTAGGGGAGTGTGTGTTTGTGGCATCTGGTTTATTCCTGTCTGGGGGTCCATCACTTATAGGACTTAAAGCATTAAGCAGACCAAGAGGATCTTTGGGGAGAATGGGAGGGAGGAGAGAAGTAGATGAGACATGGAAAGGAGACAGGAGAGTAATACTTGGAAAAGATCCTAATACTAATGAACACTTTTTTCTTTTTCCCTCCGTGTTTTCCATTCCATTCTATTTATTTTTCTCTTTTCTTTCATCATCTGCTCATCTATCTCCTTCATCCCCCTTTACCGCTCCCTTTCTCTCATAGGGAAGAGCTTCACTCTGACCATCACAGTGTTCACCAACCCTCCCCAGGTGGCCACGTACCAGAGAGCCATTAAAATTACAGTGGACGGTCCTAGAGAGCCACGGCGTGAGTGACACTGACACACAAATGTTAACATTTTCCTCCTCAGCAGATAATAACATGGAGTCCCACAGGGCTCAGTTTTGGAACCTATCTAATTCTCCATTCACATGGCTCCACTTGAACAGAACTACAAACAAATACAGCATAGATTTTCAGTGTTACTCCAGGGGAATCTAAAATTCTCTTAAGGTGCATCTCTGATCCGAATTAATGTCACAAATTTCTGTAAACTAACAACTAAATTAAACCAAATTAAATAAATTCTAACTGCAGCATCTTGGCATTGTTAGTGTCCTGCTCTTCAAGAAATCCCAACTGCTAGTTTCTTATCGGAATTCTGTTGAACAGAAAACATTTTTTTATGCCTAATGCCAACATTTTCCCTTTCTACACTCCTTCATGCTGTTAAATGAACACTGCTGGAGTCTCTTAGTATTTTGGTGTTTGCTCAGATAGCAGTCTGAGAACATACCAAATATAGCATGCTTTGGAGTATACTGTCATAGAGAGAAGCTATGGATGATATTTAAACGCTCATTCCAACGTGGGGTCTTTTCAAAGCAGCTAATTATCCTAAGGAATTATGACCATACTGGGAATTTGCATCTCATGAATTACATCCAATGCTAACGTTCAGTGCCAACGCTGAATGCGTTTTTTATTAATAATAACCTCAATCTTTCCCTAACCTTAACCATAGTGTAGTTAGAATGCACAGGTATTGAAAGCAATAATAAAAAAAATGTTGGCATTCGATGTAATCTGTGGTTTTGCAGAATCAGCCAATATTAACAGTCTTATAGGGTTGTATATTGAGGGAGACTGCAATTTCAGAAAGTTTGGCTGAGAGTTAGGGTAGCAGTAATAATCTTCATCAAAATCATCATTGTTACTATGCTCTGTACTGTACTCACAAGATTCATGTAACATCTGATCTTAATTCACTATTTATAGGCCCCCTCTTATGTTGCATACCTGCCTCATGAAGATGGAACATCATAGTAGTTTAGTAAATTCATGTATGTGCTAAAAAATTGCATTATATAAGAGCATTGTTTGGATCTGATGTTTTTTTATTTGATCACTTATATCTTACATCACTATTGAAGTAAAAAACACTAACGTCGTGCTGCGAATCTCTAAACAACAAACTAACAAACTCTCAGTTGCGTGAGTCAATAAGGAGTCTGATGCAACACTGAGTTCCTCTCCCACTCACTGTGATGAAACCTGGGGATTTCTAATGGCAGATGAAAGCAAGAAGAAGAGAAAGAAAAATGTATTTTGCTAATAAACACGAATATATGTCATAAGAATAATTGTCATTTATGTTAAATGAACTGAAGTGAGAGACACTGGTCAGAAGAGTCAGGAGAGCCCTGAGGTGACAGAAAGAGAGGACCACTCAGCTGTGAATAACCATCACTCGTCTCTAACTCGCCCTCACACACACACACACACGCACGCACGCACACTTCCCCCATTGGGAGGAAGTGCCTGTAACTGGAGCTCAGTCTCAGTGCTTTGAAGTGCAGCCAACACCACAGACAGCGTGACAGACCACCACACACACACACAGCCAGACCCCTATGCGGCGCCCATCGTCAGATTCTCGACCGCAATAGCAGACAGAGTGTGTTAATAATGTCGTGGCGTTATTATAGCCTGTGTTGGGTTGAAACTGTTACTGTAATCCCTGGATTATGGAATCAGATTACAAGCATGACGTAATTTGCTGACAAATCACCTCTATGTGCTGCACACTTTGATGGTCATTTTCAATTGAAACTGCGGAAAGTTGAAATCATATGTCATATGTCTCCTAGGTCATCGTCAGAAGATGGACGAGGTCAAACCTGGCTCTCTGGCTTTCTCTGAGAGGCTAACAGAGCTTGAACATCTGAGACGGAGTTCGATGAGGGTGACGCCTCCTCATCATCATCATCATCATCATCATCATCAACCCTCCACCAACACCCGCCAATCTGCAGCAGCACTCAACTCTGCTACCTTCTCCAGCCCCACACACACTCAGATAACTGCTGGTAAGAGCCCAAAATGGATTTAGGTGTTATAATAATAACTTTAGTAGCACCTTTTAAAAACAGAGTTGACAAAGGGCTTCAACAAACAAGGCAAAGCACAAACAGGATACTCAGAAGGCAGTATAACAGCAGAAGCCAAACAGAAAGGCCAAACAACGCAAGACAAAATTAAGTATGCATTAAAGGTCCAGTGCGTCACATTCAGGAGGAGCTGTTGCAGAAATGGAAAATAATATTTCTGAGTATGTTTTCATTAGTGTAAAATCACCTGAATAAGAACGCAGTGTTCACCTTAGAATAAGGCAGCGGGTCTCCTTCCACGGAGGCCGCCATGTTTCTGCAGTAGCCCAGAACAGACAAACCAAACACTGGCTCTAGATAGGGCCCTTAGTGTTTCGCGTTTCAAGTTTCACGGTCACCGTAGTTTCTCCTACAAGCTTGGGAGGGGAGGGTGAGGCGAGCCGTATACAGATGGTTGCAAACTGAAATTTCACTGCTAGGTGGCACTAAATCCTACACACTGGACCTTTAAGACAAGATAAAAACAATGAAAAACATGACAATGGAAATTAAAACAAATAGAATAAAGAGACTAAGAAGAAGACAACGTCACATACAAGCAAGTCTATAAACATGAGTTTTAATAAGTGATTTAAAAGAAATCACTGATTCTGCGAGCCTTACCTCCTCAGGCAGGTCGTTCCACAACCGAGGGGCCCTGATGGCAAAAGATTTAAGCCTCGACTTTGGGAGAGCCAGAAGGGCCCCACCTCAGGATCTAAGGCTGCGAGCTGGCTCATACGGGGTCAACATTTCCATTGTCCTATCAGCCTTAATCAAGAAAAGAAGCGAAGAAGTAGCAAAGAAAAGAGTTCCGTCTTCCTGCCTGCCCAAGACCAACTGTACTCTGTACAGCTCCTACATCAGTCATGGCGTTCTGAAAGGTGGCAGAGTGAGAGCGTCACGTTGTTTCCTCTAGTTCAACCAAATTTATCTTGTACGTGAACCAAGTTTAATTTAAGGGGGAAAAGCTAAACTTATCAGTGTAACATCACTGTAACCCAGCAAGGTTTTAGGCATTCTGATTAATTCAAATAGTCAGGGGGGGACATCTGGGATCAACAATTGGAACGTTAACAAATAATGACTGACTGAATGAATGCTACACTGTCAAAGAGTGTGAACATGCTCAGCGCTGCCACTGGTGGCTGGAAGCTGGAAATGTTAGAGCGATACTACTGAATAAAATGGTAGTCTCTCTGTATATATCTGGATACATAGTATGACTCCCCTGAATCAAATCCCTAATGTTGATTTTCATCATTCATAATTATGCAGAGCACAACCCACCAGTGCATTCCATTAATATGGCAGATACTTCTATCCAAAGCAGCTTTTATTTGGGTCTTTGTGTCTTGCGGACACTGGAGGAGCCAGGAATTCACCAACCATACAGTTAGTGGCTGACCTGCTGCAGCCAAATTTTTAGTATTGAGAAACTACTCTGATGCAGTTTCTCTATGAGCTCAAACACAATCCAATGAGGCAATTATTTGGACCTTTAAAAAACGATGATACATCTCCTTCTAGAAAACAGGAAACTCACACATTGGTCAGACATGTCTTTACATGGGCACTGAGTTACTGTGGCTAACGCTACCAATGCATTAGTGTTCTACTTGCAATGACATGTCGACACTGCACATTTCCTGTTTTCCCAAAGATAATTTACCAGTTTAATTTGTGCATGACTATTCATGATTGGAATACTCATTTTAATGAAGTCTGGGTTAAAAAAAAACGGAACCTAAATGGCCATTGTTTTTAATAGAAGACAATTCATTTTCCCCAAAGGTTATTTTCCAAACTTCTCTTCAAATAAGGAAATCCCTCATTGCCCTTTTGTCAGAATCTGACTCCATTTTGAGGTCTAAGGATTACTCAGACACCTTGTTTGATGATGCCAGTAGAGATGTCTGCTCAGTGTGTGATGAGGTAGAGTTGGTGAAGCAGTCGAGCCATCGCCGAGTTCATCTTTCTCTGGAAGCAACACTCACTCACAGCTGCGCAAGGGACATTTTTAGATTTCTACTTGTATTTGTCACTTCTTGTGTAGACACAACATCACACTAGTTGCTGAGCATGACCAAGTTGTTCTAGCAAATGACTGAACAGTGACTCTGGTAGTCAGAACTTTTTGCCTTTTTAGGTTACGCTCACACTTCCTAATTTTGGCTACTAAGACTTTTTTAAAGTAAATAGTAAAATGGGTTGGGAGCAGCTGAGTTTTAAAACATGACCAGCGAGCTTGGAAGAAATGCCATTATCCTGCCATACTGCAAATGACTGCTGTTAGTCCCTGATTGGAACGCTGCAGGACTTCAGTTATTGTCCATGCGGACAGTGTCGAAAGTGCCTTAACCTCCTTCATGTTGAAAGGAATACTTCAACGTTTTGGGGAATATGCTTATTGACTTTCTTACCGAGAGTTGTATGAGAAGATTGATACCACTCCCATGTTGTTAAATAAGAAGCTGCAGCCAGGAGACAGTTAGCTTAGCTTAGAAACAGGGGGAAACGGCTAGCCTTGCTCTGCCCAGAGGTAAACGTTTTCTGAGGTGAAGGAAGATTTGTTAATTCAACTATATTTCTAGTGCTAACATACAGATTCATGTACAGGATCTAATAACAGACGAAAACAATACACTTTGTGTGTGTGTGTGTGTGTGTGTGTGTGTGTGTGTGTGTGTTTCCCAAACTTGTGCATTCAGCTTGCATCAAACCTCATTGTTCCTCCTTGAGGTTTTAGTGAGATCCATTGTGGTCTGTGTGTGTGTGTGTGTGTGTGTGAGTACCTGTGAGAGAGTGTGCTGCGGTTGCCGTGGATACTCTATGTGGTGCCTCAAGACACGATCTGTTCCTCTTCTGCCTTCAGTGGTAGTGACGCTGTGTGTGTGTGTGTGTTTACGCACGCATGCACAACTGTTGAAATGATGTTAGTGTTTCTTCTAATGTATGAATTTGCATGTGTGTGTCTGTGTGTGTCTGTAAGTAAGGAAGTTATGGCTGAAGGAGGAAATGAGAGTCAGGTGGCAGGAAGTGCTACTGTGAGAAAAAAAAACTTTTTTAAAGCAAATGTCAGAATTTAAAAGGCCCAAGATTTCTGATTTGAAGTGTGGTCCACCATTTTACTGTAATAAAAGTCAAATGGGTGGGGGTGTCTCCAAACCAGTACATGACATACATTAAAAGAAAATCCCTGTCTTTGCAGTTTGAAAGAGAATCAGTTTGTTTGTTTTTTAAATAGAATTTAGTCATACTGTCAGATTTTTCTAAATCTGAAATCCTGTGCACAGCAGTATTGCAGTTGGGTGCTGGTCAAGCGCAGGAATCCACAATGAAAAAGGGACTTGCCTCACACCAAAGAAAGTCAGTTCTGTACCAGCTGAAAATGAACTCATATTTCCTAAAACAGTGGAAGATCGAGCAACACGTCACAGGTGTAATGTAGGGGGCCCAGATTGCATAATCATAAGTTACACATACATCACTCTGCAGTGACACAAAGTCACAATCAAATTACTCACACAGTTCTCTGTCTTACGAATGCTAACACTTGTAGAAACCTAAATCAAATAGATCAAATATACATGCAGATCAAAAGACCAAAGGAGGTTACCATATACAAATATGTAAAAGATTTAAATGAATATACAATTATCAAAAATCCAAGATAGACCTCAAAATGATTTAAACTAGGAAAAGACATACATTCATCGTGCACATCCAACCTTGGAATATAGACATTAAGATTTATTATGAACTCATGAAAATGTGTATATATAATGTTAATACTGGGCTAACAGTGGATAAAGTTAGCTCCTCTCAAAAGTCATTTCTACTTTTGAGAGGAGCTGCTTCTTCATCCCAAATAAATCCTAAACTAATAATTTTTTGGATTTGTTTTGTTCATTGCAATGGTAATGTAAGTACATAACACTACAAAGTATCATCTCTCTGCAGTTTCTTCTGAATACATTTATATCCAACATTACTTTTGGCCAAACTATCCATATTGGACTTTTATGAGTTCATATCAACTTTAGCACAGAGGACTACTTCGGCTCTTTGAAGGGAGCCAGATCTTATGGCTCTGTTCCATTTCATTTGTTTTTATTTACATTTACATTACATTTAGTCATTTAGCAGACGCTTTTATCCAAAGGGACTTACACATTTACAGACCGAAGGTGCAGCTTCGGGAGCTTTTCACTAGGAAAATGATAGGATAAGATTTGGATCAGATGAAAGCTCAAACATCCCAACAATATAATTTCATTTGGCATGTGTGGACTAGTTTAGCAGCACTGAATGGCGAAGTGCATTGTAAACATTAAGGTGTAGCCATCCCTCCGCTTTGTCCCTGAAATTACCCTCTGTATGAAGTGTGTTATGTAAATAAAGATGCCTTGCCATGAATGCATTTCATGCAAAACTTAATATTGGAAAACCTTTTAACTCCTCCCAGCTGATGTGACACCTGCGTACGCCGGGACAGTAATCAAGTGGACCCACTATCCCGCTGTGAGTCGCAGACAGTTTGTGACAGAGTGGTGACGTTACTGGGAGGCTGTTCTCGTAAAGGGGTGTGGGTACAGGCCGCGCAGTGAAATTTGGGACACGGCTCTCACTAAGTACAACTCAGTTCCCTTCCTTCGTTCGGATCATTCACAACATCACTACCTAACATTGCATAATATGGAAGAGAATCACAAACATGTTTCTACATAAACTCATCTCTTCTGTAGACTGGCAAAGTGCGGAGATGTTAAACCAATAGAAAATGGACAGTAGTGGTAAGAGACTGAGAAAAAGCTGAGGGAAAGAGAAAGACAGAGGTAGCTCTCAGTGCTTCCTGCTTTCTGTGTTTTTCTGATCCCTCTAAAAATGAAAATAGCAAAAGGAAACCGTTATTAAGCCATTCTAGAGCTCACTCTCTTCCCCTTTCTTTCCTTTTCTCTCGACACTCTCCCCCCATCATCAACCCCCCTGCTTAGCTTTCATTTCTCTTTTAATAATTGTCTTCCCTTCTTTCACTTCTCAAATTGTTCTGTTTGTAAAGAATACTGTACAATACTGTAATATAATGTGTGTGTGTGTTCATGTGCATGTACTTTGGTGCTTGAGTCTGCACATGTGTGGCAGTGCAGTAAAAGTCTATCTTCCCTCTGCTGCCAAATCACTTCCAGCTCATAACAGATGTAAGATACACAGACTGGTGTCACATGAAAAAGGTCAAGATGAAATAAAAGCTAATGTGGGGTTAGGGTTAGGGCCAGAAAATCAAAGTAAAACAAGGATAGTAAAGTGAACAAAGTTGCCCCCTTTAATATTTTGTTTGTTTAATTAGTTTTGTTATTTTTTGTTCTCTTCAATTCAATCATTCCCACTGTCCAACCTGGATTGGCAGGTTTGGACTGTACTACAAGGCTGGATTATGGGACAAAGTGGGCCACTGCCCCAGGGCCCCCAGACCCCCAAGAGCCCCCAAAATCCCCAGGATCACTGTGTGGCATTTGGTTTGTGGTACTGTGATACTAGACTAGCATTTTTTGGGAATAAGCAAAACTAAATCTTAATATCACCTGACATGATAACTGCCTTAAGGTGGAATTGATAACATAACATCCAGCCACTAGATGTCGCACTCCACCCCCCTCTTCCATTGGATTCAAGTGGCGAGGGGGGATGCAGATTTGACAACAACTACATAAACTGTGTAATTTAGCAGAGAGAGAGCAGCCACACACGCCAACATTTGGATCCATGTTTTCATAATAAAGTTGGAGGGCCGTGCAAATTACGGGGGTTTCGCAGGAGAAACAACAAAACGGGAGATGGCCTTGAAATATGGGAGAAAGTGGGGGAAAAACAGGAGTGTTGGCAGGTATGATTCGTGTAACATTAGCTATGGTAATCTTAGGATATGGCTAACATTAGCTAACTTTAGGTGAGGTTTAGCTTGTCATCTAAGCAGTAGTGTAGTCCAGGGTATAAGCAGGTATAAAGCGTGTACCTAGGTCGATTTATTTTTCAGTGGCAGTGTGTATAACCACTTCTAAATCCTCTCTGATGGCATCTTCACTATGCATTGTTTGAGGGAACTAATGTTATAATGTTAGGGAACTGAATGCAACCATCATTAATGCTAACATAGCTCCACAGGGATTCAAGCTGTTAATTTTCTAATTTGTTCTTTGTTACGGCAGTAAGGACTATGGCTATCAGTAGTTGTTGTTGATTTTATGGGTTATTGTTGTTCGGACGATTGAGCTAAGATAGCTAAAATGTGCCAACGTCAGTTGTTGCCATTGAAACGGTTAATATTCCCGTATACTGCAACCTGATGGAGAGCCGTCAGACACTCAGATTACTGTGAGCAGCTTGTGTGGAAGTAAATTCCAGTAGATTTGTGGATACGTCTTACTTTCGCCCTGACGTCTGAACGACTCCCTGCTGTGCTGCTGCTCTGTCCTGTCGGCCCATGCGTTGTCCTCTTTTCGTGCCGTTATCTATTAGCCTACACATTTGTTTTTTTGGGAGAAAATGGAATGTGTGAAAAGCTTCAGTTGCGTGAGTCTCGTGGTCAGCGCGTGAGACTTGGCAGCTCTGGTGATTACGGTGTAGATTCCCAGTTAGCTAACGTCAATGTTAGTGATTTAGCAAGCAATAGCTTTAGCTTATGGGTCGAGAAGAAAATTGGCCACCTCGGTGTGGCTTTTCATCCCTTGAAGCTCCTTCAGCTGACTCCAACGAGAAAAAGCTGAACCAGTGTTTCTCCATATGTTGCTGAGGTCCCGTATGGAGGCGGGCGCTCACTGTCAAACACAACCATCTTTCCATTTGTTCCACACGAACAGGCAACCCTTCTTGCTGACTAGCAGAGATACCACAGAATACCAAGGTCGTCATCCTATTGGCTCACAACTCTTGTTAGAAAGGAAACCAAAAGTCAGGCAGCTTACAAAACATAAACAAAACATTAATTTTGGCCCCTCAAAATGTTTTAAATTATTAATTCACAATCATAATTTTTTTTTTAGGAAAAGCAGTACTTTTATTCAGAACCTTTTTTAAAGGTCAGTGGATGTATTCCCTTTTTTTGTTTTTATTCATCTACATAACAATGTTATCAAGTACACCTTTAAGGTGGTTCCTGTTTTATTACCTGACCCTGGATCTTGTGTCAAAATGTAGCTTTCAAATCTTTATTTTTTTCACCTGATAATGTGCCTATAACTTCATGTGCACATTTCTTTGTGTTTAATCATATTACCACACAGTAAACATGGGACCACACTGATGCGCAAAGAGGGAGTTAACAGCGGCCCAGGTCTCCTGGCAGGTTAATCCAGCCATGTGCCTCCTGTAATAAATACAAAGCTATCCGCCACTAGTTGACTCTCTAAGTGAAACCCACACATGGCACAACATAGCCTGACCTTATATATCTGTATAGCTGTCCTGTGAAAACCATGCATCTCCAAAAAAGGCCGGCTTCTGAAAATATCCTTTTTTTTTAATTGTTTATTTAGTTAAAAAAGAAAAGGGATGCTCTAAACCTGTAAAGAAACCTTTTGTTTTTCCAAATTGAAATATCAATCACCTGGTGTGTCCTGTTTGCCCCAGGTTTATTTGGCATCATGGAAAAGCCTAAAACATCCAACAGAAACCTTTTTAATAACAATAAATTACTACTATGGGAAAATGGTCTTTCATTTAAGAACTGCTCAGTTCCACTGCATCATACCCATCATATCAGAATTGGAGGACACTGATTACACCAGGTCTCATTTGAATTAGATAGATGGTCAGTCACGTTATTTCTGACATTTATTTGCCAACCATAAATCACCACAAGGATGTCTTTCTATGTGTTCTAATTCTATTTCCAAACAGCCAGCCGTCTATGACTCCTGCCCCACATTAGTGCATTCTGCATGGTGACAAAAGCCAGGAAAGGTCGGGGCTTGGCATGGGGCCTGGGCTTCACCACCAACCAGATAAACCACACACACACACACACACACACACACACACCCGTCAATGCTTGGGAGAGCTCTTGGCTAGACTTGAAAAGCCTTCATTGACGTCTTGGCTGCTGTGTACAATTTGCTTCCTCGTCTGTCTGCACACACACACACTCTTGTCTGCCAGTCCGTGGGTGATCAGTGCCATTTATTAGACTGTGGGGAAAAGGACTGGATTGAATGAAAGAGCTCACACACACACACAGCCCTCCCCTTCATCCGTCCACCCCCACACTAAGTTAATTGCTTCCTCTCCTCCATCTCTTTCTTCTGTTCCTTTCACTATCAACAGCTTCTGTCTCAAGACCAAGGTCGTTTAAATCAGCCTTTATTTGAATAGGACATTCTGGACAAATCATACAATTCAATATGTTGTTAATATATATAAATATCACGTGAAAACCAAGGTTTTTTCTGGGTCTAAACAAAACTGGGCTTTTATTTGTGATAAAATATTCTAAACTCAAGGTTCACTTCCTAGCTTTTGATCATATCCCATCTCCTTCTTTTAACAAATAGAACTTGCTATGGTGTCATCATGTGACATAAATCCAGAGTCACATAATAAGTCATGGTATATTCCATTAATAGGTCATATGACACCTAAGTTTCATTTGCTGAAGAAGGCCATGGGATACAATCAAAAGCTAGTAAGTGAACCTTGAGCACAAGCCAGTGTCTTCTTGTGCCAGTCCCAAGTCTGGATAAATGTAGAGGGTTGTGTCAGGAAGGGCATCCGACGTAAAACACATGCCAAACTAAAAATGCGAATCACGACAATGACTTCCATACCGGATTGGTCGGGGCCCGGGTTAACAACGACCGCCACCGGTGCTGTTGACCTACAGGGTCAAGACGAAGAAGG
Organism: Coreoperca whiteheadi; assembly: GCA_011952105.1. NCBI lineage: Eukaryota > Metazoa > Chordata > Actinopteri > Centrarchiformes > Sinipercidae > Coreoperca > Coreoperca whiteheadi. The sequence continues at coordinate 17,065,659 of CM022483.1, forward strand.
AGAGGCGGAAGGTGTGTTTGTAGGCAGAGAGAGAAGAGGAAAGCTAAGAATGTAGGACTGACAGTAGGGACTTTGAACGTTGGGACTATGACAGGGAAGGCTAGAGAGTTGATTGACATGATGCAGAGAAGGAAGGTGGACATACTGTGTGTCCAGGAGACCAGGTGGAAAGGTAGCAAGGCTAGAAGCTTAGGTGCAGGGTTCAAGTTGTTCTACCATGGGTCGGATAGGAAGAGAAACGGAGTAGGAGTTATCCTGAAAGAGGAGTTTGTGAGGAATGTTCTAGAGGTGAAAAGAGTGTCAGACAGGTTGATGAGCCTGAAGCTGGAAATTGAAGGGGTGATGTTCAGTGTTGTGAGTGGTTATGCCTCACAGGCAGGATGTGAGTTAGAAGAGAAGGAGAAATTCTGGAGTGAGTTAGATGAAGTGATGCAGAGCATCCCCAGAGGTGAGAGAGTGGTGATTGGTGCAGATTTCAACGGGCATGTAGGTGAAGGGAACAGAGGTGATGAGAATGTGATGGGCAGGTTTGGTCTTCAGGACAGGAATACAGAAGGACAGATGGTGGTAGACTTTGCAAAGAGGATGGAAATGGCTGGAGTGAGCACTTTCTTCCAGAAGAGGCAGGAACATAGGGTGACCTATAAGAGCGGAGGGAGAAGCACTCAGGTGGACTACATCTTGTGTAGACGTTGTAATCTGAAAGAGACCAGTGACTGTAAAGTAGTGGTAGGTGAGAGTGTAGCCAGATAACACAGGATGCTAGTGTGTAAAATGACTCTGGTGGTGAGGAAGATGAAGAGGACAAAGGCAGAGCAGAGGATGAAGTGGTGGAAGCTGAAAAAGGAAGAATGTCGTGTAGTTTTCAGGGAGGAGCTGAGACAGACTCTGGGTGGTCAGGAAGTGCTCCCAGAAGACTGGACCACTACAGCTAATGTGATCAGGGAGACAGGTAGGAGGGTACTCGGTGTGTCATCTGGAAAGAGGAAAGTGGACAAGGAGACTTGGTGGTGGAACCAGGAAGTTCAGGAGTGTATACAGAGAAAGAGGTTAGCAAAGAAGAAGTGGGACACTGAGAGGACTGAAGAGAGTAGACAAGAGTACAGGGAGATGCAGCGTAAGGTGAAGGTAGAGGTGGCAAAGGCCAAACAAAAAGCATATGAGGACTTGTATGCTAGGTTGGACACTAAAGAGGGAGAGGTGGATTTGTACAGGTTGGCCAGACAAAGAGATAGAGATGGGAAGGATGTGCAGCAGGTTAGGGTGATTAAAGATAAGGATGGAAATGTATTGACAGGTGCCAGGAGTGTGATGGGAAGATGGAAGGAGTACTTTGAAGAGTTGATGAATGAGGAAAATGAAAGGGAACGAAGAGTAGAAGAGGTGACTGGTGTGGAGCAGGAAGTAGCAAAGATTAGCAAGAGTGAAGTGAGGAGGACGTTGAAGAGGATGAAGAGTGGAAAGGCAGTTGGTCCTGATGACATACCTGTGGGGGTATGGAAGTGTCTAGGAGAGGTGGCAGTTGAGTTTCTGACTAGTTTGTTTAACAAGATCTTGGAGAGTGAGAGGATCCCCGAGGAATGGAGGAGAAGTGTACTGGTGCCAATTTTCTAAGAACAAGGGAGATGTGCAGAGCTGTGGCAACTACAGAGGAATAAAGCTGATGAGTCATACAATGAAGTTGTGGGAAAGAGTAGTAGAAGCTAGGCTAAGGGCAGAGGTGAGCATTTGTGAGCAGCAATATGGTTTCATGCCTAGAAAGAGCACAACAGATGCAGTATTTGCTTTGAGGATGCTGATGGAGAAGTACAGAGAAGGTCATAAGGAGTTGCATTGTGTCTTTGTAGATTTAGAGAAAGCGTATGACAGGGTGCCGAGAGAGGAGCTGTGGTATTGTATGAGGAAGTCTGGAGTGGCAGAGAAGTATGTTAGAGTGGTGCAGGACATGTATGAGAGCTGTAAGACCGTGGTGAGGTGTGCTGTAGGTGTGACAGAGGAGTTCAAGGTGGAGGTGGGTCTGCATCAAGGATCGGCTCTGAGCCCCTTCTTGTTTGCTCTGGTGATGGACAGGCTGACACTTGAGGTTAGACAGGATTCTCCATGGACTATGATGTTTGCGGATGACATTGTGATTTGTAGTGAGAGCAGGGAGCAGGTGGAGGAGAACCTAGAGAGATGGAGGTCTGCTCTGGAAAACAGAGGAATGAAGCTTAGCCGCAGTAAGTAAGAATACATGTGTGTCAATGAGAGGGACCCAGGTGGAACGGTGAGGTTACAGGGAGCAGAGGTGAAGAAGGTGCAGGACTTTACGGACTTAGGGTCAACGGTTCAGAGCAATGGAGACTGTGGAAAAGAGGTGAAGAGGCGAGAGCAAGCAGGTTGGAACGGGTGGAGAAAAGTGTCAGGTGTGTTGTGTGATAAAAGAGTATCAGCAAAAAGGAAAGGAAAGGTGTTCAAGACGTTGGTGAGACCAGCGATGTTGTACAGCTTAGAGACAGTGGCACTAAAGAAAAGACAAGAGGCAGAGCTGGAGGTAGCAGAGCTTAAGATGTTGAAGTTCTCTTTGGGAGTGACGAGGACGGACAAGATCAGGAACGAGTACATCAGAGGGACAGCTCATGTTAGATGTTTGGGAGATAAAGCCAGAGAGGCCAGATTGAGGTGGTTTGGACACGTTCAGAGGAGAGACTGTGAATATATTGGTAGAAGGATGCTGAGGTTGGAGCTGCCAGGCAGGAGGTCTAGAGGAAGACCAAAGAGGAGATTTATGGATGTACTGAGAGAGGACATGAAGTTAATTGGTGTGAGTGAAGAGGATGCAGAGGACAGGGTTAGATGGAGGCAAATGGTTCGCTGTGGCGACCCCTGAAAGGGAACAGCCGAAAGGAAAAGAAGAAGACGTGATAAAATAAGTGAACTGAGTTGTGATAAATTGCAATGATCCTTTTCTTTTACTTTTATTTATAGAGGGAGAGGAAGCCTACCTTTTGCAGGAACGTCCTGATCACATTTGCACAATTAAGCCGGAGATAAACTTGCTTTTAACTACGTGTTCACATAATGGCTGCCTCGCATATCCTGTGTCCATTTGGTTGTGTACATCCTCAAAAATGAACGTGATGTGTATGCCAGATACAGTATGTGAACCTTTTGTGATTTCATGGTTTTCTGAATAAATTTGTCATAAAATGTGATCTGATCTTCATCTATGTCAAGGGTACTGACATACATAATGTGTCTAATGTGTATGGCCCTCTTCAAGTCATTCATAGCATCTCTGTTGGGTTGCGGTCTGGGCTCTGACTTGGCCACTCCAAAAGGTGGATTTTGTTTTTCTGAAGCCATTCTGTTGTGGACTTCCTCACATTATCCTGAAGAATTGTCTGATATACTTGGGAATTCATCTTCCCTTCAATGATTGCATCTGGCCAGGCCCTGCTGCAGCAAAGCAGGCCCAAACCATCATGTTTCCTCCAACATATGTTACAGTTGGGATGATGTTTTCATGATGATATGCCTTGCCCTTTCTACGCCAGATGTAGCGATGTGTGTTTTTTCCAAATATTTCAATCTTAGTTTCATCAGTCCACAAAACATTTTGCCAATACCGCTGTGGAGTGTCAATGTGCTCTTTTGCAAACTTCAGGCGTGCAGCAAGAGTCTTTTTAGGAAGCAGTGGTTTCCTGCCATGGTTCCCCTGCTTGTTCAGTGTTTTACGTATTGTAGACTCATGAACAGAGATGTTAGCAAGTTCCAATGATGCCTTCAAATCTTTGGCTGTCATTCAGGGTTGTTTCTCTACCTCATTGATGAGTCTTTGTTGTGCTCTTGGTGTCATTCTGACTGGGTGCCCACTTCTTGGTAGAGTAGCAACAGTCCCAAAGCGTTTCCACTTGTAGATTGTTTGCCCAACTGTAGACTGATGAATTTCTAAAGTCTTTGAAATAACTTTGTAACCCTTTCCAGCTTTATGTAAAGCAACAATTCCTGATCGTAGCGCCTCTGAAAGCTCTTATTGGCGAGTCATGGCTCACAGAATCGTGTTCTTCACTCTGCTCCTGCACCAGCGAGACGCGCATCCTGTTAGTTCTCTGATGGAAACCCTGAGCCTCTGCAGAAATGGCTGGCAAACCTGACATCACAGAAGTCACAACCTTCGACAAGACAACGCTGAAGAAGACAGAGACTCAAGAGAAAAACACACTGCCAACCAAAGAGCAATAGAAGACAGTCATAATGAAGACTGGTCGTCCTGTGCACTGTACAAGCCTTGTCTTTTCCAACATGTATTCCAAGTTGACTACTTACTAATTGACAAAACAATGGTTGTACAACCACCCACACCACTCACTTGTATAGATGTATTGTACATCTGACTGGCTTGCTGTCAGCATGGGTTCCTGGTCATCTGTTGCTGTGGTTGAAGAGCAGCGTGTCATGAAACAACTGAGGGACCTACACTTCATGAGTTGTAGCTGCTACTCTGGCCACTTGTAAATGCTCACAAAGCAAGCAGTTTGGGTTTTTTTTGTAATGCACAAGTTTTGTCACATATGCAAAATAAAAAAAATGCTAATTGAAAAAAAGTGGGCAGCTGCGGCTTGGTGGAAGAGCGGGTCGTCCACTAATTGGAAGGTCGGCGGTTCGATCCAGGCTTCCCCCAGCCATGTGTCGAAGTGTCTTTCAGCAAGATACTGAACCCCAAATTGGCCCCGAAGATGTCCCTTCGGTGTGTGTGAATGGGGTGAATGTGATATGTAGTGTGAAAGCGCTTTGAGTAGTCGGAAGACTAGAAAGGTGCTATACAAGTACAGTCTATTTACCATTTACCATCTTCATGTGCAGAGCAAACTCCAAAAGTTGGAGGGGTTTTTATCAGTCAAAGTAGCTGTAGTCCACACCTCCAAATGTATTATCTTAACTCCAGGTGTGCTAAAATCTGACTCCAATTAGCTTTTTTGAGGTCATTAGCTCAAGGGTTCAAGTACTTTTTCCCTGCCATTTTGAATGTTGAATGACTGTGTTCAGTAATAATAATGGATATAATGAGCTGAATTTTTTTGTGTAATTATTTTTAGACACATTATGTTTGTCAATACGCTTGACATAGGTGAAGATCAGATCACATTTTATGACAAATTTATTCAGAAAACTATGAAATTCCAAAAGGTTCACATACATTTTCTTGCCACTGTATATGCACACACTAATGTAATCCTCCAGTAACAAGCACAGTAAAAATGTAAGTATATGTCCGGCTTTACACACATTCACTCCTGAAATCTGCTGGCCATTGGAGCAGACTTGATCAAGGACACCTCAGTGGTGGTGATGAGTATTTTCCTCCCAAAAATATTGAAGGAGCATTCAGTTCACTCATAATCCGGATTACGTCTGTTAGGAGAAATCTATGTTGCTCTTGAGGACCTCTTCCTGCCTGAGAAAATAACCCTGAAGATTTCATAGTGATGCCATCAGAGTTATCTCATTTTAGGCTTAAGACTTGCATTTCTTAACAGCAAGCCTACATTTTAAAATAACCGAATCAGGTTTGAAAAGGCAGGGGGGTCTAATGAAAGAGAAGTTTGAATTACATTAATGGAATCTTAGGATCCAACTTATTTGGTGCTTGACCCATGCTAAAAGTCTGCTTCAATTTTGACCATCCATTTTTTTAATCTGTCTTTTGTGAATCCCATAACTTTATAGAAGTGTAATGTCTTAGGAAACAAAGATTGTGTGTCAGCAGCACAGGGCATGCTCAACTGGAAACAACCTCTCTCACAGCATTCAACTTACGCTGATCGAAACCCTTTACAGCTTTCAAGATTTCTCTTGTTCTCTCTCTCTCTCAGATTCCAGACAGATGCAGTCGTCTCCATCTTGGTCCTACGACCAATCGTATCCCTACCTTGGCCAGATAACCACGCCTACCGTCCACACAGCCAATCCCCTTTCACCTGGTCGATCTTCGCTCAGTGACCTGTCCTCCCGACTTACAGGTAACACACGTGCATGTATAGACAGAAAACAGAAAGTAAAATAAGTAGGTTGTAACCTCTGACCTTTACCCGTGTTCAGGTCCTGACCTCACGGCCTTTGGGGACCCCAGGATGACCTTAGAACGACCTTTCACCTCCCTCCCTTCCTTGCCTGACACACGCTTCTCTGACCCCCGGGTCCACTACCCTCCCACAGCGGCTGCCTTCACCTACACCCCCTCACACAACCCCGTCTCCAATGGTGCCCTCGGCCTCACCATGGCAACAGCCATGGCAACCACCCCAGCAGGGAGGTACCACACCTACTTGCCTCCTCCCTACCCAGCCAACACCCCCCACCAGCCTCAGAATGGACCCTTCCAGTCGACCTCCTCACCATATCACCTGTACTACTCCACTGCCGCCGGGTCATACCAGTTCTCCATGATGGCTGGGGGAGGAGGCAGCAGTGACTCGCGCTCCCCGCCGAGGATCCTACCACCATGCACCAACGCCTCCACAGGCTCCTCCCTCCTGCACCCATCTTTGCCCAATCAGAGTGAAGGAGGGGGTGTGGAGGTGGAGTCCAGCCACAGTAGCTCCCCGACAAACATGGCAGCTGCTGAAGCTGTCTGGAGACCTTACTGAACCAGTCAAGGTGGTAAAGGACACTTAAGGTGACCACCTGTTCATGTGATGGCAGACACCTTCACTGAGCACACATCAATTCAAAATAAAATAAGTGACCTGAGGGGCCATAAGTCAATGTAATATCAATGATTATGTGTCAACATTTGGATAACACAAAAAATTGGGAGGGCTGAGGGAGCTGCAACCCCTAATCTCAGTTAAAGCATAAGGAAAGTCTGATTTTGTGCTATATTTTTTCCACAAATCCCATGTTCAGACCCAAACAAACAATGTGTTAGTCCTCCTCTCGATACAGTCTGACATCCTCTCTGTGGCTCTCAGCTTCAAGCCCATTGGTTTCTACTGAAGACAGCTCACAAATATATAGTTTCGTTTTTTTAAAAAGGGGTCAGTAATTGTCTAGAGGACTATTTTAAGGCAGGGATGAATCCACATGTGGTGCTGTAGTGAGTGTTTGGGGCAGCAGGACGGTGTGTGTGGGTCTGAGTCAGAATAACCCCAGTGTGTGTGTTCATGGTGATGAACGAACAGCAGTGAGGCTCACTGATGAGTTTTTAACAGTTTCTGGACACCAGTGGAGCTCTGAGGCCCAGAGGAAGGAGATCCATCACGCTTTGGGACTGCCTATAAGACAAATTTGAACTTTACTGTGTTCCATATTGTGTATTATTTTGTCCCTAAATTTTTCTCCCAGAACCATATTGATATTTTAAAACTCAACTGTGAACTGGGTGAAGATTCAAAACATCTCACAACAGTGAGAATGGAGGAAATGTTGGGACATATGGATCCATCCAGTGGTTGTGCCCTCCAGTTAGCAGCAATATTGACTGTCACCTATCGATGCAGTTAAAGTGCTTATTAGGAAGTCTGCTGACTTTTTATTGTATTTAGATTTGATCACTGTATTATTCAGTGATTATTGTGTTTTTATTTTTTGGAAAAACTCCTATACATCATCATTTGACCAGAAGCCAGATTTGTGGCCCATTTTCAAACTGTCTACTGACAAACAATGTTGGACAATGAAAAGCAAGCAGAATGACTGACAGGTGCATTAGCCAACAGGCAGTGAGTGGACCATTAGGTTATATAAACCTAACATCCCATCTCACTTTGAGGACATAGAAAAGAACTCCAGAGAAGAGCTTCTATTAAATGAAGGAACTAAATATGGACAGATAAACGAAGAGAAGCAGGCTAATATTTTGCTTTTACACTGACAAAGTGCATGCAGCAGCACTGCACTGATCTCCAATCAGCTTCCATTGTAAAAGAACAAGACTTCATCCGCATAAACGTTGTCAGTGTTGTGAATAGATGATTTGCTCATGCCAAATATTGTGATGGCCTGTTTTTTTACCTTCATCTGTCAATCTATCATTGTTTCGCCCACATGATCTCACCACTCCTCTCTCATTCATGGTTGACATTTTTAGAAAAACTGAACCCATCATCTCTTGATCACTATACTCAGTAAGGTGGCCTTTATGGCCCCCGAGGTAAATCTGGACAAAGACTGACTGTGACCTCTAACTCTGGCTTCACTACATACTTAATCATCGTCCATCAAAATTATTAACAGTGCTTAGTCGATTGATAACATATTTATTGTAAACGGCCCTAAGCAGACTGGACATTTTGACCAGATTTCTACATTAACACAAAAGAAAATGGTGAGGTCTAAATTATGAATATGGTTTTACCATGAAAAAGCAGCTGTATTTATTCTGGCTTCCAAACTCCCTCTGTTGAATTTGGACTCATTTTCTCACCACACTGAAAAACATTAAAGCATGGAGTTTTGTTAAATAATTTAATTTATTGCTACAATACCATTTTTGGTAGCATTTCGTGTTTGTGTGTGTGCGAGTGTGCGTGCCACATTTAACCATGATCAATTGTCTATTTGTACTGTATATAACCATGGCTGTGACACCTGCATTTGATCACCCTTTCCTCTCGCTCTTTCTTTCTCTCTCTCTCTCTCTCTCACACACACACACACACACAGCAGTTTTGTTTTGACATTGTTGATAGTGCACATTTGGGTTTGATTCATATAAATATTCCTGTGAAAAATCCTACTCTTGCCCTGTGGTTACTAGTTGTTTGATTTGTTTTCTCAGTTTTTCCTTGTCTTAATATAAAATTCTCTCCTGCACACTGCCACATATAAGCCAAACCACCCCACACACACGCACGTACAGATTTATATCTATTGCTATTTCTGAGCCTGAAGGAATTTCTACAGGCAAATAGACAAGCCCTAGCTTGCCCTCTCTCTCTCTGTCACACACACACACACACACACACACAGAGAAAGAGGTTGCTAAATAAGGGTGAGGTGGTTATGTAGACAGTGAGATCACAGTATAAAAAGCAGATCTACTGCAAGCAAGGTTGGGCAGTGTTCAGCAATTTGTGAAATAAGTGATATGACCATACCGTAATAGACATCAAAATCATCCATGGGTTTTCATGCTTAATTCTCAACACCGACACCTCCAAAACTCTGGTGACAAACCCCTCCAGCAGCAGTTTTAGTAAATGGTGACTTGAGTTTGTGGATGACGTCACTTGCTCTGGCAGCCTTAGAATAGAAGCTTTGTCATTGCACAGTAGTACAATGAAATTGAAGTGTCACACCTGATCAGTGCAGAGAAACTAAAACTACGCATGCAAACACATAATAAAAATAAAAAACAATAAATGATAAAAATGTGATTTCATGTTACAAACAGGATGGAAGCTATTATGTCTTATCCCCATTCTGAGTCCTTACAGCCCATGGAAAAAAACAGTTTTTAGTCTATTCGTCCTGCTTTTTAAAATACTGTATCCCAGAGGGCAGGATGCTGAGCAGTTCATGCCCAGGGTGGGTGTTGTCCTTTTTTATGTTACAGGCCCCGTGGAGACACAGACAGTCTTCCAGAGAGGGCAAGGGGCAGCCAATCATTTTCCCAGCAGTTTTGATAACTCTTTGCAGAGCCTATTGTTTACAGATGAACAGCCAGAATACCACACAGTGAGGCAGAACGCCAGGACTGTTAGGGTTTGGTGGTGGTGACGGCGAGGTAAGGAGGACCCAGATGCAGACAGTACTGAGAAGCGGAGTCTTTATTGTCTCTTACCCTGTGGTGGACAGGCGAACTCGAAACAACAGACAGGAAACCAGGAAAACCAAGAACACGAGGAGGTAGCGAAAAACACTTGGGAAGGCAGACAAGGCAACACGCAAACATCTCGCGACACTGACACTGACATAGATACAATGATCCCACACCGAGACAAGGAGACACAAGAACTAAATAACTACAGGGGAGGTGAAGGTAACGAGACACAGGTGCAGGACATCATAGGTGAACACAATCAGGGAATCAGGGACAGGAAATAAATTGACAGAGACAGGGGGGAAACAGACATCTACCAAAATAAAACAGGAAGAAACCAGACCGAAAACAATAAACATCCCAAAACACACCCCATAACCCCCACAACATGACAAGGACACTCTCAGTGGTGGAGTGGTAAGAGGTCAGCAACAGATTTTTGCGCAGATTGTTTTTGCGGAGTAGTCTCAGAAAGTGCAACCTCTGCTGGGACTTCTTCACTATGGCCGTTGTATTTTCAGTCCAGGAGAGGTCCTCGGAGATGGTTGTTCCCAGAAATTGAAGGTGGAGACCTGCTCTACATCATCGCCATTGATACACATTGGGACTGAAACATTCCTGTCCTTCCTAAAATCAGTTACCATCACAACTCACCTGCCTGCTATTTATTGTTTGCTCTGTTTGTCTGCTGGCTACGCTCACCTCCACCATGGCACACTCTCGCCATTACCTCTGCTCTCCCCTGAACTCCTCCTGACTTCCCCCAGTTCCAAGGTAACATCTCCACGACTTCATCATCCCAGCTCAGGACTCATGGTCCCAATCTTACAGCCTGCATGCTGTCATTGGCTGGAGCTATAAACTACTGACCAAAGGTTCTTCTTCTTCTGAAGTTTTATGGCAGTAGGCAAACAACGTTTGGTGCGTTACCACCACCTTCTGAAAAGGACTGTGGATCAGAATGGTCTTATGATGATCCAGTATTCTTGTAAGTCCTGTCTTTTCCAAAAATCTAAATATTTCCCTGTACCCCTATGTTCAGTTGTAGTAACGCCTTTATTCCACACTTGATGCAATCTCTTCAAACTATGTGTGGGTTTATTTTTTGTTTTTTAGAATCTGTCTATTCAACTGGACCAGGTTTTAAACAGAGGAAACGGAGATGGCCAGACATTTTCAGGAGCCCAATTAAAACCCTTCGTAGCTGTGTGGTGCCTCGGGAATATTATATTATTTAACTACCGAAATGCATGTCAAATAGTGATTTGGGGTCTGGAGATGGCGGTAAAATACTTGCCAGTCCAGGAAGGGTTAAAGTAACTCTTTCCATTGTTAATCTCCCATTTCTGGGTTTACAGAGATGTACGTAAAACTTCTATTAACAGCTGAGCCCCTTTAACTGCTGGCTGTGGCTACACGTTTGGGCAAATAAACCTGCCTGGTTTTCTAAAACGTCTTAAAGGCCACCGGGTCGCCCACGTGAGCTGCTTCTAAGCCTCGAGCCAGCTAGCAGAAGGCCGCAACGAAGGAGCCTGCCTCCCTGCAGAGCTAAATTCTCTGATCTCTTACAGCAACGATGCGACATCCTGCGTAAGACCACCAACAAGCTAGCGGGCAGCCAGCCAGCTAACTTTAAGAAGGCCAAAGCTAACCACACCGGACGACCGGCCGCAGAAGCCCAACCTCACCCGCAAGAGCCGAGACAGCTCAACTTTGCACTGCTTCCAAAGCAAAACCACGAATTCTTCCCGCCTGGCCCATCGGAAGTTGACCATGGGGCAACAACACCGAAAACAGATTGGTAAGAACCACTGGGCAAAGCATGTTAGCTAAATACTGTGCTTAGCATAGCACAGCACTGTTTAGTAACTCTGCATATGTGACCTTGCTGATGTGATTTCTTTAAGATTTATCATTGTGAATCTTTTCAACCTGTTAGTTAATCTGGTAACCACTGCTAAATTGATGTTAGAATTATGATATACGCAGGGTATTTTGCATGCTAACTAACTCTATTTAACGAGGCACTATTAGCTTACAGTTCGACTTTACCTGCTAGCACAGAAGCGCACACCCCTAGCCAGACTCCAGCAGAGGCCACGTTGTGCTAACACAACTGTAGCGAGACAATCTTTGATCATCTTTAAAAGTCCGTTTGTCTAGCTTTGTAGCTAATGCATTAGCTCCATGATGTGGAGCTGATGTAGCTCACTCCTATCTTTTATGGCTCCCGCCATCTTGAATTAGCGTTCTTTGTTGGTCCATGTTTCGCACACACACATTTTTTTGTCTCTACTTTGGAGTATTTAGTTAGTCTTAATATTGCATTTTCGCTATGTTTACCTTTGTAACTGAATGCTTGTGGTTAATTATGCTGGTCTCTTTAATGTCTCACCAAAGTGAATAATTTGCCAACCTCTTCTATGTTTCGAATTCCAAATCCTTCACCTACTAGCTATTAATGGTAATTTGGGTTATAGTTATTGATTTAATTATTAATCTGAGTTCCAAACTGATAGTTTAGTGTATTTTATGAGACTGAATCAATTAATTGGCTATCATTTCCCTTTTAATTAAGGGTGTTGCCCTGAGGTCTTTATTAATATAAAGCATTATTTATGATTATCTTTGATAATCCTGATAGCCAAATGTAATTAACGGTACAACCATCTGTAACCCCAACATTAGAGGTGCCCAAATGTGAACCATTGTTGGCAAACCCCAACATCCAGAACCAAAGCAAGCTCTCAGTTGACCTCAACTTTATAGGCTGTGAGGCGCAGGACAGCGCATGAAATCCCCATGCACAACGTCACCAAGATTATAAAAGCCTGCAACGCCCAGTCCACCGCGTTCATTCCATAGCAACTTTGCAGTGGCAGGAGGACACTTCAAGTCCCCAGTTAACGTCACGTTACCTCAAGAGATGCCCTCACGTGAGTTCAATTGCCCTGGGAAGGACACATCCCACTCGCTGAAAGTTAACAGACTGTCAGTGTTTGTTGAAACACTTTTGGATCCCTAGTTGTCAGTCCTGAACAACCTTGCCTGCAAAAGGAAGGCAGCCAGCTCATTGCTGAGCCAGAGCCCCGAGCCCGCCTTCCTCCAGCGTCCTGCAAATCTCTTGCGTGCCCACCGATGGAAACGCTGAAATCATCGGACCCGCTGAGCAGAGCCCCTCTCCGGTTTAAACGAACAAAGCGATCCCCAAATAAGAGGCTACATTGTGTCTGGGCAGTGTTAGATATTATAACTGTGTGTTTTTCAATCGAAGCTTTATTGTTGTGAATTGTGCTGTCCGTGGGCCATTTTTAGGTTTGTTGAAGTCCAGTTAGCTAACGGAGTTAGCTATAACCCTGTGGATCTAATGACCCCACTTCAGATGGAAGTCTGTTGTCAGATTACTGTTCTGAGTTATTACGCCTCCCATAGAATCTGAGATTTCTTGCCTCTCTGTGTGTGTTTCCCTTTGGGTTGGAAGTTACCGTTCTTGTACCAACCATGGCGGTAACGTTAACTGTTAGCCTAGCCACTGTGTAACGTTAGTCGATAGTGTGCTATATATTGCCAGCTCAGTAAACACAGCCATTGTCCGTGAGTCTGCTGCTGTGTTGCTCTGAGATATAAGAACACTATCGCCTTCAGTCGCAGAGCTAGAGATCTCTTGTGTCTTTGCTCTGTGACTGAAGGCGCATGCTATTGTTGAACCTGTTCTTAAAAAGCCCAGTCTAGACCCATTGAAACCCATGAATTATAGGTCTATATCCAAACTCCCCTTTATGGCTAAGATTCTAGAGAAAGTAGTAGCAGAGCAGCTTACTACTTTCTTAGAGATAAATGATATTTTGGACAAGTATCAGTCAGGTTTCTGTAAAAACCATTCTACGGAAAATGCATTTATTAAAGTCTCGAGTGTTATTTTGATGTCAGCTGACTCTGGGAAGCATACAGTGTTAGTTTTATTAGACCTCACATCTGCCTTTGGCACTATTGATCATACTATTTTGATTAATAGACTTCAGGATCTAGTAGGGATATCTGAATCAGCTATAAAATGGTTTACCTCTTACCTTTTCTGTAAAGGTTTTAGTGTTTTTATTAATCAGATCATGTCAGATACTGCAGGTTTATTGAGTGGTGTACCTCAGGGTTCTGTCCTGAGACCGATTATTTTCCTTCTGTAAATACTGCCTCTAGGACAGATAATTGGCCAGTTTACTGATGTCTCCTATCATCTGTATGCAGACGACATTCAGTTGTACTGCTCTTTTAACCCTACTGAATTACATAAACTTTTTTCCTTAATTAGATGTCTGAGCAGTATCCAGCAGTGGCAAAATAACTTTTTACTCTTGAACTCAGCTAAGACTGAAACATTGATCATTGCCCCTGAGAAAAGCATCTCTCAGATAAAACAACATATCGGTGTCCTGAGCTCGTCTGTCCAGCCGAGTCTTAGGAGCCTAGGTGTTCTTTTTGATTCGGCCATGTCCTTGGACAAACAATCGAATCAACTTATTAAAAACTGTTTCTTAGATCTTAACTTCACTTCATTGGTTACCAGTGAAATTTAGAATGCAAATTTTGATTCTTACTTTTAGAGCCCTAGAAGGACAGGGGTCTTGTTACATCTCTGACCTGATACAGCTGCGTACATCCTCACGTAGTCTAAGATCAAAGGTCTAAGGTCAAAGATTTTTAGTTCAGAATCAGAATCAGAATCAGAAATACTTTATTAATCCCCGAGCGGAAACTCTTTGTAACAGCAGCTCACTGTCACGTCAGTACACACAAGAATGGAAGTACTAAGCAAAAAGCAAAAATATAATACACTATAATACAGGTAACTACAAAGTGGGTATAAGTAAAAATTTAAAATTAAATAAGTGTAATGTACAAAGTGGGTTAACCGGTTGAGGTTAATATTACAGTATAATAGTGCACGAACTGTCAAGTTGCGTGTAGCTTATTAACAATATATAATGGGATGGAGGATATTGCACAGCCGTACTAGAAGTATAAATAAGTATCACAAATTAAATTTAAAACATGGTGTATTGCACAGTAGTTTAAGAACCGAATATTCACAAATTATGTCCAGTATTGCAGAGATGTTCATGATCGGTGACCAGTTTAGTGACTTATGGTCATATCGACTAACACTGAGAGGGAGAAGTTTGATGGCCACTCTGTGGTGCATTTTGGGTGGATCAGTCTTCCGCTGAAGGTACTCCTTTGCTTGACCAGCACGTCATGGAGTGGGTGGGAGACACTGTAGTATGGCCGGTATCCTCCTCTCTGACACCACCGACAGAGAGTCCAGCTCCACCAACAATGTCACTGGCCTTACGGATCAGTTTATTGAGTCTGTTAGCATCCGCTACCCTCAACCTGCTGCCCCAGCATGCAATGGCATACAGGATAGCACTGGCCACCACAAACTCGTAAAACATCCTCAGCATTGTCCGGCAGATGTTGAAGGACCTCAGCCTCCTCAGAAAATAGAGGCGGCTCTGGCCCTTCCTGTACAGCGCTTGAGTGTTCTTAGCCTATGTGTACTCCCAGATACTTGTAATCCTCAACGATGTCCACGCTGACCCCCTGGATGGAAATTGGAGTCACTTGTGCCTTGGCCCTTTGTAGGTCTACAACCAGCTCCTTGGACTTTGTCGCATTGAGCTGCAGATGGTTCTGCTCGCACCATGAGACAAAGTTACCAACCACAGCCTCAGTCTCATTACCACCACTGATAAATCCCACCACAGCAGAGTCATCAGAAAACTTCTGAAGGTGGCAGGACTCTGGGTGGTGGCTGAAGTCTGTGGTGTAGATGGTGAAGAGGAAGGGAGAGAGGACAGTCCCCTGAGGGGCCCCAGCGTTGCTGACCACAGTGTCCGACACACAGTGCTGCAGACGCACATACTGTGGCCTGCCAGTCAGGTAGTCAACAATCCAGGACACGAGGGGGACTTCCACCTGCATCCCTGCCAGCTTCTCACCCAGCAGGGCTGGCCGGATGGTGTTGAAGATACTGGAGAAGTCAAAAAACATGATCCTCACCGTGCTTGCCGGCTTGTCCAGGTGGGTGTGAATGCGGTTCAGCAGGAAGATGATGGCGTCCTCAACTCCCGACCGGGGCTGGTAGGTGAACTGAAGGGGGTCCAGGAGGGGTCTCTCCAGGGTCTTCATTATGTGGGAGGTCAGTGCCACCGGTTTGCCGGGACCAGCAGCCTTGTTTGAGTGGAGTTTCATCAGCTGTCCTCTCACCTGGTCAGCAGTCAGGCACACAGCAGAGGTTACAGGCAGGGAAGGGGTGGCGTCAATGTCAATGTGAAGAGGGCCGTTAGCCTGAGAGCCAGTTGAGACGGTGGCAGAGCGGTTAGCGCCCCTGCCCCCCAATAAGGAGATTTGGGTCCAAATCCGGACCAGACCACGATCTCTCTGGGTGGAGTCTGCGTGTCCTCCCCGTGTTACCGTGGGTTTTCTCCGGGTTATCCGGCTTCCTCCCACTTTCCAAAGACATGCATGTGTAGGTTAATTGGTGACTAAATTGTCCCTAGTGGATGAATGTGAGAGTGAATGGTTGTCTGTCTGTGTCAGCCCTGTGACGAGTTGGCCACTGTCCAGGGTGTACCCCACCTAAGGCCCAAAGCCACTGGGATAGGCTCCAGTCACCCGCGACCCCTAACGGGAAAAAGTGGTAGAAAATGACTGACTGACTGATTGAATTGAATTGAATTGTATCTTGTAACCCTTGCCCTGCTTAACGTAACAAAAAAAGCTAAAGGACACATGTCCAGAAATATGAACTAAGATGTTTGCAAAATAATTTCTAATTCTGCCCATTTAAGGAATCATTCGCCTCGTTCACGAAGGGATGGGCTGGTATAGCCAACTTATTTTATGTGTTCAGGTTAAATTGGTCTTTAACCCCTAACCCTAACCCTACAACTGCATATATAGGTAAAAGGTAAATAATCTACATTTGGTTTCATCGAACTTACAGATGTCCTGTTGTGTTTTCCTCTCTGCTCTCCAACATTATACAATTTTACTATACTATTTTAATTTCATGATTCTGATCATTTCAAGGGACAGTGAAAATGCTAGGAGTTTTTATACTACCGCTCAAAAATTTAGAGTCACCTGTTACATTGATTTTTTTTCTTCTTTCCTTCAATAATGATTTTTTTATCATAGATAAAAAACAGTATAATTATACACCAAAACTATTATTTACATTTGAAAGACTTTTAGAATAATTAGATCATTAAAACTCCCATCTAGTCAGTAGATCATTTTTAAACCACAGCTGTGCAGTTGGGCTCTAAATATTTTGGGAGCACGTTTTTCTTTGGGCCCTCTGCAGTCTGCTCAGTGGTTAGATTGAACAGGTTTAAAGTGTGAGTTGTCAGTCCAAAGCTGCTTTTTGGTGTTCCAGTTCCAACCCTAGACTAATCTGTTGTTTCTATTGTGAAGTTTTAAGAGTAGCTTTGCTGAAGCAACATGGCTGTTAATTCCAGCTTGTTTGAGGCATTATTGTTCATTTAACACTGAAACAGGAACCTGTTCCTGTTTAAATCTGGTCAGATTTTAATGCTAATCTTCCTTTTTTCCAATGATTGCTGATTACTTATTACTTATATTCTTATTTAACTGTTGCTCAGAGGGATTTTTTTGTTTTTTTCTGCCCTTTCAAATGTCAGTCTGGTTGTACAACATTTTCTTCTCCATTTACAAAACATTACTTTTTGGCAAACCCGTCATACAAAATATCATCTATTTGTGAAGAGGACTTTCTACAACCCAAAAGCATGAAAGACCATTCAAAAATTAAGTTTTCTTCTTACCCTCTCAACTGGTACAAGTCTTTCATAGAAGTCATCAAGGAATGATATGCTCAGTGTCCCAATTAGGAGATTATGCATTTGTATTGGTTTTGTCACTAGTATGTAAAAATGCAAAATAGAGTGTAAATACACAGGCTTGATGGTGGTTGAGTATGAATGAGAAAACAGTTGATGAAATTTGAAAAAAGTGGTAAATGAATGCATTTTATGTAAAAGAAATGAAAAGAGATCCACAGTTTAGTCCACATTGACTGCTGCTGTGTTCCTATAGAGAAATGTTACTTTTTGAAGAAACTGTCAAGAAAAACCAACAAATAAGATGTCTTCCCCTATTCGTCCCTTGGACTAAATCACATCAAATGAGGCCTAATGCATGTCAATTTGGGGGTCGAGGACATAACATTTCAGCAGCCATCACAGTTTTGATGCTATCAACAGATACAAGAATTGATTTCCTAACAACAAACGTCACTTGGTTCTTGGCTGAGCTTCAGATGATTGATGACCCCCACTAATGACAAATGAGGGAGAAATTAACGGGGAGCCAAAATTTACATAATGTGCTATTAATCACTGTGACAGAGGTGGTAAAAGGCAATAGATTTATTTATTTAACTATAAATATTTGAGATGTATTAAAACAAAAAGGCTTTGTGTACAGTTGTGCTATGAATCAGGGTGTAAGTTGAGTGGGGAACGGTTTGGTACAAGCTATATCACAAACTTGTTATAATTATAAAAATTATTCATATAATCACTGCAAAATTATTGTAATAAAGCACACTTTTTACATTTAGCAGAAGGAAAGTAAGTTAACCATGAAAGGGTACAAACCTAGAACTTAACCCTATCTTATTACTATAGATACTTTTCTCGCTGTGTTTGATCTAGGGATGCACGATATGGTAAAAAAAAGATTCTATTGTGATTATTTTGACAGATATACGTGATGCACGATAGATTTATTGATCAGAGATGAGAAAGCACAAAACTACTGGAGAGAGAAGATATCGAGTTAGTAAAATGCATTTATAAGATAAGAATGCATACGGATGGAGAGGGAGAGGAGGAGAGAGGTGCATCATGGGAAGTCCCCCGGCAGTCTAGGCCTATAGCAGCATAACTAAGGGATGGTTCAAGACTCCCCTGAGCCAGCCGTAACTATAAGCTTTGTCAAAGAGGAACTCTTAAATATGGAGATGGTGTCTGCCTCCCGAACCCCAACTGGGATCTGATTCCACAGGACAGCTCCTACATGCTGGCTCAGAAAGCAAGTGTGGCCCTTCCCAGCGGTCGAGGGGCTTGCTCCAGCCTGCTCGCAGAGGACCTGAGAGGGAGAAGACGGACCTGAGGGCCGTGCTTCTTGCCTGACAGGCTTCAAAGAAGAGGCCCTGAATCGAGCGTAGGGCCTCGGAGGGTGCGCCCCATTGGGGTCGAGCACATGGCTACTCCCCCATTGAGCCCTTGGGAGCTCAGCCAACTAACCCCGCTGCTAGTGGCGCTTCGGGGCGTGGCGAGTTTCATGCAACCGCTGCCTTTAGACCTGCAGTCAGGCCAGAGTTGCGTCCTCTACAGAGGTCTGTAGACGTTCATTTCTGGTTAAATGTCACTGCTTCCACACTTCGGGATACCCCAGCTCTCACATTGCAGGTTCGGGGAGCGGTCAGGCATGTAGCTGAAGTTCCTTGGGTTTTGTACCACCACTTCAGTGTTTCGGGCAACCGTGGCCGCTGCTCCAGGTCTCCCAGACACCGACCTTGAGAGACTGGTCCCTCCCCGATGGGGAGCAATCTCCGAGGCCCGACTCCGAGACGGTGGTTTGCGCCCCATTGTAGATCTTCGTCACCTGAACCAGTCTCTGAGGATGCTTCGGTTCAGGATGTTGATGATCCCCATGATTGTGAGTCAAATTCGGTTCGAGGACTGGTTTGTCATGATCGGCCTAAGGGACGCATACTTCCATGTCTCATGGGACACCAGAAGTTTCTGCGGTTAGCTTACAGGGGCAAAGCTTACCATTATCAGGTGCTTCCCTTTGGCCTAGCACTCTCCCCTTGCACCTTCACGAAGTGTGTGGACTCCGCCCTGGTTCCTTTCAGACTCCAGGGGATCCTCATCCTCAATTATTTGGACGACTGGTTGATTTTATCCCAGTCTCATCTCACCGCAGTACAGCATCGAGAAGTTGAACTTGCACATTTGCGGTGCTTGGGGTTGAGGCTCAACACAAGAAAGAGCACGCTCACTCCAACAAATAGGATTACATTACTAGGAGTAGTGTGGGATCATGGTGCTCAGGGTCCAGCTAGGCCGACTTCTCACTGCACTACAGTTTCAGAGACTGTTAGGCCTCATGCTGCTGCATCCACCGTGGCTCAGGGAGACTGGATTTTCCCCGAGGGGCAATCCTTTTTGCCTGATCAAGGTTACACGCAGGTGCATGCGTGCCTTAGACAGGTGGAGACAACAGGTGTTCCTGACCCAGGGCCCAGTGCTGGGAATGGTGCATCACCATCACACACTCTCAATGGATGCTCCTTGTGGTTCCTCTCTCTCAGAGTACTTTTCATAACTGGGTACCTCAATGTGGGAGCGGACTTCCTGTCGAGACAGGACCCGAGGCCCAGGGAATGGAGACTGCACCCCAAGAGTTTTTTTTTTTTTTCGGTGCAGATGATATGGAGGAGATTCGACAGAGCACAAGTGGACCTGTTCGCGTCCCCGGACAATGCTCACTGCCCCGTCTGGTTCTCCCTTGTGGATCCAGCGCCCCTGGGGCTAGATGCCGTGGGCGAGGCTACAGCTGTACGTTTTTCCCCTGATTGCTCTCCTCCTGGGGGTTCTAGAGAAGATTCACCAAACAGGTGACCAGCTACTGCTCGTGGCCCCATTCTGCTCAGCCAGAATCTGGTTCTCGGGCCTGGAAGCCCTCCTGGACGCCCCCTGTGGGAGATTCCCGTCAGGAGGGACCTGCTGTCGCAGGGCCAAGGCGAAATTTTCTATCCCCAGCCGGGAAGATTGAAGCTGTGGGTCTGGCCCCTGAGGAAGACCACCTCCAAGCTGCCGGTCTCTCTATCGAGGTAGTTGAGACCATCTTACACTCTAGTGCCCCCTCCATGAGGAAACTGTATGCGGGCAATTGGAAAGTTTTCACTACATGGTGCCAAGAGCACCATCTTGACCCAGTTCACTGCCCGATGGCTTCAGTGCTGGAGTGTCTTTAAAGCCGGTTTTCGGCTGGACTCTCCCCCGCTACACTCAAGGTGTATGTGGCTGCGATTGCAGCATTCCACAGTTTGGTGGATGCTTGCCCGCTTGGGAAGCACCACTTCTTTACCAGTTTCCTTCGTGGCACCCTGAGGATGAGGCCTCTGGCTTGAGTCAGAGTCCCTCCATGGTATCTGATAGTGGTGCTAGATGGATTGACCACAGCACTTTTTGAGCCAATGGACGATGCATCAGACAGCTGTCTGGCCTTAAAAATGGCATTCTTGCTGGCCATAACTTCTCTCAAGAGAGTGTGAGATCTGCAGGCCCTGTCAGTGGCTCCTGCTTACCTGGAGGTCATTCCAGGCACAGTGAAAGCCATCCTGCATCCTAGGCCAGGGTATATACTTAAAGTACCCACTGAGGTGGCCCGGCCAGGTAGTCCTCGAGATTTATGTCCAGAGAACATCTCAGTGGCAAAATTTGGACCAGTTGCAGGTATGCTTTGGGCCCCCTCGTAAGGGCTGCCTGGCTACCAAACACACTATTAGCAGGTGGATTGTTGAGTTGTTGATCGTTTCAGCATACGAGGTGCACAGTTTGCCTTCACTTCTGTCGATAAGAGCCCACTCCCCATGGAGTATGGCATCCTCCAGAACTTGGTGGTCAGGAACCCCCCTCCCCGATATATGCGATGCTGTGGGATGGTCCTCGCCTCACACCTTTGTGAGATTCTATAACCCAGACCCCTTAAATAATCCGGGATCTGTGGCTCTCTTGTCCTGAAGTGTGCCCTGTTGGCTTCACAGTCGGACCGGCATCCCCTCAGCATGGCGGAGTTACGTAGGTAACCATGGATCCCTGATAGGGAACTATATTCTGCGTCTTGTTGCCATACTTCCGGCATGCCTGTGAGCGGCTTGCTTCAGTCCATCAGAAAGCTGACGACAACAGTGAAGCCGGCTCCCTTTGTAACCTCCAGTTCCACTGGCGTGCGTCACGTGTTGACGTTAAACCCAATCAAGATTGGTCTGAGTTGATAAAGAGATTCAGAGGCGGTCATTCTGAGGGCGTTCTCCATAGCGTCAGCTTACGCAGCATCTCATTCCCTATCAGGGAACCATGGTTACCTATGTAACCTGGTACGATTTCACCCACAGCTTTGTGGCCCACATGTCGAAGTGTCCTTGAGCAAGATACTGAACCCCAAATTGTTTCGGAGTGCTGTACCTTCAAGGTGTGAGTGTGTGTGAATGATTAGTTCCATATTGATGGGCAGTTAGCTCCTGCCATTAGTGTATGAATGTGTGTGAAAGCATTTAGAGTAGTCGAAAGACTACAAATACAGTCCATTTACCATAACATTGAAACTTTTATGGAGTTTCCTAATGATATTTCCCAAGGGAAGCATATATAATGTAAATAGAATTGGTCCAAGAACAGAACCTTGTGGAACTCCGTGTCTTTGGCATGCTCGGAGGCTTCATCGTTAACATGTACACACTGAGATCGGTCTGATAGATTGGATATTGATAAACCAGTCTAGTGCGGTTCCTTTTAATGCCAATTAAATGTTCCAATCTCTGTAATAGGATGTGATGGTCAATGGTGTCAAATGCAGCACTAAGATCTAACAAGACTAGTACAGAGACAAGTCCATTGTCTGATGCAATTAAAAGGTCTTTTGTAATCTTCACCAGTGCTTTTTCTGTGTTATGATGCACTCTAAATCCTGACTGATAACCCTGAAATATACTTTTGTTATTTAGAAAGTCACATAGCTGATTATCAATTGTTTCCTCAAGGATCTTAGAGATTAAAGGGAAGGTTAGATATAGGTCTATAAAAGCCCTGGCTCAAGCTTTTTAAGCAGAGGTTTAATTACAGCTCCTTTAAATGACTGTGGGACATATCCTGTTTATAAAGACAGATTGATCATATCTAGTAAAGAAGTGCTAACTAGGGGTAAAACATCTTTAAGGAGGCTAGTTGGGATGGGGTCTAAGAGACAGGTTGATGGCTTAGATGAAGAAATTGTCAAAGTTAGTTGAAGAAGGCTGATAGGAGAGAAGCAGTCAAAGTACACATCAGCTTTTACAGCTTTTTCTAAGGTTTCTGTGTTTGAATATAGATTGGTACCAGTTGAGGGCAGGACATGATGAATCTTTTCTCTAATAGTTAAAATTTTATCATTAAAGAAGCTCATGAAGTTGTTACTACTGAAGACTATGGGAATTCATGGCTCAATGGAGATGGCTTTCTGTCAGCCTGGCTACAGAGCTGAAAAGAAATCTGGGATTGTTCTTGTTTTCCTCTATTAATGTTGAGTAGTAGGCTACCCTGGCATTGGCACCGTCTTGCAGTGACGTTTGACACGGCTGGAATGGTTTTCAGGACCAGAGATGCCGTTAGCAGTGATCGTCTCAAGGTACACTGCACTTAAGCCAATTCCTGCACTTCCTTTTCAATGTTGATGATTACTGTCAAAAGTAATATGCGCTTTAGAAAAGAAGGCAAGAAAATAACAAATTAAAACAGTTGCTGCCGCATCTACATGGACAGCCATTTCCACGGTAACCATTGCGATGTGATTCAGGATTATTGGGAATGTTCATTTTTGCATCACAATTTTCATTTTCACTGAAAAAACTATTGAAATCATGATGATGTGACATTTGTTTGGGTTCTTTTACCAAACAAACATGTTTTTGTCCATCTTTAGAACAAGATCTGGAGGCCAGGGCATATCTGCAGCACTACAGTACTTCATTATAATGCTGTTTGTCGAACATTTTACCTTTATCAAAGATCTGCAGCTTCTATGATTTTTATATTGCACTTGGCCATATTGTGATTTCATAAATATTGCAATTAATTGTGCAGCCCTACTTTGGTCTATTAAAGTTCCCATGCAGACATGTTTTAAAATAAGTAACAATAACATGGTTATCCTACATAAAAATAAAACAAAACTCTGAAAAGGTGAGAGCATGGATGTAGGTGAGAGACAGGGGCGGCTGTGGCTTGGTGACAGAGCGGGTCGTCTACCAATCGGAAGGTCGGTGGTTCGATCCCGGCTTCCCCCAGCCATGTGTCGAAGCATCGTTGAGCAAGATACTGAACCCCAAAATGCTCCTTCGGTGTGTGAATGGGCAGTTAGCTCCTGCCATCAGTGTATGAATGTGAATGGGTAAATGTGATATGTAGTGTGAAAGTGAGATGAGGAGTCTATTCTGCACCAAAATCAGCAACTACCAGATGTATCAGAATGCTAAGTGTAGTTAGGATCTTTTAATTATTTATGTTGTTTGTTAGCTTGTAATTGGCAGTGGCAGACAATGTTAGTGGTTGTGAAACATACAATAATATCTGCTATGATGTTACAGTGTGCTCAATTTGTTATTATGTAACGTTAGTAGAAAGTTGAAGGAAATGCAACCGCAGGGGGGCACAAGCCAGTGTCTTCATGTGCCACTCCCAAGTCTGGATAAATGCAGAGGGTTGTGTCAGGAAGGGCATCCGACGTAAAACACATGCCAAACTAAAAATGCGAATCACGACAATGACTTCCATACCGGATCGGTCGGGGCCCGGGTTAACAACGACCGCCACCGGTGCTGTTGACCTACAGGGTACCGGTGGAAATTGGAGTACTGTTGGTCGAAGACGAAGAAAGAGAGGAAGAAGGTGTGTCGTAGACAGAGAGAGAAGAGGAAAGCTAAGAATGTAGGACTGACAGTAGGGACTTTGAATGTTGGGACTATGACAGGGAAGGCTAGAGAGTTGATTGACATGATGCAGAGAAGGAAGGTGGACATACTGTGTGTCCAGGAGACCAGGTGGAAAGGTAGCAAGGCTAGAAGCTTAGGAGCAGGGTTCAAGTTGTTCTACCATGGGTCGGATAGGAAGAGAAACGGAGTAGGAGTTATCCTGAAAGAGGAGTTTGTGAGGAATGTTCTTGAGGTGAAACGAGTGTCAGACAGGTTGATGAGCCTGAAGCTGGAAATTAAAGGGGTGATGTTCAATGTTGTGAGTGGTTATGCCCCACAGGTAGGATGTGAGTTAGAAGAGAAGGAGAAATTCTGGAGTGAGTTAGATGAAGTGATGCAGAGCATCCCCAGAGGTGAGAGAGTGGTGATTGGTGCAGATTTCAACGGGCATGTAGGTGAAGGGAACAGAGGTGATGAGCATGTGATGGGCAGGTTTGGTCTTCAGGACAGGAACGCAGAAGGACAGATGGTGGTAGACTTTGCAAAGAGGATGGAAATGGCTGTAGTGAACACTTTCTTCCAGAAGAGGCAGGAACATAGGGTGACATATAAGAGCAGAGGGAGAAGCACTCAGGTGGACTACATCTTGTGTAGACGTTGTAATCTGAAAGAGACCAGTGACTGTAAAGTAGTGGTAGGGGAGAGTGTAGCCAGACAACACAGGATGCTAGTGTGTAAAATGACTCTGGTGGTGAAGAAGATGAAGAGGACAAAGGCAGAGCAGAGGACAAAGTGGTGGAAGCTGAAAAAGGAAGAATGTCGTATAGTTTTCAGGGAGGAGCTGAGACAGACTCTGGGTGGTCAGGAAGTGCTCCCAGAAGACTGGACCACTACAGCTAATGTGATCAGGGAGACAGGTAGGAGGGTACTCGGCGTGTCATCTGGAAAGAGGAAAGTGGACAAGGAGACTTGGTGGTGGAACCAGGAAGTTCAGGAGTGTATACAGAGAAAGAGGTTAGCAAAGAAGAAGTGGGACACTGAGAGGACTGAAGAGAGTAGACAGGAGTACAGGGAGATGCCGCGTAAGGTGAAGGTAGAGGTGGCAAAGGCCAAACAAAGAGCATATGAGGACTTGTATGCTAGGTTGGACACTAAAGAGGGAGAGGTGGATTTGTACAGGTTGGCCAGACAAAGAGATAGAGATGGGAAGGATGTGCAGCAGGTTAGGGTGATTAAAGATAAGGATGGAAATGTATTAACAGGTGCCTGGAGTGTGATGGGAAGATGGAAGGAGTACTTTGAAGAGTTGATGAATGAGGAAAATGAAAGGGAACGAAGAGTAGAAGAGGTGACTGGTGTGGAGCAGGAAGTAGCAAAGATTAGCAAGAGTGAAGTGAGGAGGACGTTGAAGAGGATGAAGAGTGGAAAGGCAGTTGGTCCTGATGACATACCTGTGGAGGTATGGAAGTGTCTAGGAGAGATGGCAGTTGAGTTTCTGACTAGTTTGTTTAACAAGATCTTGTAGAGTGAGAGGATGCCCGAGGAATGGAGGAGAAGTGTACTGGTGCCAATTTTCAAGAACAAGGGAGATATGCAGAGCTGTGGCAACTACAGAGGAATAAAGCTGATGAGTCATACAATGAAGTTGTGGGAAAGAGTAGTGGAAGCTAGGCTAAGGGCAGAGGTGAGCATTTGTGAGCAGCAATATGGTTTCATGCCTAGAAAGAGCACAACAGATGCAGTGTTTGCTTTGAGGATGCTGATGGAGAAGTACAGAGAAGGTCATAAGGAGTTGCATTGTGTCTTTGTAGATTTAGAGAAAGCGTATGACAGGGTGCCGAGAGAGGAGCTGTGGTATTGTATGAGGAAGTCTGGAGTGGCAGAGAAGTATGTTAGAGTGGTGCAGGACATGTATGAGAGCTGTAAGACCGTGGTGAGGTGTGCTGTAGGTGCGACAGAGGAGTTCAAGGTGGAGGTGGGTCTGCATCAAGGATCGGCTCTGAGCCCCTTCTTGTTTGCTCTGGTGATGGACAGGCTGACACTTGAGGTTAGACAGGATTCTCCATGGATTATGATGTTTGCGGATGACATTGTGATTTGTAGTGAGAGCAGGGAGCAGGTGGAGGAGAACCTAGAGAGATGGAGGTCTGCTCTGGAAAACAGAGGAATGAAGCTTAGCCGCAGTAAGACAGAATACATGTGTGTCAATGAGAGGGACCCAGGTGGAAAGGTGAGGTTACAGGGAGCAGAGGTGAAGAAGGTGCAGGACTTTAAGTACCTAGGGTCAACGGTTCAGAGCAATGGAGACTGTGGAAAAGAGGTGAAGAGGCGAGTGCAAGCAGGTTGGAACGGGTGGAGAAAAGTGTCAGGTGTGTTGTGCGATAAAAGAGCATCAGCAAGAATGAAAGGAAAGGTGTTCAAGACGGTGGTGAGACCAGCGATGTTGTACAGCTTAGAGACAGTGGCACTGAAGAAGAGACAAGAGGCAGAGCTGGAGGTGGCAGAGCTTAAGATGTTGAGGTTCCCTTTGGGAGTGACGAGGACGGACAGGATCAGGAACGAGTACATCAGAAGGATGCTGAGGTTGGAGCTGCCAGGCAGGAGGTCTAGAGGAAGACCAAAGAGGAGATTTATGGCTGTAGTGAGAGAGGACATGAAGTTAATTGGTGTGAGTGAAGAGGATGCAGAGGACAGGGTTAGATGGAGGCTCATGATTTGCTGTGGCGACCCTGAGATGCTGGTGCTCTAGTGCGACATTTGGTGGCAGTGAATGTTGCATACAGCTCCCTTTAACCTACATCACGACTAAGCTGCTTCATCATTGAACAAAACAGTTGTAATGAAGGGCGGGTTCACAGATAAAGGTCCTGTTTCAATTTCTGAATTGGAAATATCTTTTGATTATTGGTCATATAGTCTGCGTGTAAAAAGGCAACAAACCCCTCCAAATTTCTACCTGGATATCGTACATGATGGAGCACCTTCAGGTTCTGTTTATGTTGGTGTTGACCTGGAGAACATATCAGTAGACAGAACTGCAAACATGCAAAAATCACAACGTTTTGTCATTTAGTCTACTAGTTCACCAGTTACCAAAACAGGAAGAGAAAACGTTTTTTAACCAATAAAATGACACATACATAGGTAAGCTTCCTATGATTGGTTCGAATGGTTTTCCAAATTACATAGGTGTTGTCAATATTTAAAATAAAAATAAAGTAAAAATGTCTATATGTTAAATTAAAAGTTAAACTATCTACAAATCATACACATTAGACAAAAAAGACCGTAGACTTCAATCTGAAAATATTCCTGCTGTTTTAGAGAAGTAATGGCTTTTTTGTATGCTTCTTTTGATTTAATTTATTCATTTAATAACTCATAAAACATTAATGAATTAATTAGAAATAATTAAGAAATACTCAAGATAAAAATACAAGAGATGTTAAGTAGCTTTTAATAGTAATTTTGAACACTAAGTCCATTTATTTAAGGCCAGTTGTAGAAGCCATGAACATTTATAATGTTATGTAGGCCTGCTGTAGATTTGAGTTCAAGTTTTATAGTAAAACAGATATGCCATTTATTTTCCAAATTCAACAAAGATTTAATTTCTTGTCATGCTATTTGAAGAGTTGTGATCAGTCACTTGCGTGGTGAAAACTGTCTACCGTGTTCGAAAGTGATAGATTTCCCTTTCAAATCCTCATATCTGAGAAGGTAACTCCATTTTCCAAAATGCAACACGAGCGGGACTCTTGACGTCAGCACGCTACGCGCCAAATGTGTACAGTGCGGAAGGCGCAACAACAAAACCAGCCGGTCTAGCGGTCTTGTCGTTTAATTTAAGCTATTTTGGCCAACTATTCGTCTTCAGTATGTCTCAACAGGGAGGCTATTCGCCCAGCTTCAAGCGACCGGCCGAAATTATGCGAATGAGGAGGAGAAGAGCCCGTAGCGACGCCGGTGTCTTCTCTAGCCCGAGCGGCCAGGGTTCCACTGGCAGCCTCGGACAAAGCGGCTCGTCGCCGGCATGCGTTCGGCCTTTCTCCCCGGGGCCGCTTTTCAACACCCAGAATCGCTCCAGAGGTGGGATAAAACGCAGAAACCCGTTCGCAAACATTGAAAATACTTGCAGCCCAAAAAAAAAAAGTCTCATTTATAACGACGACGGAAATGCCGAAGCTGTGGACAGTTACAAGAGAAAGACGTCGACGGAGGGAGATGAGGACGTGTCAACAGAGTGGGAAGGAGCTTTACCTTTAAGTGTAGAAAAGAAGGAGCACCAAGATATTTCCAGCACCTACGTAAGTTAAAAGTATCATTGTGTGTAGCCTCCCTGGTCCAGGACCGTACCTAGACTGTCCTAGAGCTGAGCTAAGTTGTGTCGAGAGAGCGGAACAACATAACAATTGGAAAACCGAAATGGAATAGAACCGCTTCTTTTAAGGGTGTTATTTATGACGTGATTTGTGCGTAATCTGATGAAAGTTGAATGTGAATCCTAAAGCCTAAATACATAACGTTAGGGCCTACAGTAAATGACATCGTGGGTAGGGACCAGATAATCTTCCCATATCCCGTAGGTTTTATTGACTCCTGTTTGTGTTTGAACCAAACAAATGTGTTCACAAGACCGGTGTGTCCAGGATTATAGGAATTCAGTGACATTTGTTTTCTCTTGTCTGACCTCTGCTGTAGGAGTGTGTCACTTTCTGTGAAGATGACTCTCTGTTTGAAGAAGAGGAGGAGGATGTTAAAAGTCCACTTCTGAAGGTTGGATTTCTTTCTGTACTGAGTTGTTGTTATATCTATGCAAAGTGTCTGTCTCTTCACATCTTGCTGTCCTTGTGTTGCATAGCCTCATGTGTTCAATTGTTCAAATGGGCGTTAAAAATGTTCCCTCCCATCTCTCTTCCCAGAGTCCTCAGGCCATGGCTCCTGCCTCCATAGCTCCTCCCATCTGCACCGAGTACCCGGCCGACTGGAGCCTGAAGACTCGCCTCCTGTTCACCTCCCCGCTCTCCTTGTCGTGGGCAGAGCACCCCAAAGCCCAGGAGGAAGCTCTGGGGCTCAGCCAGAACTGCAGAGCTCAGTTTAGCACTCTGCCACACAGTCTACAGGTCGAGTTTTTAGTGCCATTATTAGACCTGACATTACAGTGATTATCCCCTTGTTTTCAAGAAGATATGTTCTGCTGTGTACTGTCACGTTTAGGGCGAATTCTTCCAAAGCTTCTTCACTCAGTGAATCCTCTCCATCCCCCTGCAGGATCCAAGGTCCTGCTCTCAGCTTCGTTGTGCCTTCCAGCAGAGTCTGGTGTACTGGCAGCATCCCTCCCTGCCCTGGATCTCTCTGTTCCCCAGGATCAATGCTGAGAGGAGCTTTACTGGGAAGAACACCCCATGGGCACAAGATACAGCACTGCAGCACAGTCTCATGAGTGAATGGTGAGGCTGGAGATACTGGTTTCAGTCACACTAGCAGCATGGCAATGAAATGAAACCGCATTTCTTTTGTCTGCTACAGCATACATATCTGCTTTGTAAATCACTTGTCCTCAGAAACCAAAAGGGAAAAGCTTATATTTGATCACATCCCCTAGTTTTGCATTAATTTGACAGGATACGGTTCTGGGATCCACTTAATTAATGCAAAACATACGTAGATGAAACCTTATTTTGATACAGCTGATTATTCAAATCTTGCATAAAGCAGTAATGTCAGCATTCTATCATGGGCATCACTGAGCCAATCAGCTTCCTGCTACACAACACAAGAGACACAGACATGAACCCACGAGTCACACAACAGGTACATTTCCATTTTAAGAAATGTAACAATCCACATAGACTTTATAAGATGTGTGTTACGTGTAGCCACCCATGTTTTCTATACTCAGTCATAGTGTTTGTTCGCATTAAAACCGACAGAAAGAGGTGTGTTGAGAATGAAAAAAGAGAACTAAAGAGGGAAGTTCAAATTGTGGCTCCTTTCTCACCTTCACACAGCGGACCAATCACGGTGTGAAGTGGACGTGAAGGTCAGATTGTTACGGAATCATTGGCTGCTTAAAGGAGGTTGGAGTCGCCGTGGATTGAACGTATGGACGCTTTAGTTGCACCCCTGTTCGCAATTATGGACCCAGATGCTTGAGGAACAAGAGAATGCCATACAATTAATTTTGTATTAATTGTCATGACATTTGACATATTTTGCTAAAGCACATTTATTGTTATGAGCGACAATGAATGAAATTAACAAAAAATGATGTGGTTAACAATATTAGTTACTAGAACAAAATCGACAATGGAAAAGATACATGAACTCAAGTAATATATATCAGTTAATTAGAAAACAATTCCCCTGTCACCAGTAATAATATTTTATTTAATATGCGCCTTTCAGGGCACCCAAGGACACCTTTCAACACAAGCAATTTAACACCAGTACATAAAGATAAAATAATAAAAACACACGTTTTAAAGATGTTGATAGTCCAGCTGACGGATGTGGATAGGTAGTGAGTTCCAGAGTTTGGGGGCAGCGTGAGTGAAGGCCCTGGCCCCATTGTGACCATATTACTAAGGGGATGGACTGGAGACCAGAAGAGGAGGAGCGGGTGGTGCTGGAGGGAGCAGATCAGACAAGTATGTGGGAGCAAGGTTGGAGGAGTTTGTACTGAATTCTGGGTAGAGCAGAGAGAGGGGCGTTACAGTGGTCGAGGCGTGAGGAGATAAGTGCCCATGATGTCATTTGTCAGCTAAAACAATGCAGTTAGTGGGAACTGCAGCACTGCTCTAGGTCAATCATCATTTCAGTCAAAGGATCACATGTATGGAAGGGTATACCGGTGGAGCGATAGTGGCTTTTGGAACTGAGGCTGTTCTCTTTCAAACTGAAGATCTGGCTGAAAGAACATCAACAGTGTGCACATTGAACTGGGATGTAGGGTGGCTGGGCTGTCTTTTATTTCTCTTGTATGTATTTTTCCTTATATTTAGTTTTTCCTCATTTTGTATATTCTTAAAGGCCTTACCAGGGACCGGGGTTGTAAATTAGCCTGTGGCTAGAAACCTTATGTACAAGACATCGGTTACCTTCTGGTGGCAATGTCTGATTGTACTGTCCCTTTCAAATAAAGAACTAAACAAGGGTGTGGACAAGAACCTGGGTGGAGTGCTGAGTGAGTATTGGGCAGAATCTGGAAATGTTGCGTAGGTGGAAGAAGGCTGCGTGGACTGTATCATTAATAATATGTGAAGTGAAAGAGAGCATTGAGTCCAATATTACACCTAAGCTTTGGACCTGAGAGGAGATGGGGACCAGACAGCCTTCAGTGCTTATACTGAGGGATGGAGATTTAAAGCCAATGAGGAGAACTTCCCTGTTATTGCTGCTGTTTCAGTGCTGAGTTTGGAATGGCTCAAACCGATTGTTATTTTTAAAATAATCCTCAAGCTGTCTTGTAATAGTACGTTCGAGAATTTTGGCAGTGAAAGGTAGATTAGAAAAAATAGAAAACATTAGCTACATGTAACTTGACAGTTCATGCACTATTATACTGTAATATTAACCTCAACCAGTTAACCCACTTTGTACATAACCCTTTTTAAATTTATACTTATACCCACTTTGTACTCACCTGTATTATATTATTGCTTTTTGCTGAGTACTTCCATCCTTGTGTGCACTGACGTGACAGTGAGCTGCTGTTACAGAGAGTTTCCCCTCGGGGATCAATAAAGTATTTCTGATTCTGATTACTGAAGACTTTGGGATCTGAGCCCAGTTTCTTAATTATAGGTGTAACTCAGGCCATTTTGAGTGAAGGACATCACCAGTGGACAATGAGGAGTGAACTATGGCAATTAGGACAGGAGAGAGTGTGGGAAGACATGAATTAATAAGGGATGTGAGGAGTGGATCAAGGGAACAATTAGACGACCCTTCTGAAATGATGTTACTGCTTTGATGGGTTGAAGGTAATTGGAATATGTGTGTGTGTGTGTGTGTGTGTGTGCATGTACTTGGACTGATCCGAATACCATTTTTTAAGCTTCAGTGGCAATCAAGATCGAATATTCGAAGATTTGGGGGGGGGGGGGTGATGGGGAGTGCAGTATCGCATTTGGTGCAATATTGGACACGCGACACGTTCAGAATTAATAAACTTAATAAAATCCAGAACAATTCAATTCAATTCAGCCTCAAAGGGCTTTACAATCTGTAACATACGACACCCTCTGTCCTTAGACCCTCGAACAGCGCGAGCCAGAAGCGGGCGGGGCTTGTATACTCCGAGAACGGACACTGCATTAGTGATATAGAAACAACACACCGGTTAAGTATTGTCAAAGCAAATTAAGTGCACATTTTTATCACGTGTAAAATGACTGATTAACGTGGCGGATGTGTATGAGAACAACATGCGAGGCTGTAGAACGTTTAGGCGCGTTACTGACGGAACTCAGGGGATTTTCCAAACATGTTGTGCTGTCGTGGTCGGCCAGTCTCAGATCCCTGCCTCTGTCTTGTCCTCGCTCAGTCTAAAGTGCTCCCACACAGCGGAGGTCTTCAGCATCTCGTCTTCTCCTCCAGGTGAACTGAATCATGATGTTTGCGTCTGGGCCAGTTTACTGGGACACGTGACTCACCGCTAACATCTCCCATTTGACTTTTAACAAGCTGCTATATTGTGCAGTAGATTCATTTAGAGTTATAATAACGGTTAAAAAGGCTAATACATTTTGTTTCTATTATTCTGTTTTCCACAACGTGAAAGCAACGCAGCTTAACCCGAAACACAAGCGCAGGCGCTTCTGTCCATTAAAGCCCCTGCAGGTGAGGCTCTACAGAGAATATACTGCAGCTGCAGGGAGCCCTGGGGCTGGCTAAAGCAAATATGTTTATAAAGTATAAGTATAACGATGTTACCTTCCTTCAACAGTCCCATCCTATTGTATTTCGCCAGATTTAAACACATATTTAAAAAAACCAACAACCCCCCCGAATATTCAAATCCCAAAATTGAATACCAACCCACCCAGTGTATATTCGAATACTCTGGTCCAGGCCTAATATGTGTGTGTCTGTATATGTTTATATTAGGGCTGTCAAAATTAAAGCGTTAATGCAAATAAATTTTAACGGCACTAATTTTATTAACGCACAGCGGATTTTCAGTCTGACCCGTGGCCTTGCCCGTAGTTGGAGAGATCGAGAGCAGCCACAGCCGTAATGGATGCAGCAGCAAACAGAAATTGGGAAAGGAAAGGGCCAACATTAACATTACTATTCTGAAACAAGTGACATTATATAGCCGACATAAGCTGCCACTGTTTCTGTTTCACCTTTATCAGACTCCAGGTGGAAAAGGAAAGGGCGTTCTAACACCGAGCACAGTTCTCAGTTTCCCCCGCAGACGCTGGTCAGCTCGATCCTGCTGAACCCCGGTGCGTCTCTGTGCATCTCACATAATCCCAAACACCCACAGGGTCTGATAGAAAGCAGAACTTAATCGCGGGTCAGTATGTTGGATGAAGGGGCTTTTTGCTTGTGAAGGGGCTCTGAGGAGACTGCAGGACCCGCTGCGAGCTGGCTCTGCTCATATCCGAGGTGAATCACTGACCCCGTCACCAACATGGGTTTTATTGGACCACACGTTACAGTCGGCTAAAACCAACGCGCAGGTTACTTTCTGAACGGGAGGCTCCAGAGTCCGAGTTTCTCACACTGTTCACGTGAGTCACAGTTCGAGTGCAGCCCAACTCAGAGCAGCTCCTCCAGGTGGTCTCGGGTTCGGTACCCTGGTGGGACACCTCTCACATGACGAACTGTGCCCCGTTCTGAACTAAACTGCCTTTATTTCTATTCTTAAAATGAGAGAAATCACTGCTTATTCTGAAGCTTTAAGCTTCGGCTACAGAGACACGAACAAGTTCTTTGAAAAGCATCTCTGACCTTTGATACATGTCTAGTCTTCAGGCTCTGATGGGTTCACTAATAATAAATGGACATTTGCATAAAGCATGCATATCTGTCCATACCCATGCTGATTAGAGTATTAAAAACTTATGAATTTAAGGGACATTTAGAACTGATAACAATGTGTGATTAAGTTGGGATTTATCACAATTAAATATTTGTGTGTATATATACACCAACACACACAGATGTATGTGTGTTTGTTTATATATCTATATATGTATATGTATGTATACAGCATGCAAATCAAGTATTGAACAAGTATAGAAATCAAGAATTTCTAAAGGTGCTTTTGACATGAAATTTTCACCAGATGTTGGTAACAACCCATGTGAGGATTACCCATGCAAATAAATCTAACCATAGATGTCCATAAATGAAGTTATGTGTAATACTGTTAAAAGATACAGGGAAAAGTATTGAACACACTTACTGAAATGTATTTAATACTTCGTACAAAAGCCTTTGTTGGTAATGAATGCTTCAGGACGCCTCATGTATGGAGAAATGAGTGGTGTGTGTGTGTTTGTATATATGTATTTCAATGAAGTGGCCTTGTTATGATTCCCTCATGAATAAAAGCATAGTTGTTTTCAACTAACTCCACTCAACTACGTAAAAGTATTTCAAACTAAATGGAGGAAAATCTGCTTGTCAGGGTCAGCAGTTTCCCAGTGCTCTATGGTAGAACTTGAACAAGCTATTGGGACTATTTGAATGAGAAAACCGATGCAGGGAAACGTGCTTGGGCCTTGAGATTGGCAGCATGTGAACTTGCATATCCTGTAGTTTACACGTGTACAATTCTGTGCCTAAACATAACGTTTCATATCCCAGCATTTTCTCTGTCTTTTTCAGGGCAGTCAGTCTGTCATCTCTCTACAGTCTGTTGAAGGCCAGGCTGTGTCCTTACTTCTATCTCTGCTCCTATCAGGTAGTTTTTGTGTTTTAGGTTTTTATTTAATTTAATTACGTTGCAATGGGGTAGTAGCATGCATTGATATCTTCCATGGTGTCTTTTACTATCACTGGGGGCCATCAAACTGGGCATTTTCACTGTGATTTTAGTGAGCACAAAGTTTTCCTTTTACACTGAATTCCCTTCATCTAATCTAATCTATTCTATTCTGTCAGTTTACAGTGTTGTTCAGGGCAGCAGGTATCGGGGGCTCTAGCAGTATTACTGCCTTAATTTCTCCTACAACCAGGGGCCTCAGAGAGGCAATGAAGACTGAGGGTAAGTCTTAACAGACATCACTTCTTTTCATTGGACTAATACTCCGCATACATGTTCAATCCTGCACCTTATGTTCACGTTAACATAGCTGCTAGGGTGGGTCGTCCACTCATCACAGGGTTGGCAGTTCGATCCCCACATGTCAGACCCCAAATTGCTCCCAAAGGTTGGCCACGTGTGTGTGTGTGTGTGTGAGAATGAGCCAAGTACCCTCACATTCAGTTTGCAATTCGTGGCGGTGCTCAACGTGGGCAGAGTAAAACGTTTGAAAGCGCCCACATTGAGTTCCGCCCTCCCATGTCCTTTTCCTTTTGAGTTTGAGGTTGAAAATCCTGAATAAATGCACACGGTGAATGCAACCGTAGTAACATTTTTGAAGATTGTAAGAAATATTATATAATGTGGTACCGGCACGAGTGTTGTGGCACTTTTTGCTTCAATATTCATTCGGTGGTTGTGCTGTACATCTCAAACTTTGATACAAGCTACTCATATTGATGCAGTGAATAACAACAACAACTCACTGACATCAAAACTGGCTAGGCTTACTCAAAGGCACCAGGTGGTGGACGCCGTGCAGCACATTCACAAACGTCAATGCTGCATCTAGTACTAAATTAACATTGCAGCCTAGAATACTTATTACACCAGTACCTTTGGAATATAAACGCCTGCATATAAATGCATTAGGCTGGAGCTGCAAATTGATCTGTTAGCTGAATTAAATTAAATTCTACAAAAAAGAAAAAATCAAGCTTTAAACAGTGGGATATACCAAAATAGTAAACAGCAAGCAAACAGTTATTTAATCATCTATAACATCATCCCAGAATGTGTGAATTAATGTCAAATCCAAAAAGTTCCATAGTTATAATCTACCCCACTACTGATGAAAACACCAGACTCGGCCAGCTGGGAGCACTTGTAGGGCTTGGTTTCTTTCAAAAATGTTCAAAACTGATACCTTGGCTTCGATACCGGTTCTTCAACTATACCTTTTCCAATACCAACTTTATAAAATCCATTTAAAAAAAAGAAAATTACATTATACATTATGGTACAATGACTCACTTCAAAGGAGGAAGCTGTTCAAAGGCCTGTAAGTGGCTGGAGAAACAGTTTTTACACTAAACACTTTACTCTGCCTGGATAACTGGACTAAAATCAAGACATTTTACATACATACAGACGCTTTTATCCAAAGTGACTTACACAATCACACACCGAAGGCGCAGCTTCTGGACCAATTTGGGGTTCGGTATCTTGCTCAAGGATACTTCGACACGTGGCTGGGGGAAGCTGGGATCGAACCGCCGACCTTTTGATTGGTGGATGGCCGCGCCACAATTATGGAATATCTGTTCAGTATTAGATTATATAAAACCTATGAATATATGTCAAAAGGAACATTAATAAACAGCATGGCAGCAATATGCCATTGTATTGTAAGAAAAAAAAGCGAATGACTGTGTGGGTGACGATTGTGGTACTGGGAAATAATGGCAGAGTGAGACCTCTTATTTCTGCTAAAGAGAAGCTAGCCCGAGTCTGACAACAATCCACCGTGTCAACGTCAGGAGTATTTCTCTCCATTATCTGTCAGTCTGTAACCTGAAGCAACACCATGTTTGCCGTCAATCGCTCCCCTCCTCCGCTCCAGGTTATCCATGACCACGGTTGCGAGGAGAGGTTGCCCGGGGCTTTCATCCCGGTGGACGATGTGGTGAATGGACTCACCAATGAGCAGATACAGGTTAACTGCACTAGCTAGCTGATAAGCAGCTGGCAGTATGAAAAAAAAGGGAACCCCATCTCTGCGCGTAACGTAGTGTGTTTCCTGCATGCCTCTACAACATGTAATGTTAGACAACCAATCAACAACATTACCTGTTCTTGGTACAATTACAGGAAGAACCCAGCCCATTGACCCCATCACCATATGTGACTGCCGGTGGAACAGGGCAGTGCTAGTGAGTGTGGGGGTGAGCGAGAGAGAGAGTGCTCTCAGAGCAGATAGCTGTGTTGGCAATCGGGGCAGAGGGAAAGGTTAGCAGTGAAGTTGTCTAGCAGCAGTAAATGTACGTAGGTTACAGTTTGCCCATGAATTAATGCTGCAGCTCCTCAGTACCTCATGGTGCGTACACAAAAGACGCGAATATTAACCAATCAGGAGCTGGATCGAGTAGAGACGTGATTACGAGCGGAGGCAGAACTCCGAACAACAATGGAGGATAGAATAATAGCTGCACCTGAACAGGTTGGTTGGACCCGCCATAAAAACCAGAGAGAGAGGATAAAATAATTGTGGCTGTGTGTGGATACCCGGAGCTGTACCATACGTCCTCGTATCATTATTTGGGGGCAGCTGTGGCTTAGCGGCAGAGCAGGGCGTCCTCCGATCAGAAAGCTGGTGGTTCGATCCCAGCTTCCGCCAGCCCATGTCGAAGTGTCCTTGAGCAAGACACTGAACCTCCGAGTTGCTCCCGATGGGTCAGGCCAGCGGCTTGCATGGCAGCTCCGCCGTCATCGGTGTGTGAATGGGTGAGTGAGAGGCAACCTGTAAAGCGCTATATAAATGCAGTCCATTTACCATTACAGAAACAGGAAACTTGCCAAAAGGAGGGTGGTGAGATTGTAGAGGGCTCAGTGGTCGATGGCTCGATGACATCGTTCATTGGTCCAACCCTCCTTCATAGATGAAATGGCTGTCAATCCCAAAACAACATACGAGTTGAAACGCAAAAGAACATTCATTGCTTCTTGGCTGTTTGAACTTTTGTATTCAATAAAGTGGACCCTGAACATGATTGCTTCATTTCTACACATGTCAAATAGAAAGTACAAGCAAACTATGTAGTTGGAACGTGAAATGTGCTATACTTTGTCAACTATAAACCTTTATTTCTTTTTCTCATTTGTTTAACATGTTACTGATTGATCAGAGTGTGAATGCGTCATTAATACATAGCATTTCCAGCTCTTCATACTACATACTACATCTTGTGTACCTGTTTAGGTATAGAGTTCAGTCTCCCTCTAGTGGAGGAGAGGAGGAAGAGCAGGGAGCAACAGAACCTGACAGGGCACCAGGGAGAGGAGGAAGAGCAGAAGGAGAAAGCGCAGGAGTAAGTAAAAAAAAATTCAGTTTGTAGATAATCAACATGACACACGTGATACTTGGTCATCCATGAACCTGCATCATATCTGAGGAGGACTGTACTGAATGCACAAGCTGAAGAAGAAAAATACTGCTTGCTTGTAGGTGTTTTGTGCTGAAAGAGGGTGAGGACTGTCGGGAAGGTGCTGAAGGAGAGAATGATGCCTACAATGATGATGAAGACGGCAGCTTCTCCTGGCTGAAGGAGATGGGAGTCCAGGACAAAATCAAGAAGCCAGACAGCATCATCATACAACTGTATCCACCGACTGTCAGCTGTCCTGTTTACATTTCCATTACATTTCCATTGAGTCATCTAGCAGACGATTTTATCCAAAGCGATTTACATATGAGGAAGACAAAGGAAGCAATTATAACAACACAAGGTAAGAAAGTGCATCACAGTATACAGAGC
This sequence comes from Coreoperca whiteheadi, assembly GCA_011952105.1. Classification (NCBI taxonomy): domain Eukaryota; kingdom Metazoa; phylum Chordata; class Actinopteri; order Centrarchiformes; family Sinipercidae; genus Coreoperca; species Coreoperca whiteheadi. Next base: position 17,104,967 of record CM022483.1, read on the forward strand.
TATGGATAGGAAGGTTTTTTTTTTTTTTTTGAGCAGAGGTAGAAAGGAAGAAGAAGTCAGTGATGGTCAGTTAGGTGTTGATGGAAGAGATGCGTCTTCAGGAGATTTTGAAAGGCGGCCACAGAACCTGCTGATCTTGTAGGAGCAGGCAGATCATTCCACCAATGAGGAACGGATCCAGAGAAGCTGCTGCAGAGGGATTCTGTTCCTCGTTGCCATGGTACCACCGGAAGCTGTTCGTTTGCAGAGCGCAGGGACCTGGCAGGAGCGTAGGTCTGTATAAACAAGCAAAGATATGTTGGTGCAGAACCAGTGGTGGTCTTGTAGGCCAGGAGCATCGCTTTGAACCTGATGCGGGCGACAACAGGGAGCCAGTGTGACCTGATGAAGAGAGGGGTTAGGGCGCTCTCTTCGGTTAATTGAAGATCACTCTCGCCGCCGCATTCTGGATCAGCTGCAGAGGTTTGGTTGTGCGAGCAGGGAGTCCAGCCAGCAGCGGGTTGTAATAGCCCAGTCTGGACAAGAAAAGAGCCTGGACTAGGACTTGTGAAGACTGCTCAGATAAGGAAGGTATGATTTTGTGTGTCATACTGCTTAACTAGTACTCTTATGCTTTGCTCAGGCCCATGGAGATAATTATATGTCCAATTTAATGTAATATAACAGTAACAACAACCAGTCACAGCTCCTTGACCACTGGTGCAGTCGTAAAGAGGGTCACGCTGTGTCTGTGGACCACAAGCCGGAATCTGTGGTGTGTGTGGAGGGATCACACACTTTCACTCTCATCAACTTCCTCATCAACTGTAGAAGTGTGGTGGCTTCAGCAGGTTCCCAGGCTGGGTTACCCCCAACCCTGCTGGCTCCCATCGCTTTCAGAGGCGCTACGATGCACACACTGAAGGTATGGAGACACACACAGTATACACATTCACAACTGTAAGGCCGTAGAATTTGGTAGGAACATGTCCCTAGCAATAATTTTGATCAAAGCATTTAAATATAACTGTTGTTGTCCCTCAGTGTCTAGTCAATGGTACAAAAAAAGAAACCGATCCTGTTCTCCTCGTTCTCCGATTACCGATATGTCGGCTGATAGAGTGAATGTTTGAGCTGGAATGAAAATAGACCTGTTCTGTGCACCGATATGCCTATGCAAAGGAACTCAGAAGGCTGCTTTCTTAAACAAATAACTTAAATATTCTTTAATAAAGTTAAATAATTTTAAATATACATTGTCAACCAATTCTAGAAATGAATGCTGAGAAAATAAAGAAAATAAAACAAATAGCTACATTAACATCAGTACTGTATGTTCAGTATCAGTCAATTGCTTAAGTAGCAGAAAATGCCATGAGAACACTCAAGTAAAGTTAAAGTACAAGGACCCCTACATTGTATTACAGTAGGGTTCGACATTAAAGTTTTTTTTTCACTTGCACGGTCGGACAAGTAGGTCAGAAATCTACTTGCCCGAAGTCATTGTTTACTTGCCCCTATAAAAATTGTATTTATTAGCGGTTATCAAATAACAACGAAGACTAAAGTTCATTCCCATGTTTAATCTTTATTTAAGTAAGTTAATCAGAACAATTCAATTAAATTTTATTTATATAGCCCAATATCACAAATCACATTTTGCCTCAAAGGGCTTTACAATCTGTACAACATATGACCCCCTCTGTCCTTAGACCCTCGATTCGAACAAGGAAAAACTACCCAAAAAACCCTTTTAACAGGGAAAAAATGATGTCAACAGAGGAGGGATCCCTCTCCCAGGACGGACAGACAGGAAATAGATGTCGTAAGTGCAGAATAGATTCATAGCAGAAAATCATAGTACATACAATTATGATGACAATGGCAAAATTGTAGTGTGTATATATAATTATGATGTAAAACATAAGGGAAGATGATGGGTCCAGAAGGACAGCTGAGCAGCTCCAGGTGGAGCCCAATGAGCAGGACCTGAGCCACTCGTCCCCTGCACCATAGACACAGCAACACAGATCCAGATACATTTCTGGACGCTGAAAGTGACAGTAAGAGAGAAGAGAGGGACGAGAAAGCACAAAACTACTGGAGAGAGAAGATATCGAGTTAGTAAAATGCATTTATAAGATAAGAATGCATACGGATGGAGAGGGAGAGGAGGAGAGAGGTGCATCATGGGAAGTCCCCCGGCAGTCTAGGCCTATAGCAGCATAACTAAGGGATGGTTCAAGACTCACCTGAGCCAGCCGTAACTATAAGCTTTGTCAAAGAGGAAAGTCTTTAGCCTACTCTTAAATGTGGAGATGGTGTCTGCCTCCAGAACCCGGACTGGGATCTGATTCCAGAGGAGAGGAGCTTGATAGCTGAAGGCTCTGGCTCCCATTCTACTTTTGGAGACTCTAGGAACCACAAGTAACCCTGCATTCTGAGAGCGCAGTGTTCTAGTGGGGTAATAAGGTACTATGAGCTCTGTAAGATATGACGGTACCTGACCATTAAGAGCTTTGTAGGTGAGGAGAAGGATTTTAAATTCTATTCTGGATTTCACAGGGAGCCAGTGCAGAGAAGATAATATTGGAGAAATATGATCTCTTTTCCTAGTTCCTGTCAGTACACGTGCCGCAGCGTTCTGAATCAACTGGAGAATCTTAAGGGACTTTTTTGGGCTGCCTGATAATATGGAATTGCAGTAATCCAGCCTTGAAGTAACAAATGCATGGATTCATTTTTCTGCATCATTTCGAGACAGGAAGTGGCTGATTTTTGCAATGTTACGTAGGTGAAAAAGGCAGTCCTTGAAGTTTGCTTCATGTGGGAGTTGAAGGATAGATCCTGATCAAAGATAACTCCGAGGTTCCTCACAGAGGTGCTGGAGGCCAGGGCAGTGCCCTCTAGAGCAATTATATCTGCCGACAGTGAGTCTCGGAGGCGCTCGGGGCCAAGTACAATAACTTCAGTTTTGTCAAAATTTAACATCAGAAAATTGCTGGTCATCCAGGTTTTTATGTCATTAAGGCATGATTGAAGTTTAACTAACTGATCAGTTTCATCCGGCTTAATCGATAAATATAATTGGGTATCATCCGCATAACAATGAAACTTTATGGAGTGTTTCCTAATAATAATGCCCAAAGGAAGCATATATAACGTAAATAGAATTGGTCCAAGCACAGAACCTTGCGGAACTCCTTGACTAACTTTGGCGTGCTTGGAGGATTCATCGTTAACATGTACAAACTGAGACTGGTCTGATAAATAGGATTTAAACCAGCTTAATGCGGTTCCTTTAATTCTGATTGGATGTTCCAGTCTCTGTAATAGGATTTGATGGTCAATGGTATCTAATGCAGCACTAAGATCTAACAAGACAAGTCCACTGTGATTTGATGCAATTAAAAGGACATTTGTAATCTTCACCAGTGCTGTTTCTGTGCTATGATGCGCTCTAAACCCTGACTGAAAATCTTTAAATATACTATTGTTATTTAGAAAGTCACATAACTGATTAGCAACAGTTTTTTCAAGGATCTTAGACATAAAGGGAAGGTTAGATATAGGTCTATAGTTGGCTAAAACCCCTGGATCAAAAGCTGGCTTTTTAAGGAGAGGTTTAATAACAGCTACTTTAAAAGACTGAGGTACATAACCTGTCAGTAAAGACAGATTGATCATATTAACTAAAGACGTGCTAACTAATGGTAGAACATCTTTAAGCAGCCTAGTTGGAATTGGGTCGAAGAGACAGGTCGATGGCTTAGACGAAGAAATTGTCAATGTTAGTTGAATAAGGTCGACAGGAGTTATGGAGAGCCTTCTTATATATTTTAAGACTATCTTGCCAGGCTAAAAAGATTCTCCCAGATTGTTGGAACGCCATTTCCTTTCAAGTTTTCGTGATGTTTGCTTTAATTTGCTGGTTTCAGCGTTATACCATGGAGCTACCCTTTTTTGTTTTATTATCTTCTATTTAAGAGGGGCAACAGAATCAAGTGTCGTTCGCAGTGAACCTGCAGCACTATCAACAAGATGATCAATTTGGGACGGAGTTTAATTTGCATAAGAGTCCTCTGTTAAGTTGAGACATAGCATTGAGTTAAATTCAGATGGAATTACTTCCTTAAATTTCGCTAGAGCACTATCAGATACACATCTACTGTAGTAGTATTTGTCTAGTGCCATGTAGTCCAGTAATAGGAGTGGGTTTATGTACACTCTGACAGAAGCCAATCGAGTCTAATAATGAGATAAACGCAGTACTGAGGCTATCATTTTCAATGCCCACACGAATATTAAAATCACCTACAATAATTGCTTTATCTGTTTTAAGGACTAAACCTGATAGAAATTCTGAGAATTTAGATAAAAACTCAGAATGAGGACCAGGAGCGTGGTAGACTATAACAAATAGGATTGGCTGTCGTGCTTTCCAGGTTGGGTGTGAAAGACTTAGAACAAGGCTTTCGAATGAGTTATAAGTTAGTTTAGGTTTAGGGTTGATTAATAGGCTTGAGTCGAAGATGGCTGCAACTCCACCTCCTCGGCCAGTGCCTCGAGGGATGTGAGTATTAATATGGATTCATTCAGGCTAACATATTCTTCATGACCCGGCCAGGTTTCAGTAAGGCAAAATAAGTCAAGATGATAATCTGATATTACATTGTTCACTAGTACAGCTTTAGATGAGATCTAATGTTTAGGAGTCCACATTTAATTCTCTTATTTTAAGGTGCTGTTTCTGCTGTGGTAATTGTTTTTTAAATTTTTATGTATAACTCCTTATGTATAGCTTTTGATTTTATTAATTTCAGTGGTCGGGGGGCTCACACCGTCATTATGGGATTATGGATAGGTAACTGCTCTGGAAGCGCAGAGAAGCGTGTAGGACTGCAACTCTGCCTCCTGGTCTCAACTATGGGTTGTCATGGTTTAGGTCCACTAATAAACTCGGCCAGATTTCTAGATATGAGAGCTGCACCATCCAAAGTTGGATGAATGCCGTCTCTCCTAATCAGACCAGGTCTTCCCCAGAAAGTCCCCCAATTATCTACGAAGCCCACATCGTTTGCTGGACACCACCTCGACAGCCAGCGACGGAATGAAGACATGCGGCTAAACATGTCATCACTGGTCAGATTTGGGAGGGGCCCAGAGAAAACTAGGACACAGTTTGTAATAGATGCCGAGCAACTAACATTTTTTGATTTGAAAATGGTATCTTCCCAGACGTACTCGTAAACTGTGTGTGAGTGAGTGAAAGTATAGTTTATAACAGTTGCTTCACTTCGGATCTAAAAAAAATAATGAAACCATACAAATACAAATCATAACTACACCCAGCATCCTCTCTGCCCTGCTGACAGCTATCTTAGTACAACATGCTCAGCTTCGAAATTAGCAGCTGCTGGCTCCTCACTGCGAATGAATAGCAGTTTCCAGTTATAATGTACGTCATGGTATTGAAGCCACACTCACAGGCAGCGGTGGACAGTGGGAGCACGAGGATCAGCTCAACCACTATTAGCAGGTTGAGGAAGCTATGCATCCGGGTAGGATGTTCAGAGTATCCTGGGGAGATGAGGTCTCTGAGTCCCATCTCAATACGGGGGTGCCGCAGGGCTCGGTGCTTGGTCCCCTACTCTTCTCCATCTGCATGACATCCCTCGGCTCGGTCATTCAGAAGCATGGCTTTTCCTATCACTGCAATGCGGATGACACGCAGCTCCACTTGTCATTTCAACCTGACGATTCAACTGTTTCTGCTCGCATCTCGGCATGCCTGAGTGACATCTAGCTTTGGACGAATGTCCATCACCTGCAGCTGAACCTGGACAAAACGGAACTGGTTGTGATCCCGGCCAACCCAAAGATCACCACCACCTCTCCATTCAACTAGGCTCATCGACCGTTACACCGTCCAGCATGGCCAGAAATCTGGGGGTGGTAATTGATAATCAGCTAAATTTCAAAAGCCATGTCGCCAGCACCACCAGGTCCTGTAGATTCATCCTCTACAACATCATTGGACCTGGGGCAGCACTTTGATCACAACCTTTGCACTTGGCCACTCCTGGTGCCTTGCCTGACTCCTGTCTATCCAGTACGTCAGCAAAGTGGTCTGTGATGACACAGGGATGGTCTGCTCCGTAGCTGGCCGGGTCTGCCTGCTCTGCGGGCCTCTCCCTTGGATCCACCAATGTCACAGCCCCCTGAAGAATCTTGTCACTCTCCAGGTTCTTGTAACGGCTCCTGATGCTTTTGATGACTGCATCAAGGAATTGGCTCTTCAATGTATCAACATAAAATGGAATTTTAAATAGTTTGTTTTAAAGTTAAGGACACCTCTCTTTCACATTTCAAACAGGCATTTAAACACCATCTGATGTAATGACACATCTCCAACTCACATATGCCATCTTACTCCACTTAAGTCTCTCCAGCTGTTTGTTTTGTTGTTGTCTTGTTTCTGTTGATTGTAACACATTTTAACATCTGTAGTGTTACTTTGAATCTTTTCCTGTATCAAAATGAATGTGCAATTAAAACATTTCACACAGTGAGCATGTGAGTGAGCCCTTTTATGAACAACAGGCTAATTGAACTATTTCAATAAATGTTCTCATTTTCCCTTTTTTGCTACCTGTCAAATCTATCCCTGTTCTCCTGGCTAAAGCTCTGGTGCTGCACTGCATGGATCTGGCCCTTTGCAGAGTCCTAAAGAAAGCCTTCAAGGCTTTCTCCAGCTGTGCGCTGTGCAGACTCCTGCACACACACTGGCTTTTCCTGCCTACCGCTTCCTGTTTCTCTCTCCCTGTATGTGTCTGCTCTGTTGACTTTTTTTCATCAGCACTGCGTTTTATAACATCCCCCCAAAAAACACAACTCGCAATTCCGTTTTCACAACAGCAGGTTATCGTCGTGTGGTAGAGGCTGGTTTGTTATTAATTATGTTGCCTATTGACACCATCAAACCAATGTGGTAGCGAATGACATCGACACCAACATACAAGCTTTTACAAAACGCCGGCATAAGTAGGAGACTCTCTCTCTGTTTCTCTGCACAGCATGTGTGACTATCAGTGGACCGCACAGGAGAGGTAGAGCAAGGGGAGATAATCTGTGCTTTGATCTGGCCCAGCCATACTTCACTGCGGCGCGTCGACACACATTATGCAAATCGATGTATTTTGGTAAACGATTACATCGATTACATCTGCGACTCGCCCCAGCCCAGAAACTCAGTCAGTCAAAACAATAGAGGAAAAAAACATGGAAAAAAACTGACCAGCTCAACACTTTCAGGTTATCCTGTGCCAGGGCAAATAACAGGAGTCGGCTGTAGTCCTTCAAGATCTGGGCACACTGCTTGGCTCTCCCTGTCATGTCTGCACTGACAGATCTGGAAAAAGCACACCCATCAATTTCAATAAAATTTTATTTATACAGCCCAATATCACAAATCACAACTTGGCCTCAAAGGGCTTTACAATCTGTATAACATACTACAACTTCTGTCGTCAGGTCCTCGAAATCAACTAAGGAGAAACTACCCAAAAATATTTTTAACAGGGAAAAGTAATGATAAAAACCTGAGGAAGAGCAACGAAAGAGGGAGCCCTCTCCCAGGACGGACAGCCATGCAATACATGTTGTGTGTACAGAATAGATTCACAACCGAAGATTAAAGTATGTACACAATTATAATGACAAAATGTATAGCAAACATCAGTGTAGAGGCCGGATCCGGAAACGATAGTACATACAATTATGTTGAAATTGTAGTTCATATTATTATGCTGAGATGTGTAGAATGTAAAACAGATGGGAAGAGGATGGATCCAGAAGGGCAAATGAGCAGCTCCAGGTGAAGCCCACCGAGCAGTATCCGAGCCCCCCACCCCCAACCCCAACCATAGACACTGCAGCACTGTCCCAGCAGGTGGCCCACAATCACAGATCACATTACTGTGTTAAACATACATTAACGTCAAAGTAATTCTTGCAGTGACACTTACTTTCTTCATTCTCATCCCTGTTTATGGCATCCATGGCTGCCAGTTCTAGTCCATGGACAAAGAACTCAATTTTAATGGACTGGGGGACTTCTTCATGGAGTAGAGTAGAGACTTTTTTAAAGTATATTATTGGGGCTTTCCCACCTTTTATTTGATAGTGACAGCTGAGACAGGAAATTTCGGAGAGGGGGGGGGTGCTGCCGTTAGGACTAAAGCCTTGTAAAGGGGGCGTGCGCTCTACCAGGATAGCTAACCGCGCCCCACCATAGACCAGTACAGAAGTTTACTAGGCCGAGTTTTTCCCTGTTAAACTGTTAAATGATACATCAGAATTCCCCTGAACTGTAACCTTGACTGCCACTTTTTCAGCCATGAACATTTAATATTAGAGAGGATTTTTTTATATTTCAAACCCAGTTTTCAGGGGCTTTATATAATATTTTTCTGCTTACACTCACCTTTCAATCTGCTCCTGACTGACAAACTATAGTTAGCTATCCACCTCGCTAAGACAACAAACACTTGAGATACGCGTGAGTGACGTGATGGTTGTCAGAGACTGGGTTATATCAGAGTTAAAAGAGAAAAATGATGGGTTCATTGTTAATTAACTTTCCAGCAACGTGTTCCCGTGAACACAGCGCTCTGACTCCACTAAGTCTGCTCAGCGGTGCACACGGCACTCTACTACATGTGCTGCTGCGCTGTGCTGAGAGTACTGTAGCCATAGTGATGGTCCACATTTCCCAGCATGCACTGCCTAGTGCTGAAAGCTGTTTAAGTTAGCTGTCTTATGTTCCAAAATGCAAGTGTTACTTTTTGTTAGTGTTAGTAATGTGTCTGTTCACAACATGGTGGGTTTTGTTGGTAGTTTAAACCATTACTGAGGTGGCTTCTTCTCTTAAGTCACACTGCTTGACACTTGACATTGTGACAGTGCGCTGTGGTTGATAAATTATTTATTGACATAAATAGAATACACACTCACTATGCACTGCCCTATTCCTTAAAGGTGCCACACTAGCCTTATAACAAAATAAATACCAGGTGTAGTGACTATCGATTCATTTTACATGTCCCAACATAGTCACTTGCATAGGTGAAAAATAGTAGATTCGTGACGCGTATCCAAGGTGAATGAATGTCCATACCAGTGATATATCTTTGGGTGACGTTCCCATTTAGTGCAGTGGGATGACCGTTACAAACCAACTATTACTTTGACAAGATGAACTTGTACATAAATTGATATAAAGTATTGCCGTATATACTACGCCATGCTCCCATTTACTTTTTAGGGTAAGAACCGTGTGTTCCCGCCACCTATGCTCAAAACGCCAAAGTTACCTTTGAACTTAAAACACCTGACTGACCTGAATATTACCTCACAGACTAAACCTATACCGCCCTCTAATGGTCAAAATATTAAAGACTAATCAATACATATACAAATATGTACATACATTAGAAATATGCTAAATGGCTCCTACACCAGGAATGGCCTCAAATGGACTATTGCCCCCCTCTATCACGATGTTTCACTGTGGACATTGCCTAACTCGAGTCTGTGTGTTTTTCAGGCCCGTAGTGTGAATGTGAAGAGCCAGGTTGGTTCTACCTTCCAGAACATCAGCACGCTGGAGATCACAGGTACATGGTTGCAGCATCTGATCTCATTGCAGCCCATATTTCTATCAAATCACTGAACCAAAAGATGGCAGTTTTTACATTTTTAATTAAAATTTTATTTTTTCCCTTTCCTTCAGGACCTGTCCTCCCGTCCACTCTCTGCACTGTCACAAGCCTCCTTCGGTCAGCACAGAAAGGAAACTTCTCAGCTGCTCTTTACACACACACACCTAGTGCTGTCATGAACACACACACCACCAAGCAACAGGTAAGACAGCCATATACTTTTAATGAAAGGATCAAACTTTACTGTAGCTACCTGTACTACACCTTGATAATTGAAATTATTGGTTGATAAAGACAGCAGATTAAGTTGGGCGAATACTCCTAAGGCTTCATAAGGGTGTCAGCTGGCCAACCCACAGGTGCAACAAAACTAACAAGGTAGTCAAAGAGAGATGTCAGTCAAGCATGGAGGTGTTTCTGCTATACTGTAGTTAAGGTTTTACCATGTCTGATTGGTGCTACGTTCACTAAACTTGTGTATTTTTGAATGAGATTTAGTGTGGTATGGTCTTTTTTTTAAATTATTACACACTGCCTGACTAGGGTTGACTTAACGGTAAAGAAAGCTATTGTATGGTACTATAGTGAATGGCCATTTCTGAAATTTAAGGGGGCAATAAGTAAGATTTGGCCATCATTTTAGCTTAAAACGTTTAAAAAATGAACTAACCATATCAACAGAATGTGAAGAAATAACAGTGCTGACGTCATGTCAAAGACGTCCATGTATTGTGTTGCAAAGACATCTACTGAAATTAGCATGCTGGCCATCCTGTGTGTTAATACCACTTGTGCCACAAAAGCAGATATTCCCATTTCAGGTGTTTCCAGCTGGGAGATGTGTGCGAGCAGAAAAATACAACCATACACCTTCTCAATTCACGTTTCTCTCTATTACTATTACATCGTAAAACTCACTTCATTTGAACGCCGACAGAAACAAAAGATAACTCAGCAACATTGTCTTGCTTAGTCTTTAAACTGTACCAACACCGGTTTGGTCCTGGTCCTGGTCGAAGTCGCTCTAAATCACCTCAGTACTGTATTCCCTGTTGTCAAACTGGCCTCCATCAGTCTCGGCGGCTGTGTTCAGTCCCAGTCTGACAGTGTTCACTGGAAGGCTGTTGATCCCGGTCCGTTTCCAGCTTGCCGACTCTGGTTCTGGTGCTCAGTGAGCTAATAGTACTGTTACTAAGTTAGCTGCACGGCTGAGCTAACTAGTTACTGGCAGCTGGCTGCAGTTTTGACATGTGCTATATGACATCCCTCTATTGATTTGAAGTATGAATTCGACAGGTGGAGCGTAGTCTCAATTCTTATATATTGCTGCTTTTTAATATGATGAAGTTAAGACGGGCAAAAATAAAACTACTCATGGTAAGTCAAATTTATGAGACAAAAAAATATGAGATGTACTGTAGAAGCAAAGCTTTGACTTATCTAGATAGCTCCAAAATGTGACTTAGTATCTCTTGATTTTGCCTTCGAAAGTCAAACTATGTCCAGGGGTTTGTCATATCGTTCATGTAAAGTCTCTTTATTTTTCGGGTTTCTACACACAATTAGCACCACACATTTTTTTCTCCCTTTGGATCTGCCACAGTTTCCGACCTCTTTTCAGGAAGTCTGACTGCCAGCCCTTAAATTAAATTTTATTTATATAGCCCAGTATCACAAATCACAATTTTGCCTCAATTGGGTTAGGGTTAGACCCATAGGTCCTTAGACCCCTCGATTCGACTGAGGAAAAACTACCCATAAAATAAACAGGGAAAAAATGATAGAAACCTCAGGAAGAGCAGCAGAGGAGGGATCCCTCTCACAGGACGGACAGACAGGCAGTAGATGTCGTAAGTACAGAAGAAACTCACAGCAGAAGATCAAAGTGTATATACAATTATAATGACAAAATGTAGGGTGCAATACATAAGTGTAGAGGACGGATCCAGAAATGATAGTACATACAATTATGATGAAAATTATGAAATTGTAGTGTATATATAATTATGATGAAAAGTGTAGGATGTAAAACACAAGTGTAGACGATGGATTCAGAAGGACAACCGAGCAGCTCCAGGTGGAGCCCAACGAGCAGGACCCGAGCCACTCGCCCCCTCCACAAGAGACACAGCAGCACTGCCTCCTCAGGTGGCCCGCAATCACAGCTCATGATTCCCCATCTCCGGAGGCTGAAATACCTGCTGAAAGTGACAGTAAGACAGAAGAGAGGGACAAGAAAGCACAAAACTCCGGGAGAGGGAAGAAGTCGAGTTACTGACATGCATTTATGGGATGAGAATGCATACGGATGGAGAGGAGGACAGAGGTGAAGAGAGAGGTGCATCATGGGAAGTCCCACGACAGTCTAGGCCTATAGCAGCATAACTAATAACCTTTATCAAAGAGGAAAGTCTTTAGCCTACTCTTAAATGTGGAGATGGTGTCTGCCTCCCGAACCTGAACTGGGATCTGATTCCACATGAGAGGAGCTTGATAGCTAAAGGCTCTGGCTCCCATTCTACTGTTGGAGACTCTAGGAACCACAAGGAACCCTGCATTCTGAGAGCGCAGTGTTCTAGTGGGGTAATAAGGCACTATGAGCTCTGTAAGATACGACGGTGCCTGACCATTAAGAGCTTTGTAGGTGAGGAGAAGGATTTTAAATTGGTTGTGTGTGGGGGATCGAACCGCTGACCTTCCGATTGGGAGGCAACCGTTCTGCCACCAAGCCACGGCCGCCCCAGTTGAGCTGAGGTTTTCCAACTCTTTCTAAGGCTTCTGTGTTTGAAAATAGATCGGTACCAGTTGAGGGCAGGACCATGTGTCTGTCAGACCCGCAGGTCCAGCACGCTACTGCAAATTGGAGAGCATAATAGACAATGAGTCTCAGCTGTGTCTATTAGCTCTCCCTGGCACTGCTTACCAGAGCCACTCCCCCACCTGTCTGACTGCTTAACCATGGACACACCTCCACAGGCAATGTTCAGACTTTTTCACATAATGATGCCATACCCTAATGCACAGCAGAAACAAGCGTCGCTGAAAGGGAAACTATTGGTACCGGAGTTGTGCCGCTCTTCGTTGGAGGAGTTGTTTCCAAATAAGGAAGCTACTTCAGTAGCGTGGAAGAGGATTGGTTACAAAAGTTCAAGCAGTGTTTCCCACACATAGACTTTCCTTGATCGGGCCGCCCAAGTGTATTAACACCGCCGTCCACGACCGATTAACTAGTGGACAATCTCCCTTCACTCTGCCCTTTGCATGCAGTCTACTGACAAGCACACATGATGTGCAGAGAAACAGAGAGAGAGTCTCCTACTTATACCGTTGTTTAGTAAAAGCTTGTAGCCTAAGTGCACCTGTTGGTGCAGATATCATTCGGCAACACGTTGGTTTTTCAAGCCAAGTGAGCAGATTAAAGTAGTTTGCAAGTAAACACTAAAATAAGGTGGGGAATTAAATAGAATTTAAATGGTGAAATTAGAAATAAATTACTTGAAATGGGGTAATGTATTCTTTCAAATATTATATATATAATATTTTCAGTCATATCGTCAAGAAATATTATTATTGCAGAAATAGCCCGAAATATCGTCATATTATTTTAGGGCCATTTCGCCAACCCCTAATTATGTCTTATACAGTATACATCATTAGGGCTGTCACAGTCATGAAATTTTAGTTGATTGTCATAAAAATGATTGCAATTAATGAGTATTTTTCTGTACATTTTATGCCAGTATTATAGTGTAAGCCATAGTCATGTTATTTTCAGCACTTTGTTGTTCTGGATTAATCATCTTAAGTATTTTTGTTGCATTTCGGTCACTGCGGGTGTATGTCCGGTAATGTCCCAGCCAAACTGTATTTTGTTGTAACAGTGTCACAAGATGGCAGCAGCTACATTTAAGCACCCTATGGGAACTGTGCAAGTCACTGAATTTTCCACAACACAGTCCTGAAAATGTTTTACAATAAAAACCTTGTTAGGAAATGAAGGGATTCTTTCCAATTAAATGCTAGAGGGCTTTTATTTTGAAACGGGTATAGGAAGTGTTGAGTTTGTATTTTTCCAGTTTTTATTTATAATTTTTGACCTGGAGTGCTTTCTTTCTTTCTTTATATTTTTACTATATTAATTGTTTTCCACCACAGTACCAAAGCAAATTCCTTGTATGTGTAAACCTACTTGGCAATAAAGATGATTCTGATGTATACACATACGATGAGAATAAATGGCAGTAGAAAACAATAGAACACAGAAAATGAAGTGGCCCAGATGACTTCCGTTGAAGGCGCTGCCAGCTCCCAGCATTAATCTGAATACAGATAGTTTTGTCACCTTGTGGTGTTTATAATTGCTTCCACTGTCTTCCTCATATGGAAGTCGCTTTGGATAAAAGCCTCTGCTAAATGACTAAATGTAAATGTTTGGTGGCAAGATCGTCAGGTCTCTTACAGAAGAATTGCAGTGGCATGATATGCTTTACCCCACCTACTGGTCATTCACTAAACATGCACTCATTCCAGCTGTTTCTCTGTGTGCTTGCAGTATACTGGTGGGTTGGTGGACCTGTCTGGTTGTGGTCTGCATCCCGCTTCCATCCAGCAGCTTCAGCAGCCCTCCAGCCTGGGCAAGACTGCTCTGACTCACATCAACATGAACAACTATAGCTACACCTGGAAGAATTGACGGAGGTGTGTGTGAAGACAGTGTGTGTTCCTGGAACTATCAGCCCTCTAGAACTAGAAAGTATGTGACGGCAAATTCTCTTCTGTTGCCCTTAAGAGCTGCTCTACTATTGTGTGTTTTACGCATGTTGAGATTTATCTAGATTTATCTATCAGTTTCACTTTACAAAAGATGTGACCCTAACAGACATGAAGTTAAACCAGTACTCCTCTGGGTGTATATTTATTTCTCAAATGCCTTTACAAACCACTTGTATTGCATTGCACTGTATTTTAATCTAAGCTCTTGTAATAATTGGATTGTACTGAATGTATTTTTTATGTAGATAACTGCAATCATTTAATTAGCTATTTTGAAAGTGTATTTCAATTACTTTTAATTTGTTTTATTTTGGATATCATATTAAATTACTGATGCACTGTCATGTTTTGAGCTTGTATTCCAGGACTGGAATGCTGAGGAAATACATTGTCTGGAATTTACTGAGGGCTGGGGATTTTATTTGATTTTATTTTTTTCCCTCATGAATATATGGTAATAAAATTAGTTTTATTAATGATACACAGCTGTTACTAGTTTCACACTTATATCAGATTAGATGGTAACTTTGTGACACGACTCCAGACAGTTACAGTATGCAAATTTAAGGTTTCATTTAAATTTTTACAAGAAAATGTAAAGGTGCTTTACATTTAAAACAAAAGAACATTTGCAATATAAAATATAAAAATATGTTAAACAATAGCCAATGCAAAAAATTACACAATAATTCACAAAGCAAAGCTATAAATCTGACAGTGACACGGTACTACAGTGTGTTAAAAGCCAGTCTAAATAAGTGCATCTTTAACCTGGACCTGAACACGCAGGTCTACAAGTAAAGTGTTCCAGAGTTTAGAAGCAGCAACAGCAAATGAACGATCGCCCCACTGCTTGTACCAGGACCTCGGAACAACTAGCCTCATCTGGTCAGCAGACCAAAGGGCTTTATAGCACGGTGGAGATTAAAAATTTCAGATAGGTAAAGTGGCGCAAGGCCATTAAAAGCTTAAAAAGCAAACATTAAAATTTTCAAATCAACACGGTAACGAACTGGGAGCCAGTGGAGGGAACAGAGAACTTGTGGCTGTTTCTGGATGTATTAGTTAAAAGGCGAGCAGCTGCATTTTGTACCAGTTGGTGACGATGGAGTGTGTGATGCCAATATAGAGTGCATTACAGTAATCAATGCGTGAGCTGATAAAAGCGTGACTTGCCTTATCCTGATCACTGCGGCACAGGAAGGGCTTCACTTTGGCTAAAAGTCGAAGCTGGAAAAAGGTTGCTTTAACTACAGCGTTAATGTGTTTGTTAAAATTTAGATCTCTATCAAAAATTACCCCCAGATTCTTTACGGCCTCACTGACTTAAGTGGTTGTGTTTACATTTACATTTAGTCATTTAGCAGACGCTTTTATCCAAAGCGACGTACATTTGAGGAAGACAATGGAAGCAATATAACAACACAAGGTAACAAAAAGCAT
>CM022484.1:0-143088 GCA_011952105.1 Coreoperca whiteheadi
AATGAGATAAGTTAATTTTCATCACTATTACAATGGAAACATACAATATTGCATGAATATGGATGAAAACAAGGTTGCATAACAAGTGTCACTCTAACCAACTCGTGGTAAAACACAAGACTTGTCTCGGGTGTGTCCGCAGGAGAAATAATCTGGTGGATTTGTTTGTTTCCTAGTCGGAGTTTCTCCAGGAGTTGCTGGTTTTACACGGTGCAACCACATGTAGAAGTGGAACTAAGGCGGGTGCTGCAAACATGACTGACTGACTGATCGACGGTGTACATATTGTAAATAATAATGTACTGGACTGCGAATACAGATTTCTCACTGCAATATGTGCTGGTTGGTGGATCAGATACAGGCCGAATTAAACACACACTCATAACACTCTTAATTCACTGTCACATGCAAATGCATGAACTTGGCCTTGAGGAAGGGCATTACAAGAGAGAAAAGGGAAGCCCGAGGAGGGCTACGTTGGATATTTCTTTTTCTCCTTTGGTTGTCCACTTATGAAAAACCTGGCTTACTCTGGCTAATGTCTCTAAAGTTACATATTTTATCACTACTACAAACAACTTACTAAAAACCTCATTATGCTATCATCTCATTATGTCTTCCCTTTCTCACCTTTGCATTTAGAGCTGCCACCAGCGGATCCCAAACTTGTGGCACCCTCCTGCAAGCACAAGGGACAAACTTCACAGTCCAACATATCACATTGCAATGTATTTCAAGCTGCAGGGGTGAAATTTGGCAATATACTGATGTAATTAAGATTGTGACATGATTCTAGACATCATCGAGATATCGTCTGGGATGCTGGTTATCATAAATTTTAACTTAAACTAAATTCCATATTCTGGTCATTATATTAAAGTCAGACTTTGGGTTTTTCATAGTTGTGTTTTTCATAGTAAACTCTATGGTCATACAGCTTATGTGTGATATCAAACCAAAACTATTTTTCAATTCTCTTCACATTTGGTTAGAAATATTTGGAAACATTTTCAATTTTAATTAGGCGACTTTGTTGTTTCAAATCTATTCATAATGGCAATGATGTGTTTTGTGTTTTTTTTTTAAAGAACTTGTTCAATAAAAGATTGAAATAGCTTTGGACAAACGCATTAAAAAAATATGGAGTCAACATCATCCAGTGGCCTCCTCCCCACTCCACAAAAGAAGAGCCGATTTTGAGTACATAGCATTTCACGAAACAGAGATGTGCCAAATGTGAACGTCCGCTAGAAACGGATTGTCGTCCACTGGAGTGTGTGCAGCCTGTTAAAGGCCTTTTAAAGCTGGATCGTCCAGTTTATATAAGTGTGTTATAAGTCAGAGTTTTTTTGGGCTATTCGAATCGAGTCTAAGGACAGAGGGTGGCTCCTAGACACATCCTGGAGAAGTCTGTGGAGGCCAGTGCTATCCTGTATGCGTTTGCATGCTGGGGCAGCAGGCTGAGGGTAGTGGATGCTAACACACATAATAAACTGATCCGTAAGGCCAGTGACATTGTTGGGGTGGAGCTCGACTCTCTGTCAGTGGTGTCAGAGAGGAGGATACTGGCCAAACTACATGCCATCTTGGACAGTGTCTCCCACCCACTCCATGATGTTCTGGTCAAGCAAAGGAAGACTCATCCTTCCAAAATGCACCACAGAGCGCCACAGGAAGTCATTCCTACCTGTGGCCATCACACTCTATAACTCCTCCCTCTAAGTGTTAGTCAACATGACCTTAAGTCACTAAACTGGACACTGATCATGAACATCTCTGCAATACTGAACATAATTTGGAATATTCGGTGCTATATTTTAAATGTAATTTTTGATACTTATTTATACTTCTAGTACGGCTGTGCAATATCCTCTGTCCCATTATATATTGTTAATAAGCTACACGTAACTTGACAGTACATGAACTATTATTTTATATTAACCTCAAACGGTTAACCCACTATGTACATTACAGTTATTGAAATTTTAAATTTATACTTATACCCACGATGTTCTTAACTAAATTATAGTGTATTATAGTTTTGCTTTTTGCTAAGTACTTCCATTCATGTGTGCACAGACGTGATAGTGAGCTGCTGTTACAAAGAGTTTCCCCTCTGGGATTAATAAAGTATTTCTGATTCTAAATCTGATTCTGAAACAATTTTGGTTGTTTAACATTTGATTGAATCTTAACACTTTCCAACACAGCTAAAGTCTAAGTGTCAAACAGTGTCCAAAAAACCTATTCCAAATGATTCAGAATTGCCTGACAGGACACATTCTGCAGGATAGGTGTTCCTGAAAGAAGATATCTAACCAAAGGGCCTACAGAGTCGGCCCTCCCTGTGCTAAGAGAAGGTTCCAAAATAAGTTGCTTGGTGCAATTTTCAAGTCAATAGGGCCATTTTCTTTGAAAATATGGACATATGAAAATTGCCATTTAGGAACATTTCTAATATTTAGATTGCCATTTGGGTATAACCTGCTATTCATTCGTCCTTCCAAAATTTCCCTTTCAAATGTATGACAGCTGTCACGTTTCGCACGCACCACATACTAGAGGGTCTAAACAAAGATCAGGACTCATAAATTTTAACTTAAACTAAATGCCATATTCTGGTCATTATATTAAAGAGATCTATTTTTTCTGATCTTATTAGACTATCCTCAATATTAGATTATCTACAATAACATTACATTTAAAATTCAATTCAATTAAAGAAAAAATAATTTTTTCATGTTGTCTTATTCATAGTAAACTATATGGTCATACAGCTTATGTGTGATATCAAACCAAAACTATTTTTCAATTCTCTTCACATTTGGTTAGAAATATTTGGAAACATTTTCAATTTTACTTAGGCGACTTTGTTTTTTTAAAATTATTCATAACGGCAACAAGGTGTTTTTGTGGGTTTTTTTTTTTTACAGAACTTGTTCAATAAAAGATTGAAATAACTTTGGACAAACGCATTAAAAACATATGGAGTCAACATCATCTAGTGATGCTGACCTTGTCCTCCTCCTCACTCCACAAAAGAAGAGTCGATTTTGAGTACATAGCATTTCACGAAACAGAGTTTGTGCCAAAAAGTGATCGTCCGCTTGAAACGGACTGTCGTCCACTGGAGTGCGACCAGCCTTTTAAAGACCTGTTAAAGCTGGATCGCCCAGTTTATATAAGTCGGCAGCATTTTTTTCCCGTTAAAAGAGTTTTTTTGGGTAGCTTTTAATTTTTCGAATCGAGTCTAAGGACAGAGGGTGTTGTATGTTTTACAGATTGAGGCAAACTGTAGTTTGTGATATTGGGCTATATAAACAATAGTGAATTGAAGTTATGAGGTAAGTAAATCGGTTTGATAGCTGAAAATATTCATTAACAAGGTCTTGTCTTCAAAATGTAGATCAAGTCATTGAAGCAGAAACAACCTTTCATTCACAAGGTCACTTTTGGCAAGTGAAATACCTTTTACTTTCAACAGGTAAAAAGAATGGGCTATGTCAAATCAAGATTGAAATCAAGTAATTTTGAAACAGAAAACTGTAGTTCACAGGATAGGTGCTGCAATAACCTTGTTTCACAAAGCCATACTTTTGCTATTACTATGTACCACCACGTGTGTATTTGAACATTATGACTGTTTGATCCAGATAAAAACTGATCTAGCTTTAACAGGCTGAATGGGCTCCCAGCGGATGATCACTTTCTTGGCATGACACCAGTCATATTAGGATGTCCTTTGAAGTTTCAATTTTCCATTTTTTGGAAATCTTATCTTATCATAAGCATAAAATCTTCAACAACACCAAGCAGCAAAACAGATCATGATGTACATAACGTTATAACGTTGTATTCGTGGTGCGAAAGATGAGAAAATCAGCCTTGTTCCAAAAAAATATAATAAAATAGAGCGCTTGTGAAAACCATGGGTGTATTTTCAAAAGAACGTCACTAATGATAAAAACATCAGTTTTCAAAATATATTGATATGCATGACCAAACCGACCATGGAGTTAAACCAAATGATCATTTTGTTGATAATTGTAGACATTCCGTTAGCTTGGCTTCAGAGTCAGACTTGGTTAACTTGACATTTGACAGTGAACAAAGTTACTTCCTAGCTAACGTTAAATGTTAATGTTAACCTGCGAGGTGAGGTTCCAGCGAATTGTAATGCTTTTTATGTTGCAAACCATGTGCAAACAGAATGCAAGGAAACTTCACAGCACAAAATTATATTGGGAGCCTAGAAAAATAACTCAAAACTTACCATTTACATTGAGGTCCCGATGCTGGTCCACCAATTCCTGTTTGCACCGCTCTGCCTCACTACACAGTCTGGTATGCGAAGAAAAAAAAGAGCGCTCGATTTAAGGCGCAGCACACACCGGAGCTGCTACGCAGCTAACGTTAGTTCTAAAGACATGCAAAGAACTAGACCCTGTTGGGCCAGCCACGTCGTAAAATAAATTGCAAGTTCACTTGCCAGCATGAACAACTGGGCGTGAAAGAGGAAAAATAACTTAGTTAAGAGCTGTGTAATGCACTGTAATCTATTATTTAGTATGAACAACCTTGCTAGCAAGAATGAACAAAGTGCAATTTCTGCTAGCCAAAGCAGCAGACCTTCCTCTTTCTGTCAGATACAGTAGACGTGGGGGAGGGGGGTGGTCAAGGTGGTAATGTTAAAGGTCGGGATGTTGTGTAATATAATAGTTACTACTGAGTGGTGAAAGGACTACAGACTTCATAGAGACGAAAACACTCAACTGAAAATGTATTTAAAAAGGTTAAAATGAATGAATACAAAAAATGTAAATCCTGTTATTATTATTAACATTAAGAATATTAAATGTCATTCTTAGGACAGAAGAAAAAAGTGTCACAAAAACCTATTGCAAATTATTCAGAATTGCGTGAAAAGTGCTCCTGCACACATTCTGGAGAAACAATTTCCAAACGCTAAAGTCTAAGGGTCAGTGGCCGCCAAACAAAGTGTCCAAAAAAACCTATTCCAAATGAAAAGTGATTCAAGACACATGCTGCAGAAACATTTTTCAGGAAATAATCTTAGATTTTAGCTGTTGAAAAGTGTTACGATTGTGTCACATTCGACCGAATCATAACACTTTTCCAACAGCTAAAATCTAAGTGTCATTCTTAGAGCGGTCGGAAAACCTATTTCAATTTATTGAGAATTGCCTGAAAAATACTCCTAGACACATTTAGGAGAAACTATTTTTGTTTTGTTTAACATTTGACTGAATCTTAACACTTTCAAAGACAGCTAAAGTCTAAGTGTCAGTGACCCCCGAAAACAGTGTCCAAAAAACCTATTCCAAGTGATCCAGAATTGCCTGGAAGTGCTCCAGGACACATTTTGCAGGATAGATGTTCCTGAAAGAAGACATCTAACCAAAGGGCCTACAGAGTCGGCCCTCCCTGTGCTAAGAGAAGGTTCCAAGATAAGGTGCTTGGTGCAATTTTCAAGTCAATAGGGCCATTTTCTTTGAAAAATGGCATATGAAAATTGCCATTTGGGAACATTTCTGACCTTTAGATTGCCATTTGGGTATAACCTGCCATTCATTTGTCCTTCCAAAATTCCCTTTCAAATGTATGACAGCTGTCATGTGTCGCACACAGCAACACTACATGCTAGAAGGTCCAAACAAAGATGGGTGTGACTCATATGGGCCTGGCAACAACAAACTAAAAATCGGGACTCTGGCATGTATAGAAAAAACTTCTCTCCAGTGTGCCCCAACTTTCACAGAGGGTGTAAGGTGTCATATATCACCCAATCCTCACCTAAATATTCAGATATACCAGATTCTTTTCTTAGATGCCACAGAGGGGATTTGTTGCTGTGGGCTTGTTCTAGGCCCCACACACACAGTGTGTGCGAAATCTGGGGCCTCTGGGACGTTTCTGTGGGAAGAAAATAATTTTTTAATTATTAATACAACAATCACCTTATGTTCAATATTAGCTTATTCTATTTTCATCACTATTACAATGGAAACATAGAAGACTGGAGGAATATGGATAAAAACAAGGTTGCATTTGAGTTTGTTAGTCAACATACACCATGTGTTCAATATTAGCTTCTTTCGATGAGATAAGGTCATTTTCATCGCTATTACAATGGAAACATAGAAGACTGGAGCAGTATGGATGAAAACAAGCTGGTAATTGATTCTGTTTGTCAACAATCACCATATGTTCAATATTATCTATAAGTTAATTTTCATCAGAATTACACGGTCCACACGATCCCTGAAGCAATGCTTTTGCATTTGAAACATGGAGTGAAGTATGAATAACTGGGAAATACATGAAATTTGATTTCCTTTTCAAATTCTGTGTTCAGACAGCATAGAGCTTGTTTCGGTGATGAAAATGATTATAAGCGCTATATTAGTTGGAATTGTCTTTTGTTCCCTGAACTTTAGAAACAAACTTTAACATCACAAAAATTGACATCATTTGCTTCTCACAGTGAGATACGTTTTTTTTTCATCACTACTACATTGGAAACAGAAGATTGCATAAATATGGATCAAGTCAGCCATCATTCTGCAGACAAACCTGCAAAGTTGTAATGTCTACATTTGTCCACCAGGTGGCTCCACCTTCCCATTGGTACCTTCTTGATTGGGTTTAACATCAACACATGACGCACGCCGGCGGATCCGGAGGTACAAAGGGAGCCGGCTTCACTGTTGTCCTCAGCCTTCTGATCGACTGAAGCAAGCTGCTGACGGGCATGCCGGAAGTATGGTTACCTACGTAACCTGGTACCTTCCCTTTCAAGGGAACTTCAACGCTGCGTCAGCTGACGCTATGGGGAACGCAGTACCAACTTCCAATGCAGTAATTTGCTGAAGGGTTTCCTGTCAGAGTGTCAAGCCAGCAGGGCACACTTCAGGACAAGAGAGCCACAGATCCCGGATTATTTAAGCGGTCTAGGCTGTAAAATCTCACAAGAGTGTGAGGCGAGGACCATCCCGCAGCAACACATGTATCGGAGAGGGGGGTTCCCGACCACCAAGCTCTGGAGGATGCCATACTCCGTGTGGAGTGGGCTCTTATCGACAGAGGTGAAGGCAAACCGCACACCTCGTATGCCGAAACGATAACCTCAACTATCCACCTGCTAATAGTGTGTTTGGTAGCCGGGCAGCCCTTACGAGGAGGCCCAAAGCATACCAGCCATTGGTCCGAATTGGGCCACTGGGATGTCCTCCGGACATAAATCTCCAGGGCTCTGACGCTCTGATGCAAAGCAGTTGCAGCCTACCTTCCTGTTCCGCCGACTCCGAAGGAGGATTGAACGCCTGTAGGACTAACGGCCGGGCCACCTCCCGGCCTGGGATGCAGGATGGCCTGGAACAATCTCCAGGTTAACAGGAGCCACTGAAAGGGCTTGCAGACCTCCCACTCTTTTGAGAGAAGTCATGGCCAGCAGAAATGCCATCTTTAAGGCCAGACACCTGTCTGATGCATCGTCCAGTGGCTCGAATGGTGCTGTGTTGTCCCGGAATGACTGAGACATGGAAGTAAGCGTCCTTCAGATCCATCGTGACAAACCAGTGACGAAGATCTAAAATGGGGCGCAGACCACCGTCTCTCTTCGGAACTATAAAGTACCGCCTGTAGAACCCGGTAAGCATCTCCCGGTTGGGGATCTGTTCTATGGCCCCTTTGTACAGGAGAGAATGAATTTCTTGCTCCATCACTTGTGCTTGTACTCGGTCGACCCTCGTTTCCAGGATTCCTTGGAATCCCGGGGGTCGAGACCGGAACTGAAGCGTGTAGCCTTGTCGGACGGAGCGCAAAACCCAGTGCGACATGCCGGGTAACGCTTCTGAAGCGGGCAGAAAGTCCCTCAGGGGGACCTGCCTTGAGAAGCTGGTGACTGAGGGACATGGAGTAGCGGCCTCGGTTACCCGAAATGCTGCAGTGGCAGGAACATCCCGAGGAGTGGCAACTACATGCCTGACCACTCCCTGAACCCTCTTTCACGCTTCGGGATAAAGGCAGTGGTTGCACGGAACCCTCGACCGCTGAGGAGGGGCACGCTGAGCCACGCTCGCTTTCTGAGCCAGCATGTAAGAGCTGCGAGATGTCAAAGGCTGAGGTGGTCCACCCTCAGCTCCGGCCCGAGACCTCTTTCAATAGCCACCTATGTCACCGCCCTCCGCTCCAAGCGGAACTAGAGTCTCGGAAAGCGAGCTCCCGTTCCAGAACCGAAGAAGCCGCAGACTCGGTGTGGGCTTCCGGATCCCGAAAGTGGGAGAAAGAATATGCGGATGAAGGTAAAGAAAGAGCTGAAGCTGTCTCAGCTTCGTCGCCGAGGTCCATCTGCGATCCCCAGGAGTGCAGGCGCCAGGATGCCTCAGCAGTCAACGGTCCCTTACTGGGAGCAGAGCTGGCCGCCTTCCTCAAAAAGCTTCCTAACCAGGAAACACTCGCAATGCACACATCCAGCCCCCTCGAGGGCTGCTAGCGCATGCTCTCTTCCCAAGCAGGCCGCACACATCTCATGTGTGTCACCAATATAGCGTGGATTGATGTTGGTTATATTCAGTTTTGGTAATAGTGCAGCCTACAATTTTAACATAATTTATTGTGTTGTACAATTCACATCAGGATTTTAGAATGTAATTTACTCTTGATTACTCCTAGTTTAAGCAAAGCAGGGGAACAATGATCTCACCTGACACAGGACATTGTTATTAAAAGGATTATTAGTGCCCAAGCAGTGACCACTAAAGTTGCAATTTAAACTGAAGGAATTAATATTATTGACAGAATAATCGCATTTTTTGAGGGGCTAGAGACGCTTGAAAACTCACGAAACTTGGCACAAGAGTCAGAAGAAGTGTATTTTGTTGTCTTAGGGTTAGGGGCTCGATAGCTCAATAACAGAGTAGCCTTCGTGGGACGTTTCACCTAGATGAACAAAATTTTTATTATTATTCCCTCTCAATAATTGCCTATATAGCTGATGATTGTGAAGATGAAGGTGAAGAAGTCACAGCAACCTTCACAGTCCTATCATTCTCATCTTCACTGTCCACAACCATTTTCAAATGGCAGAGAGAGGAGTTGGTCTGAGGCTGCCCTGCTAATATGAGCGCATCACTATACGATGGTATAGGGTAGACTGTTGCAGCTGCCTTTTTGGCATGGAAGGAAACCCCTGTGTCTAAATACAATTATTTAGTTATTTACACAGGCTGTCATGGCCCAGGAAGTCCGCGAGGTCATCCATTTCATTGTCCTTTAAGTTCGACGTTTCGTTGGCACTCCTTCCTTTGGCTGTCAAGATACTGTTGCATTTTTGTCACATTTTCAGCTAAAGGAAGAAGTTGTGGAGCATTCCATTTTGCCTCACTCAAATTCCTGAGGGCCTGGGATGAAACACACTCACTCCATTCAGTGTCACAGATTTGTTTAAACCCATACATTGTGAATTGCCTGGACTGTAGTTTTTCCTGGCTTTTTATACCTTTGACCTTCATGTTTAGGTGACATTTCTGCATGTGCCTCCCATAGTGATTTCCTTTTGAAGTAAGCCTCACAGTTTACATGCACTGGCATGTACTCTCTGGCACATCTGAGGTGTACTTGGACTGCTTCTCTCCTGTCGACTTTATTCAACTAACGTCGACAATTTCTTCATCTAAGCCATCGACCACAGTCTTTTAAAGTAGCTGTTATTAAACCTCACCTTAAAAAGCCCACGCTGGATCCAGGGGTTTTAGCCAACTATAGACCTATATCTAACCTTCCCTTTATCTCTAAGATCCTTGAAAAAACTGTTGCTAATCAGTTATGTGACTTTCTAAATAACAATAGTATATTTGAGGATTTCCAGTCAGGTTTCAGAGTGCATCATAGCACAGAAACAGCACTGGTGAAAATTACAAATGACCTCTTAATTGCATCAGACAATGGACTTGTCTCTGTACTTGTCTTGCTAGATCTTAGTGCTGCATTCGATACCATTGACCATCAAATTCTATTACAGAGACTGGAACACTTAATTGGAATTAAAGCAACCGCGTTAACCTGGTTTAAATCCTATCTATCAGACCGATCTCAGTGTGTTTATGTTAACGATGAATCATCGAAGCACACCAAAGTTAGTCACGGAGTTCCGCAAGGTTCAGTGCTTGGACCACTTCTATTTACTTTATATATGCTTCCTTTGGGCAATATTATTAGAAAGCACTCCATAAAGTTTCATTGTTACGCAGATGATACCCAGTTATATTTATCGATTAAGCCGGATGAAACTGATCAGTTAGTTAACCTTCAATCATGCCTTAAGGACATAAAAACCTGGATGACCAGAAATTTTCTGATGTTAAACTCGGACAAAACTGAAGTTATTGTACTTGGCCCCGAACGCCTCCGAGACTCGCTGTCGGCAGACCTAATTGCTCTAGAGGGCATTGCCCTGGCCTCCAGCACCTCTGTGAGGAACCTAGGAGTTATCTTTGATCAGGATCTATCCTTCGACTCCCACATGAAGCAAACCTCACGGACAGCCTTTTTTCACCTACGTAACATTGCCAAAATCAGCCACTTCCTGTCTCGAAGTGATGCAGAAAAATTAATCCATGCATTTGTTACTTCAAGGCTGGATTACTGCAATTCCATATTATCAGGCAGCCCGAAAAAGTCACTTAAAATTCTCCAGTTGATTCAGAACGCTGCAGCACATGTACTGACAGGAACTAGGAAAAGAGATCATATTTCTCCAATATTATCTTCTCTGCACTGGCTCCCTGTGAAATCCAGAATAGAATTTAAAATCCTTCTCCTCACCTATAAAGCTCTTAATGGTCAGGCACCGTTGTATCTTACAGAGCTCATAGTACCTTATCACCCCACTTGAACACTGCGCTCTCAGAATGCAGGGTTTCTTGTGGTTCCTAGAGTCTCCAAAAGTAGAATGGGAGCCAGAGCCTTTAGCTATCAAGCTCCTCTCCTGTGGAATCAGATCCCAGTTCGGGTTCGGGAGGCAGACACCATCTCCACATTTAAGAGTAGGCTAAAGACTTTTCTCTTTGATAAAGCTTATAGTTAGGGCTGGCTCAGGAGAGTCCTGAACCATCCCTTAGTTATGCTGCTATAGGCCTAGACTGTCGGGGGACTTCCCATGATGCACCTCTCTCTCTTCACCTCTGTCCTCCTCTCCATCCGTATGCATTCGCATCCCATAAATGCATGTCACTAACTTGACTTCTTCCCTCTCCCGGAGTTTTGTGCTTTGTCGTCCGTCTATTCTTTCTTAGTGTCACTTTCAGCAGGTATTTCAGTGTCCGGAGATGTATCTGGATCGGTGACTATGGCGACCTGCTGGGGCAGTGCTGCTGTGTCTATGGTGCAGGGGACGAGTGGCTCGGGTCCTGCTCGTTGGGCTCCACCTGGAGCTGCTCGGCTGTCCGTCTGGACCCATCATCTTCCCTTATGTTTTACCACCTAAACATTTCTAACATAATAATATATATATATATACAACAATTTTGCCATCATGGCTATATATGTTATAGTTTTGATGCTATAAATCTATTCTGTACTTACGACATCTATTGCATGTCTGTCCGTCCTGGGAGAGGGATCCCTCCTCTGTTGCTCTTCCTGAGGTTTCTATCGTTTTTTTTCCCCTATTAAAAGGGTTTTTTTGGGTAGTTTTTCCTTAATCGAATCGAGGGTCTAAGGACAGAGGGTGTCGTATGTTACAGATTGTGAAGCCCTTTGAGGCAAATGTGATTTGTGATACTGGGCTATATAAATAAAATTGAATTGAATTAACACTGGATTGTTCTTTTCACCATCTCTTTTACCTCTTTAAGCACCTGAATATTATGGGGACGGTTCCCTCTATTTCTCAATAAACTTAACTGTATTCTTCGTTCTTTAGACCCCTTTGGAAATGTAATTGCTCTGGCCACTTCTGGTTTATCATTGTGTTTTGCCATCTTCTTCCAGTTATCAGAGGAAGAGGATTCTCCAGCGTCATTTGCATCCAGGGGACAAGAACATGTCAAACACCTTCTCTTACGTGGTTGGATCTACTTCTTGAGAGTTAGCTGAAGTTGTTTTTTGTACATTTGTCTTCTTACCCTTGTGTTGTTTGACATCTTCTGCTGAACTGTCACTGTCTGTTTCTTCAGCAGATTGAGGAACATACTAATCCTGGCTGAGCTCAGGACTTGATAGAGGTTCTTCTGTTGTGTAATCCAAGCATTTGTTTGTTAAAGTGGGGAAAAAAGCTAAGTAATCATTATATTTTATCAAATCATAAGCATTTATAGACCAGAAAAGTGTTTGCCTAAAGTGAAACATTCACAGTGTGCAAACTAATCACAATAATACCTGAAATAAGTGCCATGCCTATGCACTTAATGTAGTCTCGTGTCTCTGATTGCCTATATGTCACAAGTAAGCCTATCAACACTGAAGTCTACTGTGCCACAAACGGGCAAAGAGAAGTGATTTTCCATCCTACTTTAGATTAAACCACACCCACATGACAAAAGCCTCAATTGGCTGTGTTCCCATGGAAACCACGCTCACATGGGTCCTGCGAAATATGGCAGCCGTACAATATGTGATAATTGAGAGATAAATTTGTGAGAGATAAGACCTTGTTGGCAACCCTGTATAATTTTAACCAAAAATGTTAAATGTTGTATTTGCTACTAGATTTCAGCATTCAGGTACAATTATATTCAGGATTTTGCATAGGCATAAAAATAAAGTTTCAGAGCGGCAGAGCTTCCACATAACCATAGTATCTCACTGCCTGCGTGTACACGGCGCTAAAGGAGAGAGAGACGGTGCGCTGCTGCCAGAGGAGTCGCTGACTGAGATTACACTGAGCATCACGCAAGGGAGTAAATAACAATATAATAGATTTGTGGATATTTCTTGCTTTCCGCCTGATGGTCTGAATAATTCACTGCTGTGCAGTGCTGCTGTCTATCTGTGCGCTGTCCTCATTTCAGGCACAGTGACCTATTAGTGTTTCTCAGAGCCGCCAGTGTTTTTGACAGCTTTACATCAGATCGTGTTGTAAAGCGTTACATACTGCGATTGTACTGTTGGCTTCCTCCTTCACTACAGCCTCATAACAATTGTCACTCTAACCAACTTGTGGTAAAACACAAGACTTGCCTCGGGTGTGTCAGCAGGAGAAATAATGTGTGTATTTCCCAGAGTTTCTCCAGCAGTTACCGGCAACCACATGTTGGAGAGCAACAAGGCCCAGGAGATCTGGGACAACAGGGCACTCTAACTGGTTGTGATCATAGTTGGTTCCAGCATCAACATCGAACACCACAGCTCAACTAAACCCTTTTTTTCTTTTCTTTTTTTGTTTGTTTTTTTTAAACCCCCAATCCTAGTACATTATCTATAAATCTATTCTGTACTTACGACATCTATTGCATGTCTGTCCGTCCTGGGAGAGGGATCCCTCCTCTGTTGCTCTTCCTGAGGTTTCTATCATTTTTTCCCCTGTTAAAAGGGTTTTTTTGGGTAGTTTTTCCTTAATCGAATCGAGGGTCTAAGGACAGAGGGTGTCGTATGTTACAGATTCTGAAGCCCTTTGAGGCAAATGTGATTTGTGATACTGGGCTATATAAATAAAATTGAATTGAATTGAATTGAACTTTACATATGTAACATACTTTTGGTTTGAGATAATTTTTAAAGCAATACATGCTTCAGTGTTTTCAGTGCAGAGGCTGTCTTTATTTGATTCTTGTGCACCATCTTGTGGTCGAAGAATTACATCACATGCAAAGTGATATATTTCATAGACCTCCGTCTGCAATCTTACAACAGATTAGAAAAGTTAAATGTCAGTTACTAAACTGACTCATTTCAAATGCACAGACAGCCAGGAGTAGAGAAGGAAAATAGTTAATAATAATAATATTTAGGAACCATCCCCTGGGTACTAAAAAATATCCAAAGCAAATTTCAGGGAAATCCTAAATTTGGTAATAACTTGCCATCGACCAAAGCTTAAAGGAAAGTTTTGACCTAATTGTAGCATTAGAAGATAAGTCAACAGGGATCATCCTGTGGTGTCCATGAATATCCACAGTAAATAATAATATGCTCTGTAGTTATCAAGATATTACTCTGCAGTATTGGAAGGGCCAACTATCAGATGATCCAACATTATCTTTCTTGGTGAAAAAGGTGCAAAAAGCATGTCAGTTATCTCTTTCTACATGGACTGTCCCTTGTCTGTCAGGAGGCTATTCTCACCGCATGAAAAAAGTATAAACTGGACAAGGAAACAGTACACACCACATATGGTTGGTAATTTACTAGCTTTCACTGTCCATAAAATTTAGCTTTCTTTATCCATAGCCATGGCCTTCCCTAATCTTAACTACTGCATAGTTGCCACATGTGAAATTGGTGAAATAAATCATTTTAAAACATTGTCATTGAACGTAATCAGTGGTTTCAGAATTGTCCAACATTGACATTCTATATGGTGATAGTGTTTCATGACCTATGCGTTGTTTCCACCAAACTGCCAACATTTTCAGACCACAGACATCTGCACAGCTAGTTACTATCTAATTGACTTCATGTTGGTCACTGCAACTATCTATGAAAACATGTCCCCTAGTGGTCCAATTAATGTGTTGCTTCTTTTAATATTTAAATATATTTATGGTGTTAATGTAATGTCTTTACATACGGTATATACAGACACCCACAATAATCATAAACTCATATCAAGGACTCAAGGTAATTTATATATCCTTTTACAACAAAAGAAATATAAGTCTTAGCCCCTTCATGATACAAACACACAGAACATACAAATATTTAAATTTAGAACAGAATAAAACAAAACAATATATACAATTATTTACATACATATAAACCTACAGTATACACATATACACCCAGTAATAATTCTGTAGTGCAATTTTTGAATTTGCTTGTGGTGTAAACAGCGGCAACAAGATAGTGTTGATAATATGGTTGGCATCTTAACATAAAAAAACAACATCTGGGAAACAGTGTCCATCAACTTTCAGCAATTAGATACTTAAATCGTAGTGTCAGATTCTGGTAAACCCCTGTACAGGAGGTACTGAGCCAGCTCTCCGTTTCTAGAGTCTGATCCTTATACTTTCAGAGTATTACCCTAAAGCATTGAGTAAGGACTGTTTAAGCTGGTGGCGACGAGACACGCCTAGCTTCTAACTGCCTACGTCCGAGCATCTACCCTTCTTCCTCTGAAGTGGCAACCAACCAAATAGCCCTAAATAGTTACCACTATCAGCCACGCTCGTTAACGGCAGCTCTCCTCTCCACAATAGATATTTTTCCAGAATATGCCAACTGTCAAACACTGCTTCACTTCCTAACACATTTAACTGCCATGTTGCCATAACTTATTTCCTTGTGCCCTCACAGGCAGCTGAGGTCAGACACACACAGCTTCAATCTTTACACATGTAATAAACTTACTCATAGTGACTTCATTAATTTTGTTATCAAAACATTCTCACTTACATTTCTTTATGATTAATGTTGGTTATATGATTAAAGTTGATTGGTTGATAGTGCAGCACACAATTCAGCACACACTCATGTGTTATACAATTTACATCAGGACTTTAGATGTAATATGCAAAGCTGGGGTACAATGATTATTCAATTAATTTCATTTTTTATAGCCAATTCATAACACCAGTTGTCTCATTGAACTTCTCCTAAGGGCAGGGCTAGACCATGCTCTTTGATCTTAACTCATGATTTCAACTCACTACTCACTAAGGATAAACGTAAGTAGGGTAACCATGACAACCCTGCGTTGAGACCAGGAGGCTGAGTTGCAGTCCTACGTGCTTCTCTGTGCCTCCAGTGCAGTTACCCACCCATAACCCCATAATGAGAGTGTCTGCCCCCTGACCACTTACAGTTTTTCTCAATTGTTAAAACACAATTTCTGAAACCTTGCTCCATTTTCTGAAACCAATAAACACAAAACCTCATCTTCAAGCACTATTTACAAAACCTCTGACTCCTCTTGCAAAATTAAACTTTCGCCTCAAAATAGTTTTACCTGTGTTCAAAATCAAGGACTGCTTCTCAAATCATAAACAAAGTGATCAAAATGATATACACTATCAAGCAGTCGTTAACAATACACCAAAACAGAAAACACATTGTTGAAAACATAGTTCTCAGGGAGAAGTACATTTATAAGCTCAAAACAAACGTAATATTTCTCCGTCAGTGTCTTTTGATGAACAAAAACATTTTCTATTATAGTAGTTCAAAATTGATCAGAAATTACTACTCTGCCTTTGCAATTTTTTGTTGTTCTTCCTCCACCTTGTACCCTTATTTTTACAGTACTGTACCGTTGTAATCTGAAAGAGACCAGTGACTGTAGAGTAGTGGTAAGGGAGAGTGTTACCAGACAACACAGGATGGTAGTGTGTAAAATAACTCTGGTGGTGAGGAAGATGAAGAGGACAAAGGCAGAGCAGAGGACGAAGTGGTGGAAGTTCAAAAAGGAAGAATGTCGTGTAATTTTCAGGGAGGAGGTGAGACAGACTCTGGGTGGTCAGGAAGTGCTCCCAGATGAAGGACCACTACCAGCTAATGTGATCAGGGAGACAGGTAGGAGGGTACTCGGTATGTCATCTGGAAAGAGGAAAGTGGACAAGGAGACTTGGTGGTGGAACGAGGAAGTTCAGGAGTGTATACAGAGAAAGAGGTTAGCAAAGAAGAAGTGGGACACTGAGAGGATTGAAGAGAGTAGACAGGAGTACAGGGAGATGCAGCGTAAGGTGAAGGTAGAGGTGGCAAAGGCCAAACAAAGAGCATATGAGGACTTGTATGCTAGGTTGGACACTAAAGAGGGAGAGGTGGATTTGTGCAGGTTGGCCAGGCAAAGAGATAGAGATGGGAAGGATGTGCAGCAGGTTAGGGTGATTAAAGATGAGGATAGAAATGTATTGACAGATGCCAGGAGTGTGATGGGAAGATGGAAGGAGTACTTTGAAGAGTTGATGAATGAGGAAAATGAAAGGGAACGAAGCGTAGAAGAGGTTACTGGTGTGGAGCAGGAAGTGGCTAAGATTAGCAAGAGTGAAGTGAGGAGGACGTTGAAGAGGATGAAGAGTAGAAAGGCAGTTGGTCCTGATGACATACCTGCGGAGGTATGGAAGTGTCTAGGAGAGGTGGCAGTAGAGTTTCTGACTAGTTTGTTTAACAAGATCTTGGAGAGTGAGAGGATGCCCGAGGAATGGAGGAGAAGTGTACTGGTGCCAATTTTCAAGAACAAGGGAGATGTGCAGAGCTGTGGCAACTACAGAGGAATAAAGCTGATGAGTCATACAATGAAGTTGTGGGAAAGAGTAGTGGAAGCTAGGCTAAGGGTTTCATGCCTAGAAAGAGTACAACAGATGCAGTATTTGCTTTGAGGATGCTGATGGAAAAGTACAGAGAAGGTCATAGTGAGTTGCATTGTGTCTTCTTAGATTTAGAGAAAGCGTATGACAGGGTGCCAAGAGAGGAGCTGTGGTATTGTATGAGGAAGTCTGGAGTGGCAGCGAAGTATGTTAGAGTAGTGCAGGACATGTATGAGAGCTGTAAGAGCGTGGTGAGGTGTGCTGTAGGTGTGACAGAGGAGTTCAAGGGGGAGGTGGGTCTGCATCAAGGATCGGCTCTGAGCCCCTTCTTGTTTGCTCTGGTGATGGACAGGCTGACAGATGAGGTTAGACAGGAATCTCCATGGACTATGATGTTTGCGGAAACATTATGATTTGTAGTCAGAGCAGGGAGCAGGTGGAGGAGAATCTAGAGAGATGGAGGTCTGCTCTGGAAAACAGAGGAATGAAGCTTAGCCGCAGTAAGACAGAATACATGTGTGTCAATGAGAGGGACCCAGGTGGAACGGTGAGGTTACAGGGAGCAGAGGTGAAGAAGGTGCAGGACTTTAAGTACTTAGGCTCAACGGTTCAGAGCAATGGAGACTGTGGAAAAGAGGTGAAGAGGCGAGTGCAAACAGGTTGGAATGGGTGGAGAAAAGTGTCAGGTGTGTTGTGTGATAAAAGAGTATCAGCAGGGAATGAAAAGAAAGGTGTTCAAGACGGTGGTGAGACCAGCAATGTTGTACAGCTTAGAGTCAGTGGCACTGAAGAAAAGACAAGAGGCAGAGCTTAAGATGTTGAGGTTCTCTTTGGGAGTGACGAGGATGGACAGGATCAGGAATGAGTACATCAGAGGGACAGCTCATGTTAGATGTTTCGGAGATAAAGCCAGAGAGGCCAGATTGAGGTGGTTTGGACATGTTCAGAGGAGAGACTGTGAATATATTGGTAGAAGGATGCTGAGGTTGGAGCTGCCAGGCAGGAGGTCTAGAGGAAGACCAAAGAGGAGATTTATGGACGTAGTGAGAGAGGACATGAAGTTAATTGGTGTGAGTGAAGAGGATGCAGAGGACATAGTTAGATGGAGGAACATGATTTGCTGTGGCGACCCCTGAAAAGGAACAGCCGAAAGGAAAAGAAGAAAGAAGACTGTACGCTGCATCTCACAAACTTGTCCTTTGTCTCTGTGATACTGTAATTCTTTTTCTTTGTTGATATGAACCTGCAGTCAAAATCTATTGAGCAGCTGGTACTGTTGTGTTACATAATTTCAAACAGGTCAATTGTAAATAACTATAAGTATTTTGTTACAGGAAAAGTGATCATCTTTTATTTTGAAATTTCTGTAGTGAAATAGTTGACTTCCGGTCTTAAACTACGTGCCTTTTGTTTTCTTTTGGAAACTTTTGGCACCCTGGTTAGCTCACTTTATAGTGTATAGCTTGCTAGCCCAAATATGGTAAAACTTTGACACGGAGCCATGGTAAACGTTTAATTTATACCTACAGCCCTTCCGAAGAGGCAAAAGGTATTTTAAATAAGTTGAGACATGAGAATTTTGTTTGTTAGTATATTATTTTTACATAAATGTAAGACAGCAGTACGTAACCGATGTTAGCTGATCATTTATATGTTTTGTATACATTTCAGCTCTTATGTTGGTGATATGGTGAATGGAAAAGGTTTATCAAGGATTAAACATCATAAAACCATCATTAAAAGTCTCATTTCTGTTGGGGGGGACACGTAACATCAAGTTTGAGTGGTTGTGTTCAATCAATGTGTTCTCTATTTGTATTTGATTGTTGCCACTTGTGTTTACCAGTATGGTTGACATCGGCATTAGAGTTCAAAATGTAATTTGAGAATAAAAATGTGTTGCTGAAAAGTCTGAGATCTGCAAATTGTGTTTTATTATGTGAAATGATTTAAGGTATTGACAACAGACTGCACAATTAACTAAATGAGGTCAGGCAACTGGTTCACTGGAGTTTACCCTAGTGAAGGAGAGGGTTGTTTCCCTACACCTTCAGATAGGTCTCTCACTGTTATTTGTCCTTACGGGCCAAATGGCAGTGTAGAGTACCCGACCTTCTTGGTGTCTCTGGGAGGGGTGCTGAAAAGTGCTCCGGCCAGGGATTCCGTCGTTCTACTGGGGAAATAACCACTCAGTAGATTAGTGTAATAGGTTCATTGACTTTTTCGCATCCAAAATACATAATATTCGTTCCTTCCCACCACCTTCTAAAAGCTCCTCTCCAATAAATAACAACCCTGTTACAACCATGTGGGGGTGGGGTGTGGTTTAGTATCAGCTGCAGAGAGGGAGAGGTGGGGGAGCATCTCAGGTGAGCAGCGTCAGGGAGAGATGATTGTCGCAGCTGACTAGACTTGACTAATTATGCTAATTATACCAACATTGCAGATTATCCGCTGTCATTTCTGGAAATGTTCGAAGCGACGGTGGAGGCATGCGGATGGCCGATGGCTGAATGGGCTGTGAGGCTGCTTCCACTGCTGTGGGGGGATGCCCAGACGGCGGCACTCAGCCTACCAGCTGCTGCATGGTGAAGCTCCCCCGAGGTGAAACGGGCAGTGGTGGCTTGCATAGGGTTGTCCACCGAGGACCACCAGTATCTTATTCACCAGAACCTAGTTCAGCCCAGGGCTTTGGTAGAGGCATGGGTGAGTGTTAAATGTGTACACGGGGATATTCACACATACCCTATAGTGAGTCAGTCAGTCATTTTCTACCGCTTGTTCCCGTTTTGGGGTCATGGGTGACTGGAGCCTATCCCAGTAACTTCCAGCCTTAGGCGGGGTACACCCTGGATAGTGGCCCATACCCTATAGTACCAGTGGAAATTCGGATTAGGGGGAAAAAACATAGTGTGAAGGTTGCGGTTAGTTCCTGCCTGACGCACCCCATGATTTTAGGCATGGATTTGGACTTTAATAGGTTAGTGGGTGTGCTGGGGTGTGTTCATGACGATAGGGACAAGGGGTATGTATGCGGTGCTCAGTGGTGACGCGAGGTTGTCCAACGCTGCAAGCTCCGGTGTTACCCTCCACGGAAGATTTTCCAATAGACCAGTCTCGTGATGATACTGATATGCTTTGCCTTCGACCAAGTGATAAAATTTGATGTTCACATGGTGCGCCTTGACCCCGCACTGTCATATCCACACTTTTCAGTGATTAGGGACAGGCTGTACCGAGTGAGTCGTGACACTCACATTGGGGGAGGAAATTTCACAGTTGTTGGTACCACAAGACCACTGGGAATCACGTGGCTCATTGCAACCCAATGGTCGGACATATGAGGTTTAGTAAAACACTCGACCAGATAATGGCTCGATTCTATTGGCCTGGCATACAGGGAGACATACACCGCTGGTGTGCATCTTGCCGTGAGTGCCAGATGGCTAACCAGCCACCCATCCCTCGAGCACCTTTGCAACCTTTACCGCTAAAAGAGGTTCCGTTTGAATGCATTGGTATGGACCTCATCGGGCCATTTCACCGTAGTGCACGGGGATATCGCTTTGTGTTAGTTTTGGTACATTACGCAAGACAATATCCCGAAGCAGTGCCTCTGCGCACGATCTCGGCAAAGAGCGTGGCACAGGCGCTGTTTGAGATTATCTCCCAAGTTGGGATCCCGAAAGAGATTCTGACGGACCAGGGCACCTCGTATATGTCACGCACACTGAGAGAACTTTACAGATTACTAGGTGTCAAGTCGATTTGAACCAGTGTATACCACCCTCAGACCGACTGGTAAGAGCTGCTGAACAAAACTTTGAAGTCTATGATCCGTAAGTTTGT
This sequence comes from Coreoperca whiteheadi, assembly GCA_011952105.1. Taxonomy (NCBI): domain Eukaryota; kingdom Metazoa; phylum Chordata; class Actinopteri; order Centrarchiformes; family Sinipercidae; genus Coreoperca; species Coreoperca whiteheadi. The sequence continues at coordinate 21,276 of CM022484.1, forward strand.
GCACGAGGACACGCGCAGTTGGGATAGGTGGCTAGATACTCTGTTGTTTGCTGTGCGGGAGGTGCCGCAGGCCTCCATGGGATTTTCTCCCTTTGAGCTGCTAGTCAGCAGGACACCACGCACCATATTGGACCTAGTTAAGGAAAACAGGGAGGAAGGTCCAAGTCCCAGTAAAAACGAAGTTCAATACACCCTGGATCTGAGAGAAAAACTCAAGGGCACACACACTAGGGCAATTGTCACCGGAGAACTTGATCCAGGCCCAGGAACGTCAACAATGCCTGATAAACAGAGGCACTATATTGAGAAAGTTCACACTGGTAGATAAAGTGTATTGCTTCTTTCTTTCAGCTCGAAATTACTCGCCAAGTGGCAAGGACCCTTTGTGGTTACATGATGAGTGGAGGAGGTGGACTATGAGGTTGTGCGGTTGGACAGGGGCGGGGCAACTCAGATTTACCACCTCAACCTCCTGAAAGCATGGAGAGAGGCGGAGTCTATCTTTCTGGTGAGCTCGGTGATGGGAAAAGATGAGTTGGGACCCGAGGTTCCAAAATCCCACAATCCTGCCTCTATCCCTATTACCAACCATCTTACACTGTCCCAGAGAGCAGACATTACAGTGTTGCAACAGCACTTTGCAGAAGTTTTCTCCCCCCTGCCGGGCCACACAAACCTCATAGAGCACCACATTGAAACTCAGCCGGGAGTGACGTACCGGTTGCCTGATCACAAGTGAAAGGTGGTACGGGCAGTATTAAAGGCCATGCTGGAAATGGGGGTAATAGAAGAGTCCGACAGTGCCTGGTGTAGTCCCATTGTTTTAGTGGTCAAGAAGGATGGGACTATATGGGTCCTGTGTGGCCTATCGCATGGTCAATACACAGTATATCCGGCACTGTTTTTATTGAACACCAAAAATATTGTACACCACACTCATTCAACCCCACGCACACCGTTGTGGGCCTTGGGCGCCTCCCCCGTCTCTCTCGCTGCTTGCCAGCTGGTTCTGGCGTCTCCCGACTCCCTGGTCCAGCACGCTACTGCTTAAGAAGGGAGAGCAAGATTAGTTAATGCACCACCGCTCTGGCAATCAGCTCTCCCCGGCCCTGCCCCCCTGAGCCGCTCCCCCACCTCTCTCCCTCTGCAGCTGATGCTAAACCACGCCCACCCCCCACATACCTCCACCGCCCGACTTGGGCTAGGGAGCCATCTGACCTAACCTGCAGCTCAGGTACAGCACCAGGCGGTCGACGCCCCGCACCTGCTGGGCCAAAACGGCCCCCAGCCCCCTGTTCGATGCATCAGTTTGCAGAATAAAGGGGAGAGAGAAGTTAGGAGTGTGGAGGAGAGGCTCCCCACAGAGGGCTCGTTTCACTCCCTCGAATGCCCACTGGCACCCTTCCGTCCACTGGACTGGATCAGAGGCAGGTTTTCGGGTGAGGTCGGTCAGGGGGCAGGTCAGTTCGGCAAAGCCCGGGATGAACCGCCTGTAATAACCGGCCAGCCCCAAGAACTGTCTCACCTCTTTTTTGAACTTGGGCCTCGGACCAGCGGCAATTGCCTCCGTTTTATCTATCTAGGGACGCACCTCTCCTCCGACCAAGTGCTACCCCAGATACCGTACCTCTCTCTGTCCAACCACAAACTTCTTTGTGTTGGCCGTGAGCCCCACTTGATTCAGGAACTCGAGCACCGCAGCCACCCACCGCACATGCTCGTCCTAGTTGCTACTATGAATGATGACATCATCCAGGTAGGCGGCAGCATATGCGGCATGTGGCCGCAGCACCCGGTCCATGTGGCATTGAAAGGTGGCTGGGGCCCTGAACAACCCGAACGGAAGTGTGGTGAATTGGTACAAACCATACGGAGTAGAGAAGGCCGTTTTCTCCTTGGACTCTGGAGACAAGGGAATCTGCCAGTAGCCCTTGGTCAAATCCAGTGTCATGAAAATGCAGGTGGTGCCCAGCCGATCCAAGAGTTTGTCGAGCCTGGGCATTGGATAGACATCAAAATGTGAGACGTCATTCACCTTGCGGTAGTCCACACAGAACCGTATAGCCCCATCCTTCTTAACCACCAACACGATGGGACTACACCTGGCACTGTGGGACTCTTCTATTACTCCCATTTCCAGCATGGCCTTTAATTCCGCCTGAACTATTTTTCTTTTGTGCTAGGGCAACCGGAAGGGTCGCGACCGCACTGTTATCCCCGGATGGGTCTCAATACGGTGCTCTATGAGGCTGGTGTGGCCTGGCAGGGGGGAGAACACATCCGCAAAGCGGTGCTGCAACTCGGCAGTGTCTGCTCTCTAGATGGTCCTCAAGTGGGAGCGGGTCTGGATTGATCGAGTTTGGTATCTCGGGTCCCAACTCATCTTTGTCGTGCACCGTGCTCACCGGAGAGACAGACTCCACTTCACTCCATGCTTTGAGGAGATTGAGGTGGTAAATCTGTGTTGCTCCTCCCCTGTCTGACCGCACGACCTCATAGTCCACGCCTCCCACTTGTTGTGTGACCACAAAGGGACCTTGCCACTTGGCGAGCAATTTAGAGCTGGACGTGGGGAGTAATATAAGCACTTTCTCTCCCAGTGTAAATTGTCTTACTCTAGTTCCTCTGTTGTACAGAAATAAAAAATACACTCTTGATGAAGCTTTGTCTGTAGAAATGGCTGACTCTGATTCTGAGGGAGAACATCGGCCTGTAGATTATTTTCCGTGAAAGTGAGAATGAGAGTGAGTGTGAGAGTGTGTGTGTGGCGGGGAATGAGTGCTGCTTGGGCGGCGGCGCTGCTGTTGCCTCTCTCAGTGTACACGCCGTTTTCCCCCTAACTTTGCCCAACATAGGTGAAAGAAACAAGGGGGAAACTAGTCTCTGAAAAACTACAACCTATGCCATTTGGATAGATAAGAAGAGATAAAGCTTCTGCAACCAAACGCCTACATTACATGTATATATTTCTCATCTATTCCCATACATTTTACTAGTTATGGTAAATTTGAAGTTGTAGTTATAATTCACTAATGTTGCTTTAGAAATACTAAACTATTATTAATCATTTATTATTTTCAGAAAAAGAAAAAAACCTATTATAATATGTACGGTGGAGGGGACGAGTGGCTCGGTACCTGCTCGTTGGACTCCACCTGGAGCTGCTCGGTTTTCCATCTGGACCCATCATCTTCCCTTATGTTTTACATCCCACACTTTTCATCATAATTATATATACACTACATTTTTGCAATTGTCATCATAATTGTATGTACCATGATTTTCTGCTATGAATCTATTCTGTACATACGACATCTATTGCATGTCTGTCCGTCCTGGGAGAGGGATGCCTCCTCTGTTGCTCTTCCTGAGATTGCTATCATTTTTTCCCTATTTAAAGGGTTTTTTCTGGGTAGTTTTTCCTTAGTCGAATCGAGGGTCTAAGGACAGAGTGTGTCGCATGTTGTACCTATTGTAAAGCCCTTTGAGGCAAAATGTGATTTGTGATATTGGGCTATATCAATAATTGAATTGAGAGAGAGTGACAAATTTTGACTGAATGACCTTTGCTCACACTGTGGATTACGGACATGAGACTCTGAGAAAATTTTGGGAGCTTTGGATGGAGCTGTGAATTGCTCATCAGAGACTTGGTCTTTTACAGGACGAGTGGGATCGCTTTGGCCAGAGACCCTACTTGTTCCCTCATCCAGACACAGATAAATATCAAATTTAGACTCAGCTGTTTATTGTTTTTATGATTTATTTTATGATTCATTAGAATAATTTAATTGAAGCTTGAAATGTGAATTGAGTTGTTTACTACTGCCCTTGCTAAAGCTTATTACAATAAATAATCAAATTAAAGTTAAAGTAGTTGTGTGACATTGCTTTTGAGTTCATCGATGATAGTAAAAAGTTAGGTTGTTGTGTGTGTAACATTGTAACAGATTCTTACAAGTTACTCTTGCCAATCAAATTAACAGTCCCTTGGGATTTGCCTGGTGCTGGTTCGGAGCCAGAGCCTTTTCAAATTGGTTCTTTGTCTCTCCACACCCAAAGCATCAGTTCCGAGCCAGGAAAAGTGGTTCTTAAGTAGCACCAAATCATTTCTGGTCTAGAAGTAAGAACCGCTTACGTCAGTGGCTGGGGGCGGGGTTACCGTGACCAACAAGAGTTGGACAGTTTTCACTTATATACTAATGCTTATACACCAATGCTTAATACATTTTTATTTAACTGCAATGTGATCATTTATCAGCAAAGTTGATGCTAGGAGCTAGCAACATGTTGTGGCTAAAGTTGACATGTTATTGTTAAAATAAATGTTATGTAGATACTGTTACTCTCGCTTGTAATCTCCATCTGTACAAACTACGGCGAACATCAATAGCAACGCAAAGTCCGTGATTCTTGTTTTGTTTTGATTTCTGTGTTTGGCGCTGTCACTCTAGGGTTGCTGGGAAAGATGTGACGTATACAGTCAAAAAGACCTGGTTTTGTGCTGGCTCTGTAGCCAGTGGAAAGACAAACTGGTTCTTAGAAGGCTCATTATTTACATTTAGTCATTTAGCAGACGCTTTTATCCAAAGCAATTTTCATTTGATGAAGACAATGGAACCAATTGTGACCAGTCACAGAAAGTAGGGACACAAGTCGGTTCTGGGGCATTTTTAGTTATTCATATATTCTGAAAGTGTAGTCTCCAAGCTTTCCAATGATGTGTAACTCATGGATATATGATGATATTTGGAGAAGTTGTGGCCATTTGAAGGTAGGCACTCAAAAAAGCTCAAAAGGGAGAAAACGGCCTCTAAACATTGAGCAGTTCTTACCTGTTCTCACCTGCTTGGAGTGACAATAGGGAATCTAATTTAGATAAGCCATAGCCCCTGTAAAGCTGCACCCTGTAAAGCTGCATGGTTGCATAGCAACGACAGACGCAACGGGAAAAATTGGACCGCACACTATGCTAACAGGCAGGTTTACGTGGGCTAAGTCATTCACACCTGTCAATTGAAGCAATCAACTAAGCAATTGAAGCATTTTTCAAATAGCAGATGCTAACATTACCATGTAAAAGCCCATTATAGTAATGGGGCTTTTTGGCAAGTGATACGTTGCTAACAATTACAATTAAAATGACAGTCCTGAGCTAGCTAATAACAATAGGCAGGTATGGGAAGGTCTAAACATGGACTAAACATGAGATAACGTGTACGTGTTCTTAGAATGAACACAAAACGACAAACTTTGATATTTATGGAAACTCACCCCATAAGAAACAGAAAAGTATCTTACTGCTTCCAATGAATTAAGTCGTTCGGTCACACTTTCTCTTTGTTGGCGTATTCTTTGTGGATGTAACCATCTCCGAAGTTTGCACTGTGCGTCTGTTTGCTTCTAAATGTCCAATAATTCGCATGTCCTGCCAGTGAGTGCTTGTTCATAAGCATCCGGGTTATCAAAGAAGTACGTCAAAACATTTTCGGTGTAACTGCTGCTCAGCAGTAGCTGACCTCCTTTGGGCCTGCTTGAAGCAGACACAGCAGAACCAAACTCTTTATTAAAGCTACGACACAAGGGCCTGCGTAAGATTTCTGCAACCATAATAGATAGCGCCAATGGATACTACACAATGTCTGCCAGCAAACTTTAAGAGCTAACTATGAGGAGAAAATCAGGCCAAGCAACCGTTTTCTTCATTTGCACAAACGGGCTGCACAGCAAGGACCTTTCTCCAGAACCAAAATTCTTCCCCACATGGTCAGGTAACAGCAGCATGCCAAAGCTCCTCTTCCTTCATGGACTGGTAACATACCAACTGGGCAGAACATAGAGTAACAGAGTACACGACTAATCACAGGACTGTTACTTTTGTGAATGTACATTTTATGTATTGATTTGGTTCAGTGAGTTTTATTGTTGTAATGTGCTTCCTCCGTTTTGACTTGGTAGCCACATGCTAAGTTGATTAAGTTGATGTTAGAAATGTTACTTCACATAGACAGTCTTTGCATGCTAACTAACTCTCTCTCTCTTTTAAATGGGCACTCTTATCCTACAGTAATCACACATCCACATCAATTTGACTTTCAACAGAGCCACACTCCCTTCACACATTGCCTAGCTGCCATTTTGAATTTCTGACCATGTCTAACCATGTGGTTAGCAGACATTTTGGAACACACACACCCTTTATTCTGTTTTTTGGATTTAGTTAGACTTCACAGTGTGTGTTTTTGCTTTGTTGATCTTTTATTAAATGCTTGTGTATAATTATGCCGATTTGTCAAATGTTGCACAAGAGTGAATAATTTTAAACCTCTGCTATGTTGAATTCAAAATCCTTCAACTTAATAGCTTTTAATGGTAATTTGGGTGGTAGTTATTCATTTGATTATTAATCAGGGTTCCAAATTGATAGTGTTATGGTTTTTATAGTATATAATCATGTTTTCATAATCATAACATAACCATGTCTTGATATATTACTTATCATGGCCATTTTATATCATTTTATCATAACCATGTTCTCTGATAACCATATTCTTTGATGTATGTTTATGAGACGCTGTGCTTTTGGTCCATGCCTGCCATTATGTTGATGGAAAGAGTACCAGGAAAACTAAAACTTAACCTGGCACTAGCTTCAATAAAAAGCTAGTTTGATTGATATCATATGTGGTCATTGTGAATGGGGATGTTTAAGCTGTGGAAAACCCCCTGCAATACAAATTAGTGCACCAGGTCCCAGGGAGCCTTGGCTGGTTGGCTGAAAGTGGCGTGCTGTTTCAGTTCCTGTGCCAAACTGTTCCCATACACAATTCACATTTGTTGAGGGTTGTTGGGTTGAGTTTGGATATCTAATCAAAACATCTGGCAATTTGTAATAAACTGTATCTTTTTTTACTGCAGGGATGGATGGGATACTATGGTGGATTTAAGATGCCTACATTAAAAAACAAACAAAGAAATAAAGTAAAATACAATTCACAATTTTATATATATTTCCTTTTTATTTATGTATTTAATGTCATCATTAAATGAGAATATTTGTTAAAAGGACAATTGTTTATGTTTCCTTTGATAACTAAATGAATGTTGTTTTATTGTGAAATGAATCTTCCATGCCACGTTAAAATGCATAAAATGCATATTACAATGTTTATTGTATTTTACTTTATTTCTGTGTTTGATTTGTTTTAATTTATGCATTTTAAATTGTCCATAGTACTGGATAGTCCTTCATGCAAGCTGAATAAATGTACAGTATTCCAAAATAGTTGAAAATAACAACATTTAATGATTTTCAAATTCAGGAACAGTATAGCTGTGGTAGATTGCCTCAGCAATTGATAAGTCATTGTTGTTGTGCTTTCTTAACATTGTAGGCTATGGCTGCTGTTGTTGGTATTGCAACAAAAAACAGCAGCCTTGCACTGTACAAGCACAGTTGACCCTGGTGAACAAAGCACTTTTCGCCCCAATTGTCCATGATGTCCAAGGATGTCCTAACTGCAGCTGCATGTAGTGGCATCTAACAGTGAAATTGCAGTATTCAACCATTTTAACGCTGCTTGCATCAACCTCCCCTTCCATGGGTGTAGGAGAATCTATGGTGGCCGCGAAACTTGAAAAATGTGAACAGCTCTATCTAGAGCAAGTATTTGGTTTGTCCATTCTGGGCTACTGTAGACACATGGCGTTACAACATGGCGAACTCTGTGGAATGGGACCCGCTCCCTTTGTAGATAAAAACAGCTTATTCTCAGGTAATGAAAACACAACGATTCTTATTTTCAGGATTATACACTAATCAAAACATACTTTTATATATATAATATTCCATTTCTGCCAATAGCTCCTCTTAAATATTAGACACTGGACCTAAAATGTAGACTGTACTATGATGTGATGGTTAGGTAGAAGAGATGCTATTATTACATTATATTAGAGCTTGCAGCCCCCCACCTCTGAGAATAACATAATTCTAATGACATATTCCTATCTTCTGCACACCCCTTGTACAAAAGTAATTTGTCATTATGTCTGAGCACAATGTAAGTACTGTTGTAAGTTTGCATTGGGTGCCATGCAGTGTACTCCACAAGCTGTGGTCTAGTTCCACTGGAGATTTGTAGGTCTAACTGGGTATGACTGTAAAAAATGGGATTCGTAGTCTGATGCCAAAAATCCCAAAGGAATATGTAATCCATTTCCTGTGGACATTTCAACAGAATACCCACTTTGGATGAAAGTGAGGCTGGGACATGGTGGGATTTGTAGTCCAGTTCAACATTAAGGTTTTCCAAAATGCCAGCGTAATCCAAAATGGCCTGTAAAACCCGGATGTCATTTTTTCTCAATATGTAAAGGTGAAGAATATTTCAATTTAGTACACAATACACTACCATGCAACAACCACACATGGACACCCTGGGACATGTGCACTGTTCAAATACACAGAGGAGACATCTAAAAAACAGCAGCTAAAAGCTGGAATACACAGGTAGAATTTGGTAACAATTGTGAGTGGCAGTAATGCCAATCAGGGACAAATTATGTTCCGGTTAAATGCTGCTTGTTTGGCAAGCAAAGATCTTAGAATTGTTAGTAGTTTTCACAAGTGGTATGTCAGTAAAAGATGTGGTTAATCTGGGGTCTCTGCACATCCCAAATGTCAATGTAAGGCATTCTTGCCTAATTTGATTGCTTTAAAAAGATAGCTGAGTAATAATGCCTCAACCCCCCCCACCTCCCCGCATCCACCCCACAGTACAACATTATAACAGTTACAAATGTTTTTTTTCACATGTTGGAAAGGGCTAATTTCCTTGGTGATTAAAACCTCCAAGCTCCTTCTTCCTCCATCTATTCTTCCAATCTTTCTTCTTGTGCTTTGGTCATTCTCTTGTTTTCATTCAGCATTTCTGTTTAATTCTCCTGCAACAAAAAAAACAAAACAAATATTCTTAAACATGATCATCAACTAAACTGTATTCAAAAAGATTAGAAGAAAAATAAAATATTTGCATAAGACTGCATTAGTTAAGCACTACTATAACTACACAGCCAATTAAGATTGCACACCTTTCCTATCAGCAAGTTTTAAACTGCAAAACCAATCTTAAATAAATAGTTCAACATTTTTCATGAGGATTACAAATGTAAATGCCTTAATGTGGACTACTCCAAGGTTACTGCAGAAATCTTGTTACTGAGGCTGTCAAGTCTACATACTGTGGTAATTCTACTCCAGGTGAATTTGGGACAGATTGGTGAGTAGCTCGACAGAAAACAAGATATAATGTGTAAATGAGACAGCTTTCGAGTTCCGTAAAGTGTTTAATTTTTTTAATGTTTGCTTAGGGGTGTAACAGCACACAAAATCGGCACATTTTTGGAATGGCAGAAAGTGAATAAAATAAATTTTTGTTGGTTTTGGAGCAGTGAAAGTAGATAAGCACAGATTATTGCCAGTTTTATTGATTACAGATATAGCATTGGCTTGGAATTAAATTGGTTCAATGTAAAAAAAGTTTCTATGTAGTTAAGCTACTTTTGCCATTTTTCTGTAGCATAGCTTGCTACATTTCTCTGGGGGGTAGCTTCAGTGTAGTGAAGCTTCATTTAATGTAGAGTAATTGGTAGTTTAGCGCACTGCAATTTCCAAGTAGTTTGCCCAAAACTGGATAAGTGTGTCTTATTCTTCAATTTTATTAAATATAGCTCTTTAGAGTTATTCTTAGTACATGCAGGTAGACAAGAAGAGCAACTGCTGGCAGTGGATCATTTCTGGATGACTGCAGATTGTGCTTGTTTATGTGATGCACACATGAAGGAACATTATAGATCCAGAGACATACCACACTTCAGATAAACATTGTCAGCACTCAATACCCAGTGGCTGTAACTTACCAGTTCTTACCAGGGTTTACCATGATTAAAGGGTTATCAAGCTGTGTAGGTGCAATCAATTAGATTTAGCTATCAAGTTTATCAACGATAATCATAAATAATTACTTTAAAATACACTAAACTATCAATTTGGAACCAACATTACCACTAATAGCTAGTAGGTCAAGGATTTGGAATTCAGTATGAAGAGGTTGGCAAATCATTCACTCTTGTGAAACATTAAAGAGACCAGCATAATTATACACGCATTTGTTTAAAAAGATAAACAATGCAAAACACACAATATGAAGACTGTCTCTAAATACTAACAAAAGGGATGTGTGTGTGCGTGTGTGTCCAAGATGACTGCTTGGACATATAATGGCGTGAAACAAAGAACATTTGTTTCTTTTTTTTCTGCCCCCGTATGTCAAGCATGCACGTGGTCAGAACAAAAAACGTAAGCGGGAGTTTTAAAGTTTCTTTCTGCCTGTTTGGGGTTCTGTTTAAGGTAAATTGAAGTATATGTGCAAGATCTGTAAGCTGACAGTACCGAGTTAGTTATCATGCAAGACTCTGTGTGAACTTCACTAAAACCAACTTAGCATGTAGCTACCAATTAACCTAACAGATAAAACATCAGAACAATAAACCTCAGAAAACACATAAGTAATGTCACATGTACAAAAGTTAACTAAACGACCTTGTACTTAGCCAAGAATCCTGATAAACTATGCTAAGCCCAGTGGTTGTGTTACCAGTCCGTGGGGAAGAAGAGACATTGCTTTGGGACATTAGCCAGCATCTGTCTGTCGTGCATGGGCCAGGCAGGGGGGAAAACGTTCTGTTGTGGAAAACGTCTGTTGCTGTGCAGTGACCGCGTGGAGACAAGGAAGACGTTCACGTGGCTGTTCTGTTATCCTCCTTACAGTTAGCTTAGTGCTAACTTGCTCTGTTTCTTATTGAAGTCTAAATTCTGACTGAAAATCCTCAAATATACTGTTTTATGCTATAATTAAAGCTAAGATTGTGGTACATAGCCTGTTAATAAAGACAGATTGAACATATCTAGTGTTGGGACTCAGCGGACGAGTTCATTCGCTGTGGGTAATTTTAACTGAGCTTTGTTAAAATTGACTGTACTCCCCTTTTCTCCCACAAATCCTGAGACTGTGACGTGCGATCTCAGAAGTCCCAAAATCAATATAGCGGGGTTACAGCCCACACTTCTTTCTCTCGCTTCTCTCTCTGGCCCTCCTGATCTCTCAGCATTTGGAGGGCACGCAGCAGCGCTCTCTTCGTCTTGACCTCCCTCCGGTGCAGAGGTGAACACAGCTCCTCTCAGCCCAGCGGACCTGCCGCCTCACCACCGGCCTCTCAGCGACCAGCTGAGCAGAAGCTGCTGGCCTCGAGACAGCTAGCAGAAGGCCCAACGAAAGAGCCTGCCTGCCGCCCTGCAGAACCTCTCATCTCTCACCGCGGCGACGCGAGTTTCCCGCCAAGAGCACCGCCGCAACAAGTAGCGGCAAGCCAGCCATTTTAAGAAGGAACCGACCGTTAGCCGAAGCTAACGACACCGGGCGACCAGCCGAGACGCCTCAAGGTCCCCCTGCAACTTAACAGCTGCTTCCAAAGCAAACCACAAGTTCCTCCCACCTGGCCATCGGAACGACGCCGGCCGCGGAGCAAAGCAGCACTAAAACGGACTGGTAACATAACGTAGCACGTTGAGCTAAAAACTGGGCTTGGTGTAGCACAGATCTGTTTAGTGACTCTGCACATGTGACCTTACCGATGTGATTTCTTTGAGATTTCTCATTGTGACTCTTTTCAATCTGTTTGTTAATCTGGTAACGTTAGCCGTTGTTAAATTGATGTTAGAATGATGATATACACAGCTATTTTGCATGCCACTAACTCCTTTTAACGAGGCACTATTAGCCTACAGGTCTCCTTTTGCCAACCTCTTCTATGTTTAAACGCCGAATCCTTCACCTACTAGCTATTAATGGTAATTTGGGTTATAGTTATTGATTTAATTATTAATCTTAATTCCAAATTGATAGTTTAGTTTATTTTATGAGACTGAATTAATTGATTGGCTATCATTTGCTTTTTTATTAAGGGTGGTGCCCCGAGGTCTTTAATTTAAAGCATTATTTATGATTATCTTTGATAATCACTAACTCTTCTTCCTTTCTACCTCACAACAAAAACAACAAAAAAAACCTTTCCTATCCTTAACTTTGTATACTGTGCTAGGCTTTAATCAGACTCGTTTTTTGATGCACTTATGCTTTTTGTTACCTTGTGTTGTTATATTGCTTCCATTGTCTTCCTCAAATGTAAGTCGCTTTGGTTAAAAGCATCTGCTGAATGACTAAATGTAAATTTAAATGATAATCCTGATAGCCAAATCTAACTAACAGTACTGCCATGTGTAACCCCAACATTGTGGTGCCTCCATATGAGACGTAGCTGTTAAATCAAAACATAAGTAAAGAAGTGGTAACTAGAGGTAAAACCACTTTAAGCAGCCTAGTTGGAATGGGGTCTAAGAGACAGGTTGATGGCTTAGGTAAAGAAATTGTCAAGGTTAGTTGATTAAGGTCGACAGGAGAGAAGCAGTCAAAGTACACAGGTTTTACAGCTTTTTCTGAGGTTTCTGTTTGAAGATAGATCGGTACCAGTTGAGGGCAGGACATGATGAAGTTTTTTGCTAATAGTTAACATTTTCGTCCGTCAGTGGTACATGGGCCAGGAGGGGGGGAGAATTGTGGAAAACGTCTGTTGCTGTGGAGTATCCATGTGGAGATGAGGAAGAAGTTCACTCGCCTGTTGTCTGTTGTCCTCCTAGTTTGATATTAACTTGCTTGTTGTTGCTTGTTTAATTTTAGCTGGTAGACGTTGTGTAACAGCCCTTGGCTCTAACTTGGTTGCAGGAATCTTATTCGGGATCTTGCATCGCTCCTGTAGGAGTGACAGTTTGGGTCCTGAAGAAAGCAAGGCAGGCTTCTGTGTTGCGGCCTAAACCTGCTCCGGCAGACACCTGACGTATGAGCGTCCAACGAAAGGATGAGCAAAGAGAGGGAACAAAAGACTGCTGCATTCAATGGCTGCATGTAATGTCTCTCAAGATTGTGGGACAAAAGAGAATGCGGTCAATGTTCAGTTAAACTCACTCACATGAATTAACTCATCTGATGAGTCCCAACACCAGGAAACCATAACACTTCCAAAGGAAAGATCTAAATGACATGGGAGGTTCCTCCATCTTGTGTTTACCATACCAGTGACACTCGCTATATGAAGAATTGAAGTTCTACACATGCTTAACCGTAGCCCTAATTGTGTTAGGCTCTTTTTAATCACATCTTCCACTGTCCTTTGTAAATGCTGATTTTGGTTAAGTGCTATATAAATAGCAGTACACATTAAACACTAAACAATATTATTATAATTAATATTATTATTGATCTATTCTTTAAATATTTCTCAAATTGCAAAAAGTTGCAACATTTGTCACCAAATATTCAGAGAAAATAAGAGAATTAAACTTCTAAAACTGTTAACACAGTGTTGTGTGTGTTTTTACCTGTTAAAGTGGTTCAGGGTAGACCTGTCTTGGGTCGTAGTTCATGTCGGGGATGTAGGGCTCGTGGAGGTCAGGGTCTAGTGGCAGGGTGTCCAGAGGCAGATCAGCATAGCCATAGGGAGTGTAAGAGCCATCTAACTCTGAGACATAGACACAAAGTAGCAGAGACATAAGAAGTATAACCTGATCCTCCAAATAGTATTTTACTGATGCACTAATATCGATCTTTTCATCTCTCTCTGAAAGAAAGCTAATAAATGTGTTTTTCAAAAATAAATAGAAAATACAGTAAGACAAAAAAAACTCTCCAAGATAAAACAAAATGAGCTACTTGTATGACAACTGGATGGGTTTGAAGCAACTAATGCCTAATGCACACTTCAGGATTTTAAGCCCGATTTGAGCCCAATTTGCAAGTTAACAAGCTCGGCGACAGGTCAGCTGTGATTGGGGGCAAATCGGCGGGTGATCAGCGCTTGCCAGTCTTTGTGTGAACTACTCAACTCTCAGATGCCAGACAAATATCTAGCATGCTAAATATGTTCTGTGGTGTCACATGTCGCAACGAACTAGAGCCAATGAGAGCAAGGCATGAGTCGAGGTCATCTCAGCAGACAGGCAAACAACAGCATATTATTATTTTTTTCCTTTTTCAGGGTTAAGAACAGATAATTTCGCAAAGTACTTGCACTGCTAATTTTGTTTCAACGTCCATTTTCAAAACAACTCCTGTTTCGCGTGTCATTTCCCATTCTATTTCTCGTGAGTGTTCTTGTGACAAAATGTGGTTTGGGGGTGGATAGAGTCGTTGGGTGTTGTCAGTTTGTGTAGTGTGTGACTCCCTGTTGCGGAAAATGTACGTAGTGCCATGTAGTGTGAACACCACAACGACTTCAAGACTCAATAGCAAGTCATTTAGTCTGAACACCACAGTGATCTGGCGATGTTTAAAATCCTGTAGTGTGAACTAAGCATAAAGTAAATGGTAAATGGACTCTACTTGTATAGCACCTTTCTAGTCTTCCAACTACTCAAAGCTCTTTCACGCTACTAATCACATTCACCCTGTTCACACACATTCATACACTGATGCCCATCAGCACAAAGTAATCTAAACATTCTCACACACCGAAGGCACAGCATCAGGAGCAATTTGGGGTTTTGTATCTTGATCAAGGACTCGCCGACCTTCTGATTGGTGGATGACCCGCTCTGCCACAAAGCCACAGCCACCCCAAGGTACAATGTGAACTTAAAATTGACACCTACAAGTAAGTGGAAATCATCCTTATTACAATAACTATTGCCAGGCAGAATGATTGGAAAATGGAAGCGATCAAGAGGAAATTTCGCCTTTTCGACATTTATACTGGGAGCACATTGCTTATGACAGACACATCCCTATACATTGATGATGACACTGACATACTGTTGAAGTTAACATTACATGGATTAGACAAGGACAGAGTGTGATTTAATACTACGTTCACTGCACTTTATGTAATTACATTTTTCATTTTCCAGCTAGAAGTAAACGTATCCACATTTCTCCAGGTTTTCCATATTTACCAGTATACATGTGAAGGTATATGGAAGGTGTAACTGAGAGACACTAGGATGAAAAATAAATGAGTTAATTTGGGTCTGACAACTGCACTATGAAATCAGCACCTACAATTGACCTCCATTAAAAGTACTGATAGCTGTGTTCGTGTGTACAACTGCAGTGGATTAAGTGTCAGGAAAAAAAATGGCACATGGAGATCCTGGCTTTAAATAGAACCAATACCCTTTCTTATCACACACACACACACACACACTTGAGATGAAGACTGAAACATTAATTAAAGATGGTGAGATGGAGGGATTTTCACAAAGTATGTACGCAGAGGAAATGAGAGAAGAAGAATGATTTAGTGAAGGGGAGAAAAACTGACAGAGGAGAGAATGGGATAGCTATCTTCTTTTTTTGTCACCACTCCTTTCTTCAAACAAATTTCTCTCCTTCACTTCCCCTTATTTCTTCTGCTCTTTCCACCATGCTCATCCTTTTTCAGTTCTCTCCTCCACTGCTCCATTATCATCTTCCTAACCTCCTGTATCCCTCTTTCTCTCCTTGCCTCAAATTTCATCCTGTCCTGTCCTCCATTACATATCTTCATTTTTAAAGAATAAAGACAATTTTCAAATTAGGTTTGGTTGTTTATAGCCTGGTATAAATAGCTATAGGTATAAAGCAGTAATACAAAACATTTTGATATAAATTTAATTTTGTTACTTTCTGTGTTGCCATATTGTAGGGATAACACAACATTGATGAATTCTACTGTATAGTCAGGACATAAATCCTTTAATATTTAGTAGTTTAAACACTCACTAACCATTTTAACTTGCATCAAAAGACAAGACTGAATTTGTGTAATTCACATTAATACTAGAGATCAGTGGCGATGCGTGGCAAATATTACCAGAGGAAATAAGTCAGCTTGGTATGGATATCCACAACATAATCGCCATATGAAGTTTAAATATCCATATGATCACATAAAGATTGTTAGAGTGAAAAAATCCATAAACATTTCCTTTAATGTTGATTGCTAAATCGAGGTTATGTGCTGCAATGTTAATGTCATCAGGAAGTGGAGAAAGCATGAAGTTTATAACTGTGTGTGTGTGTGTTTCAGGAGGTGCTGACAACCCCCTTCACTCAGTTAGTGTGACTTTAAACAGACGCTCAAGGATAAGAAACAGCCCTTTGAGTGAGCACAATGGAGTAAACCAGTTTAGATCAGCTGTCAGATAAGATGTTTTTGGGAAGATGTTTACTTTCAGAGAAGCTGTCCACTCCCAGTCAGAGTTACCTCATCATCTAAAACACAAATTGATTTAATATTCAGTAACCAACCAGAAAGAATAACTAAGTCAATGAATTTATTAACAGGGTTATCCAAACATAACCTTATATTAGTAGCAAGAAAATTAACAAAACGTAGGTTTGAATATCAACAAGCCAAAGGAAATGCGCTAAATATTATACCAAAAAGATTGCTAAACAAATTTGAAGAGAAATTAAAAAATTTAACTGGAATGAGATTCTGTCCACAGATAATGTAGACGATGCTTCTGAGTGTCTAATTGCCACAATTAACAAGGTCAAAGATGAATTCAGTAAGAATGTTACATTCTCTAGAAAGAAACAGAATTTACCCTGGCTAAATGAACAGCTATGGAAGTTAATGAAACAGAGGGACCATGCCTTGAAAACAGCACTCACATCTGGGTTGGCTCATGACAGAAGAACATATCAGTGTTTACATAATAAAGTTGTAAAGGGACTGAGAAAAGCAAAAGTGAAATTCTTCATCGAACTTATAAATGATGCTAAGGGGAATAGTAGACAAGTCTGGGCAAATAATAATAAAATACAAAAGAAAAATAGTAACAAAGGAAATAAAGATATTGAATTACAAGTTCAGGGTAATTTAATTTAAGATAAGCATCAAATTGCTAGTGTATTCAATATTTTTTTTATAGATTCAGTTCAAGATTTAGCACAAGGGTTTAGTGCAAGAAATAAGGACACTGTGCCATTAAATTATAATTTTCCGAATGCTTGGAAGTCAGCAGTAATAACATCTATTTTTAAGAATGGTGATCCTATTAATGTAACCAATTACAGACCTTTTAGTATTCTTCCAGTGATTTCAAAGTAATTGAAAAGGCAATTTGTAGTATTTAAATCTTGGTTAGTTTCCATTACATCCAATGCAGTTTGGATTTAGGGCACGCCATTCTACAGATACAGCAAATTGTTACTTTGTTGAACAAATTAAATCCAGTCTTGACAGAGGAGGTGTTGTAGGTGCTGTCTTCCTTGATTTTAAGAAGGCTTTTGACACTGTCAATCATAATGTACTTTTATCTAAATTGTCAAAGTAAAATTTTTCTGTTAATACAATAACATGGATGGAATCATATCTAAATTTAAGGAAACAAGGTATAACGGTATATGCGCATCCTTTATTGACTGCACTATTGGAGTCCCACAGAGATCTATTCTTGGGGTAACCAAGGCATCCGCTACAGGCAATGGTTCAGTTAAAATTAAGAAAACTGCCTTTGGACAATCAGCATTCTCATACAGAGCAGCAGAAAGATGGAATTCATTGCGTATTTTTGAAACGGAACTTAAATTATGGTTTAAGAAGAATCACTCGTGTGATCATAAATTTTTTTTCTTTTTCTTTTCTTCTATGTGATTCAATATTTGTGATACTATGATATGATATTGTTTTGTTTTTTCTCTTGAATTATAATTGAATGCTGTAATTTTATTTAACATCATCCTGGCCAGGGACCACAGATGCAAATGAGCTATTTAGCTAAATCTGGCACAACATTTGTGCTGTGCAGGGACCCTGTTAAATAAATAAACTAAACTTAAACTAAACTCGGGCTGGATGTAGATGACGTCACCATGCTGTGAACCAACCGGGAGAAATGTGATTGAAGTGGGAGCCAAAATCATTACAATTAAAAGAACCAAAGACTTAAACTACTTGTCTGTGTGCACTGAATTTATTTAATACACGGGTTAAACAATTTGACTTGAATTACTGAAATAATGAACTTTTCCATGATATTATAATTTACTGAGATGCACCTGGATGGATGGATGTCCATTTCCACTCTCAGTGCCAGATTGTCTGGTTTGTATCTGGCCTAGCTTTCCAGCCTTTGTTTTGCCTACCTGAGCCACTGCCTGTCCCACGGATTGATGATTCTCTGCCTCACTCCTTATTGGATAAGTTTTCGTGTTATTTGAATAAAGTAAAGTGAACTTTTATCTTAACCTGTCTGACTGAGTCATGATTTTGGGTTTAAGCTTGCTGTTTTTCTGAGCCATTACATGACCATCATCGAGCGGTCACCGCATCAGTCATGTGTCCTGTTTTAGTGTGAAAGTTAATAAACCCCACTGCAGACAAATGTTAAGTCTGTGTATTTGTAGTTGCATTAAAACAGTGTTTTGGAACTATCCCCTTTAAATCAAAGTACTTACCATCAGCTAGGTATACAGGCTCCACAGGAACTGCAGTATGGGCCTGGAGAGAAACAGACAGAGGAACAAAAATAAACAATGCTTGTGTACACGACTATGGCAACATTGTCTTTGTCTTAAGCAGACAGCTCAATGAAGTATTTAACACAGGAGAGATGGTGGAGGTGGACACACACACACACCAATTCTAGAGAACAGAAAAACACAAGTGGGTGAAAAAGCAAACAAGGAGACTGAAAATTCTAAGTCATAGCTAAAAAAATCTGTTTCTATTTTATACCAAAACAAAAAAGAAAGAAATTAAATAAAATGGAGAAAAAAACTCAACAGTAGTTTGGTGTCATGCCAACACTTCTACATCTCCACACACACACGCACGGGCTTCTTACCATTTCCCAGGCAGTAGGGTCGTGTTTGAAAAGCGAGTGTGTGAGCTCCACTGACACTCTCTTCCTGTAGTCTGAACTCTTGTCCTCCGAAATTCGGAACAGCACTGCTGCAGCGTAGGTGGCTGCAGGGAGACAGCAACATCACAGTAATTTATAAAACAGACCTAAGGGGAAAAGCCAGGTACTCATTTGTCCTCTCTGAAAAATTAAGGTAATTTCACTAAAAACAAGAATAGTCAATTCCTCCAAGAATCCAATTCAGAAGCACATTCATGAGCAAAAATAAATCAAGCTTCAATCTCAACAAAATGAAACCAAATCAACCAAATCACAATCAGTCATTTTTAAATATACCAAAAACAAGCCATTTCTGATTTGATATTTAAAACTAACCATTTCGTCTCAAGCGCGGGCTAGCTCACTACACAGTGTGGCAGGAAGCAATAAGTATTCCTTAAAGACTTCAGGCCAAAAAAAACCCATACAACATTTTGGCTAGTGAGGCTAGAGTATAGGTAAGGCCAAACAACTACCCAATGTTTTACATAAGAGTGGGGGTAAACTATGTTGTAATAAAGTTGTGGAAATTATCAGTGACTGCTTAAAGAATTGTTTTGTTCCCTTTCAAGGGAACTTCAACGCTGCGTCAGCTGACGCTATGGGGAACGCCTTCAGTCTGACTGCCTCTGAATCTCTGTATCAATTTAGACCAATCTTGATTGGGTTTAACGTGAACACGTGACGTACGCCGGCGGAACCGGAAGTATGAGGGGAGCCGGCTTCACTGTTGTCGTCAGTCTTCTGATCTTCAGCAAGGTCAGCTGGGTCTCTTTTGCAGTCCTTCCTCCCTGCCCGCAGATTATCCTCACTGGCAACTAACGTGTTTTGGTTGACTGTTTTGGGTTGAGAGCTCCCTATGTCAGCCCTCGAGGTTAACCGCGAGCAGCGTGAGCGTCTCCTCGGGAGCTCGCTCCGCTTGGTGCGGGTCCCGCCGCTGCTGCGGCAGAAACAGGAGAGACACGGCTCATCCGCTAATTCCCACCCGTTTTCAGGACCGGAAGCTCGCATCGCGGCTTCTTCCGACCGGAACGGGGGACGTGTTCAGAGGCCACACACTTGTGTCTGCTGTCTGCACCGAGAGCAGGCTCTGTCAGCCCTGTGGGTGACTTTGAGCAAGGTTAGTGCCCTCTCTGAGGAGAGATAAGATGCTCTGCTCTCGACTGACTGTTTGTTGTTTGTTGAAACAGTCTACCAGCATTCGGGATCCGGAAGCCAGGCTGAGCCTGCAGCGTCTTCCGCCCTGGATGTGGAGCCCGCGCAGAGAGGATCCAGTTCCGAGGACCTGGATGTCCTGAGCGTGGAAGGTGGTGATGGGGGTGGCTCGTCAGCCCAGTCACTGTAGCATGAGGAGCTGCTGGAATTGACTTTCCCAAGAGAGGAAAATGGTGGTTAGGCTCAATATTGCCTGGCCAGCGGAGCAGGAGGACACTCATCGCCGGAGTAGCTCGGTGAGTGTTTCCTTCTAGCCACACCTCCATGCCCAAATCGGGACCTGCTGTTCTTCTGGATCTCCACACCGAGGTGGTCGCCGGTCTGCGTCGATCAGTGGGTGCAAGGAGAACGGCTAGGGCGGGGAGAAGCTGGCGGTGTTATCGCCCAGGCCGCGTCCACCCTTAAGACCCCGACGTTGCCTAGTAGGCATTGACTTTAGTGGGCAAGGCACTGCTGGGCACACCCGCATGAATGCCATGGCGTGCGGACATGCCCCGCCTGACCCGCTTCGGATCTCGACTTTGGCGGAGCCCTCACATCTGAGGATGGACGGAGCTCCACCATGCTAACCCCCGTCGCCAGAGATCTCGGGCCTGAGCTGAGGGTGGACCACCTCAGCCTTCAAAATCTTGCAGCTCTTACATGCTGGCTCAGAAAGCGAGTGTGGCCCAGCGTGGCCCTCACGAGCAGCCTAGGGGCCTCACAGAAGTGGCCCTGACTCAAGCTTTGGGCCTCAGAGGCTGCTCCCCCATTGTGCCCTCGGGAGCTCAGCCTCTTAACCCTGCCGCCGGTGGCGCTTCGGGGCATGGCAAGTTCCATGCAACCGCTGCCTTTAGACCTGCACGGCTGTGCAGCAGTCAGGCCAGAGTTGTGTCCTCTACAGAGGCCTGTAGATGTTCCTTTCCGGTTAAATCCCGCCGTTCCATCGCTTCGGGGTACCGCAGCTCTCACATTGCAGGTTCGGGGGGCGGTCAGGCATGTACATGCCGATCCTTGGGGATTTCCCGCCGCTGCAGCACTTCGGGTAACCGAGGCCGCCACTCCAGGTCCCCCAGGCACCAGCCTCGAGCGGTTGGTTCCCCTGAGGGACTCTTCTGCCCGCTTGAGAAGCTTGACCCGGCGTGTCACACTGAGTTTGCGCACTGACCGACAAGGTTACAAGCTTCGGTTCCGGTCCACACCCCCATGATTCTAAGGAATCTTGGAAATAGGGGTCGACCAAGTACAAGTATAGGTGATGGAACGAGAAATACATTCTTTCTTGTACAATGGGGCCATAAAACAAATCCTCACCTTTGGGATGCATACCGGGTTCTACAGCCGGTACTTCATAGTCCCGAGAGAGACGGTGGTTTGCGTCCCGTTTTAGATCTTCGTAACCTGAACCATTCTCTGAGGAGACTTAGGTTCCGGATGCTGACTATCCCTATGATTGTGAGTCTCATTCAGTCCGAGGACTGGTTCGTCACAATCGATCTTCCACGTCTCTATCATTCTGGGACACCGGAAGTTCCTGCGGTTTGTTTTGGGGCAAAGCTTACCAAAATCGGGTGCTTCCCTTCAGCCTAGCACTCTCCCCTCGCACCTTCACGGAGTGTTTGGACTCTGCCCTGGCTCTTCTCAGACTCCAGGGGATCTGCATCCTCAATTTTCTTTGGACGACTGGTTGATTTTATCCCAGTCTCGTCTCACGCGGTACGGCATCGAGATGTCGTACTTGCGTACTTGAGGTGGTTGAGGTTGAGGCTCAACACGAGCAAGAGCACACTCACCCCAACACGAAGGATTAACGTTCCTAGGAGTAGTGTGGGACTCAGTCACGTTGCGGGTACAACTGTCTCCCACACGCGTCGAGTCAATCCTGACTATGGTACTCAGGGTGCAGCTAGGCCGACATCTCACTGCACTTCAGTTTCAGAGACTGTTAGGCCTCATGATTCCGATTCCACCGTGATTCCGCTTGAATTGCTACACATGAGGCAGCTGCAGTGGTGGCTCAGGTGGACCTGTTTGCGTCCTCAGACAATGCTCACTGCCCCGTCTGGTTCTCCCTTGTGTATCTAGCGCTCCTGGGGCTGGATGACATGGCACAGCCGTGGCCGAGGCTTTTCCCCCGATTGCTCTGCTCCCTGGGATTCTAGAGAGAGTTCGCCGAACAGGGGTCCAGCTGCTGCTCGTGGCCCCGTTCTGGCCCACCAGAATCTGGTTCTCGGGCCTGGTAGCCCTCCTGGACGGCCTGCAGGGCCAAGGCAAAATATTCCATCCCCAGCCGGGGAAATTAAAGCTGTGGGTCTGGCCCCTGGGGGAGAACCACCTCCGAGCTGCCGGTCTCTCTACCTGAGGTAGTTGAGACCATCTTACACTCTAGAGCCCCCGCCACGAGGAAACTGCATGCGGACAAGTGGAAAATTTTCACGACATGGTGCCTTGAGCGCCATCTTGATCCAGTTCACTGCCCGATGGCTTCAGTGCTCCATAGCCGGTTTTCGGCTGGACTCTTCCCCCGCTACACTTTGGTGGATGGCTGCTCGCTTGGGAAGCACCGCTTTGTTACCAGAGTTTCATTCGTGGCACCTTGAGGATGAGGCCTCCGGAGTCAGAGTCCCTCTGTGGGATTTGACAGTGGTGCTGGATGGATTGACCACAGCACCGTTCGAGCCACTGGACGATGCATCAGACAGGTGTCTGGCCTTAAAAGATGGCATTTCTGCTGGCCATGACTTCTCTCAAGAGTGGGAGATCTGCAGGCCCTGTCGGTGGCTCCTCCTAACCTGGAGATCGTTCCAATTTTGGGCCTCACCATGTGTGGAGGACAAAGACAGTGGCTTATGCCTAGTTCACACTACAGGATTTTCATTTTCACAACAACTCCTATTTCGCGCGTCGTTTCGAGTCATTTCCCTTTCCACTTCTCATGAGTGTTTTTCGTGACAAAACTGGGTTTGGGGGCCGGTTAGAGTCGTTTGATGACAGAGTTGTTGTGAGTTTGTGTAGTGTATGACTCCCTATTGCAATTGTACGTAGACTCAATAGCAAGTCACGTAGTCTGAACAGCACGGTGATCTGCAGATGTTTAAAATACTGTAGTGTGAACTATGCATTACTTGAAAAAGGTAAAGACTTGAGTAAGAAGCTTGAATGTAAAACAACGCCTAAACAGTAAAATAGTGCCAAATCTTTACCAGAATTTAATTCACACTTTCACACCTCTAGTTCGGTTCATTTGGTCCGAACCAAGGGCAAACAATTGTAGCATTCATCGGCTTTTTTGGTTTCTTTTCACACCATATTTATTGCTTTGGTCCGCACCAGTTGAAACGAACTAAAATGCAGTCACATGACAACATCCACATCACTCATTCGGCATGCCGTATTTCCTGAACTGCTTTTCGATTGGTCAGAATTTACGTGCAGGAAAATTCCAACAGAAGAGGAAAAACCAGCAAACAACAACAAAACTATGGAGACGACTGAACGGGCTGGTTTTTGTCCCTGGCCATAATCTATTACATTGGTTGTACACACCACAATATGCAAACCTCTTCAAGGAGGTCTCGGTACGTTTGTTTGTTTCGCTTTTGGTGCAAACCCGAGTGCGATTGCTGTTTTCACACCTGACCAAACGAACCGCACCAACGGGGCAAACGAACTCAACTGAAATTCAACTAAACTAAATTAGGCAGGTGTGAATGCACCCTCAGACACAAGATCTCTGTCGAATCTAAGCATTGGATTTCTACTGGATGAGCAGCCAGACTCATCGCAACAGACTGTTTTGTGTTTGCTGAAACACTTTTTGGATCCCAAATGTAATACTCCACATAACAATCTGGCTGCAGAAGGAAGATTTGGTTTTACCGTTTTCTTCACAGAGAGGAGGGCAAACACTGAGCCCTGCTCCCTCCCGACGGGACTGCTGTATTTTGTTTCCACTGTGTGTTTTCATGTTTACATTGTTTATTGGCACTACGGTGTTGGACCGTTTAACTGTTAGTTCCCTTTCAATGGAACTTCAACGCTGCGTCAGTTGACGCTATGGGGAACGCCCTCAGCGTGACTGCCTCTGAATCTCTGAATCAACTTAGACCAATCTTGATTGGGTTTAACGTCAACACATGACGCACGCCGGCGGAACCGTAGGTACAAAGGGAGCCGGCTTCACTGTTGTCATCAGTCTTCTGATCTTCAGCAAGCACTCTGGGTCTCTGAGAAATGGCGAGTGTGAAGTGGTTTCGGCAGTGTGTGTATCCCTGCTCACGCTATATTCCCGACGGTGACACACATGAGATGTGCGCGGCCTGCTTGGGAAGAGAGCATGCGCTAGCAGGCCTCGAGGGGGCTGGCTGTGTGCATTGCGAGCGATTCCCGGTAAGGAAGCGCCGCTCTCGGCTGGCACTTTTTTGAGGAAGGCAGCCAGCTCTGCTCCCCACGTGGTAAGGGACTGGTGGCTGCTGAGGAATCCCTGTGCCTACACTTCTGGGGCTCGCAGATGGACCTTGGGGATGGAGTAGAGACAGCTTCGGCTCTTTCTTTACCTTCATCCGCTGGTTCTTTCTTGCACCGAGTCTGCGGGCTTCTTCCGCCCATTCGCCGCAGTATGAGGAGCTGCTGGAGGTGGTTTCTCATTCTGTGGCTAGGCTCAATATCGCCTGGCCAGCGGAAGAGCAGGATGCTGGTCGCCAGAGCTAGCTCGACGAGCATTTCCTTGTAGCCCCACCTCAACGCCCGTGTCGGGATTCAGCGTTCTTTCCGGACCTCCACACTGAGGTGTCGAAGTCCTGGTCCAGGCCGTTTTCTAGCCCGACTGATCGCCAATGTGCTTCGATCAGTGGGCATAAGTAGAATGGTTATGGCTGTATGCTAGGTATTGAGGATGCGCTGGCGGCGTATTTATCGCCGGAAGCCATGTCCCCCCTGAAAACCCCGATGCTGCCTACAAAGCCCTGCCGTACTACCTCTGCTTTAGTAGGCAAGGTTTACATGTCAGCAGGTCAGGCCAGAGCATGTCTGCACACCATGGCGGTCTTGAAGGCATACCAGGCCGATCTGCTTGATGACCTCGACGACGGGGGGCCCCTCGCATCTGAGGATGTGAAGGACCTTCGTCGTGCGACGGATTTGTCGCTCAGGGCAACAGAACGCCAATTATGGCTGACTCTCTCGGGCATTCAGGAAAGGGACAAGACATTCCTCATGGATGCCCCACTTTCACTCGTTGGTCTCTTCGGGGAAGCGGTCGGCTTGGTCGTCAAGGACTTCAAGGAAGCACGGCAACAGGCTACGGCCTTTCAGCGGTTTATCCCTCGTCGTAAGAGGTCTCGGGCCGGAGCTGAGGGTGGACCACCTTAGCCTTCGACATCTCGCAGCTCTTACATGCTGGCTCAGAAACTGAGTATGGCTCAGCGTGCCCCTCCCCAACAGTCAAGGGGCTCGCTCCAGCCTCCTCAAAGGGGACCTGAAAGGGAGAAGACAGACCTGAGGGCTGTGCTTTTCGCAGGACAGGCTTCCAAGAAGAGGCCCTGACCTGAGCATCGGGCCTCGGAGGGCGCCACCAATCGGGGTCGAGGACATGGCTGATCCCCCATCAAGCCCTCAGGAGCTCAGCCTCCTAACCCTGCGCTGGTGGCGCTTCGGGGTTACGTAGGTAACCATGGTTCCCTGATAGGGAACCAGACGCTGCATCTCACTGCCATACTTCCAGCATGCCTGTGAGCGGCTTGCTTCAGTCGATCAGAGGGCTGACGACAACAGTGAAGCCGGCTCCCTTTGTACCTCCGGTTCCGCCGGCGTGCATCACGTGTTGACGTTAAACCCAATGAAGATTGGTCTAAGTTGATACAGAGATACAGAGGTGGTCACGCTGAGGGCGTTCCCCATAGAGTCAGCTGACGCAGCATCTCGTTCCTTATCGGGGAACCATGGTTACCTACGTAACCTGGTACGTTTTGTAGCCACTGTGGAAGCTAATATCTGTGCTCTATCAGACCAAAGTCCAGTAACACAGCTGTTGAAGGAAAGTTTGCTGCCGGGTTCCTGTGTGTGTGTATCCTTCCTTTGTTCAGTGTCATCGTAATTTCACGTCAAGCTTCATGGTCTTTGTTCCTGTCTCAAGTTTCATTTGTACTTTTTCTGGATGCTGTGGACTCCTATTAAACTGCCTTCTTGAAAGCAGCGTAAGCCCTTTGTTTTATTAAATCATTTGAACTATCTACATTTTGGGTCCTACTCCTGTTTTCCTGTTTCCCCTGCTTGACAAACCATAACATCTTACACGTACATATACACACACACATATCTCATACAACCCAGATAGCGTGGTAGCATAACTGGGTACAATCGACGCCATCTGTAGGACAAGTAGAGCGTGTCCTCCATTTTGGCTCTTCCCCTTTGTTTGAGTTTTGCTGGTCTGCCGATCATTTTGGATTAGTGCGTGACAACTATGTGGTCACATCCTCAATCTTCCTCACAACCCCCCCATTGTCCCACACACACCACATGCTTGCTGATTGTTGTATTTCTTATTGTGTTTATAATAGAGGAAAGTGGTTGTTGGCTGAAGTTATTGATTGTTAATCAGTGCTAAGGTTAAAGAAACTTTATTGTACGTTTTTTAAAGAGCGGTTGCCTGTGGTTATTCTGTGTATGTGTTGTAATAACAGCTGGTCAGTTCTTAGATTCACCCTTCACTAGTGATCATTACTAATGTAAAATATAATAATATGTAACTAAAAGAGCTGCATTAAATCTCAAAATGATTGAGAACCATGTGGAAAACATGATGGGCATATGACTTGTTTGTTTCATGTATTAATTTGAGGAAGGCTACAGTCTCATCACTTACACAGATCTGATGTTTTTGTCAGCCGCTATTTTTAGTCCCTCCTGTAGATGTTCAATGAAAATTTAAAAAGGAGTTAAAAGTAGCATCCACTGCCACTAAGGGCGTTTTCACACCTGAAAGTCCGCACCAAGGTCTGAACCAAAGTTCATGTTTTGATACATTCGGTTCGTTTTGGTCTGGTTACACACTGTAATTATGCGAGCGAACTAAAGAACTTTACATGACGTACTTGCGTCCTGTCGTCATCAGTTATGTGGGCTGCATCTTAACATTGATTGGTTTCTTAGCGGACGTGCGTCTGACGTCAGTGTGTTTTCAATTCAGTGGGTAACTTTGACAAGATGAATGAACAGATGCATATTGTTGCCACTATGCTGTTATTGCTATGGCATTATTATCTGCAGCACCAACTATATTTGAGGCTAGTTCAAATTCGCCAAATGAACGTCCTCGTTGTGCGAACGTTTTATTGGCGCCGACAGGAAAGGAGGAGAAGACTGCAAGCAATCCTGAATTTTTGTGCGTTTTTTCCAGTTGACTTCTTATTATGTCCTCAGACCATATTTCAATAAAAAAACCTCATCTCCTCCTCTCCCCATGTGCTACCACGGCTAATTTTTCCTGTTATGTCCTGCGACAGATCTGGTAGTTCTGTCTTCTTCTGTGGTTTGGGGTACGCGGGAACCACCGGAACTTCCTGTAAATGGTCTGAAAGTCTGAACCATACAGACGATGCTTTCACACTAGACTTTGTTAAGTTTGATCCAGACCGAGACTACCTCCTTTCGTTGGACCAAATTTTGTCTGTTTGGTCTGGACCATGGTCCGAAGGAGGTTTCACACCTGTAATTTTGTTTCGGACCAAACTGAAAAGTCCGAAAGTCTGGAGCAAACAAGGCAGGTGTGAAAATGCCCTTAATCTCAAACTAGAGCACCAGCATCTCAGACCAAAACAAATGGGCAGTACGGTCCACCAGAAAAACAAAGTAATTTCACCTTGCATGTCATCGTTAAATACACTTCATTCAAACTTCACCAAAACCATCTGTTAGTCATTCCACTGTTCCAATCAGCAACTCTGGTTTGGTCAAAATAAATCCTTATTTCACAACTTTAGATGAGGGAAAAAAACAGCTCTCCTCTCAGACAAACGGTTTCATAGGAGGGACTCAAAGCACAGAGAGGCTGAGATAAAAACACAGGCAGAGGGGTGTGTGACATCATCCCCTGCTTCATATAAAAAATTGTGGCTTGCTGCTATATTAATGTTCAGAATCTTATTTAAATAATCTTTAAGTCACATGCTTCATCTACTTCATGACTTGTTTGCTAAGTTTTTTCCATTGACTTTAAAATTGCTGAAAATTCGAAAAGTAGAACCTGGAAACTAGAGAGAAACGTACCGATTCCCTCGTTGTTGGAGTGCAGCAGCTCCATGAGTGGTGCGGATGCTCCCTCTGCATCGATGAGTTCTGCAGACTGTTTGTCCAGGGCCAGCTCGCACAGGACACCCGCCGATACTCGCTTGACATTCTCCACATACGAGTACAGAAGCTGGACACACATACACACACAAATCTGTGATCTTAGAGTTTAGGATGTATTTTTCATAGCACAGGTCACTTGGTTACCAGGTTTGTGTGTTTTCTGCAAAAAGTGGGCTATTTTGATGAAGAGTGATATGGGGGATACCTGAGGGGTGTACTACGAAGCGAGATTAGTGGTTTAGCCATCTATGTTGAGCCTAAAGCCAGAGTTTCAATGTCACAAAGGTGGCTCTCTTTCAACCTGGCTAGATAGAAGACATAGAAGACATAACCTGCTCCGGAGGAGCTTAAAATGGTTGTAAAAAGCGTTGTCCTTCCACTGATTCTATTCCTGACGATATTCTCTCTGAGCGATACAGATTCTCAGTGGAGGAAAACAGTTATAGGACTATATGAAATATGTAGAGTGGTACGTTAATTTGCCACCGGAACAAAGTTGTGCAGTTACAGTCGGCCTATTGCAAATTGTATGCATCGCGCTGTCAAGGGAACCTATTCAGTTGGTGATGCAGGAAATCCGTAAAACACACTAACAAATGTTTCAAATTTGCGTACCGCCTACGCGATTGGTATAATCCAGGCAACGATTATGTTTTCCTCAAAACATATTTTCTGTTGATAATTAGTTGCATATAAATGTAATTTCTAGGAGACAGGGCTGCTCCATATTGTGCAGAAGAGGAGTCAAATGACGCTCAAATGCCCTTTTTTATGGGGCCTCAAGCCTGGGTTAACAAACTAAGTTGATAACCACCGTTGTGATACTTGTTATCTCTGGGGCTTTAGGGTTTGTCGAGCCAACTCACACAAAGTCTGGCTATGTCGAGCTTGCTTTGTAGTACACCCCTCTGACCTGAACTCTGGAAACAGTAGAGTGAATAGTTATAAATGAACAGTGGTTTGAAGCAGTAAGTGCTACAATTTAAACATTTTTTCAAATGTGTTGAGATCATTGTTTCCCTGCTTTGCTTAAACTAGGAGTAATCAAGAGTAAATTACATCTAAAATCTGAATTGTAATTAATTAAAGAAATTATGTTAAAATTGTAGGCTGCACCATTACCAAAACTGAATATAACCAGCATTAGTTTAAAAGAAATGTTGGTAAAAATGTTTTGATAACAAAATTAATATATTCACCAGGACTTAGATTATTAAAAGTGTAAAGATTGAAGCACTGAGATCCTAATTAGGAGAAGTAGGTCAGAGGTGAACGTCAGGCAGTCTGATAGTTTCTCCTTATTGCAAAATACGTTGACAAGCGAAGCAATGTGTACCAACAGCGGCAAGTCAGTCTCGATAGGAAGTATGTGATGTCACACTATCTGTTGTAATATGGGTGAGGATGTAGTAAGTGAGATAAAAGACAGTGACAGAGAGAAGTTCAGGGTTATTTCCGTTATTTTGTAACATAAAATGAAAAATGACTTAAAGGACTTTGTCACCGTCAGAGGAATATAGCACGAAAAAGATTAACCATTACCCCAGTGACAGAGAATCACAAATTTGGACTGAAGTTCCTTTGCTCACACTGTGATTTTTTGTCCTGGTGAAGACCGATTCTCTGATAAAGTCCCAGAAGTGATCACAGAGAGTCTGCTCTCTCCCTGATCCAGACACAAATAAATATTGAATTTAGACTCAGATGTTTAGTGTTTTTATGATTTATTATATGATTCTTTTGAATGATTTAATTGAAGTTTGAAATTTGAATTGAGTAGTTTACTACTGCCCTTGATTAAGCATATTGCAATAAATAATCAATTTATAGTTAAAGTAGTATTATTCAGAGTTTTTATCTTTATTCAGAGTTTTTATCTGAATTCTCAGAATTTCTATCAGGTTTAGTCCTTAAAACTTATGCAAATTTCAGTCTGTCCCAAATTGATCATCTTGTTGATAATGCTGCAGGTTCACTGCGAACGACACTTGATTATGTTGCTCCTCTTAAAAAGAAGATAATAAAACAAAAAAGGGTAGCTCCATGTTATAACGCTGAAACCCGCAAATTAAAGCAAACATCACGAAAACTTGAAAGAAAATGGCGTTCCAACTATCTAGGAGAATCTTGTTTAGCCTGGCAAGATAGTCTTAAAATATATAAGAAGGCCCTCCGTAATGCCAGAGCAGCCTACTACTCATCACTAATAGAGGAAAATAAGAACAACCCCAGGTTTCTTTTCAGCACTGTAGCCAGGCTGACAGAGAGCCACAGCTCCATTGAGCCATGTATTCCTGTAGCCCTCAGCAGTAACGACTTCATGAGCTTCTTTAATGATAATATTTTGACTATTAGAGAGAAAATTAATCACGTCCTGCCCTCACCTGGTGCCAACCGATCTTCAAGCATAGAGGCGTTGGAGGGAGCTGTGAAACCTGATGTGTACTTGGACTGCTTCTCTCCTGTCGACTTTATTCAACTAACGTCGACAATTTCTTCATCTAAGCCTTCGACCTGTCTCTTAGACCCAATTCCAACTAGGCTGCTTAAAGATGTTCTACCATTAGTTAGTACGTCTTTTGTAGATATGATCAATTTGTCTTTACTGACAGGTTATGTACCACAGTCTTTTAAAGTAGCTGTTATTAAACCTCTCCTTAAAAAGCCCACACTCGATCCAGGGGTTTTAGCCAACTATAGACCTATATCTAACCTTCCCTTTATCTCTAAGATCCTTGAAAAAACTGTTGCTAATCAGTTATGTGACTTTCTAAATAACAATAGTATATTTGAGGATTTCCAGTCAGGTTTTAGAGTGCATCATAGCACAGAAACAGCACTGGTGAAAATTACAAATGACCTTTTAATTGCATCAGACAATGGACTTGTCTCTGTACTTGTCTTGCTAGATCTTAGTGCTGCATTCGATACCATTGACCATTAAATTCTATTACAGAGACTGGAACATTTAATTGGAATTAAAGCAACCGCGTTAAGCTGGTTTAAATCCTATCTATCAGACCGATCTCAGTTTGTTTATGTTAACGATGAATCATCTGAGCACACCAAAGTTAGTCACGGAGTTCCGCAAGGTTCTGTGCCTGGACCACTTCTATTTACTTTATATATGCTTCCTTTGGGCAATATTATTAGAAAGCACTCCATAAAGTTTCATTGTTACGCAGATGATACCCAGTTATATTTATCGATTAAGCCGGATGAAACTGATCAGTTAGTTAAACTTCAATCATGCCTTAAGGACATAAAAACCTCTGTGAGGAACCTAGGAGTTATCTTTGATCAGGATCTTTCCTTCAACTCCCACATGAAGCAAACCTCACGGACTGCCTTTTTACACCTACGTAACATTGCAAAAATCAGGCACTTCCTGTCTCGAAATGATGCAGAAAAATTAATCCATGCATTTGTTACTTCAAGGTTGGATTACTGCAATTCCATATTATCAGGCAGCCCGAAAAAGTCCCTTAAGATTCTCCAGTTGATTCAGAATGCTGCAGCACGTGTACTGACAGGAACTAGGAAAAGAGATCATATTTCTCCAATATTATCTTCTCTGCACTGGCTCCCTGTGAAATCCAGAATAGAATTTAAAATCCTTCTCCTCACCTATAAAGCTCTTAATGGTCAGGCACCGTCATATCTTACAGAGCTCATAGTACCTTATTACCCCACGAGAACACTGCGCTCTCAGAATACAAGGTTTCTTGTGGTTCCTAGAGTCTCCAAAAGTAGAATGGGAGCCAGAGCCTTTAGCTATCAAGCTCCTCTTCTGTGGAATCAGATCCCAGTTCGGGTTCGGGAGGCAGACACCATCTCCTCATTTAAAAATAGGCTAAAGACTTTTCTCTTTGATAAAGCTTATAGTTAGGGCTGGCTCAGGAGAGTCCTGAACCATCCCTTAGTTATGCTGCTATAGGCCTAGACTGTCGGGGGACTTTACATGATGCACCTCTCTCTCTTCACCTCTGTCCTCCTCTCCATCCGTAGGCATTCTCATCCCATAAATGCACGTCACTAACTTGACTTCTTCCCTCTCCCGGAGTTTTGTGCTTTGTCGTCCGTCTCTTCTTTCTTAGTGTCACTTTCAGCAGGTATTTCAGTGTCCGGAGATGTATCTGGATCGGTGACTATGGCGACCTGCTGGGGCAGTGTTGCTGTGTCTATGGTGCAGGGGACGAGTGGCTCGGGTCCTGGTCGTTGGGCTCCACCTGGAGCTGCTCGGTTGTCTATCTGGACCCATCATCTTCCCTTATGTTTTACCACTGAAACATTGCTAACATAATAATACATATATATACAACAATTTTGCCATCATGGCTGTATATGTTATAGTTTTGATGCTATAAATCTATTCTGTACTTACGACATCTATTGCATGTCTGTCCGTCCTGGGAGAGGGATCCCTCCTCTGTTGCTCTTCCTGAGGTTTTTCATTTCATTTTTTCCCCTGTTAAAAGGGTTTTTTTGGGTAGTTTTTCCTTAATCGAATCGAGGGTCTAAGGACAGAGGGTGTCGTATGTTACAGATTGTGAAGACCTTTGAGGCAAATGTGATTTGTGATATTGGGCTATATAAATAAAATTGAATTGAATTGAATAGTAGTTTTGAGTGTGTAACATCTTAACAGGTTCTTACAGGTTACTCTAGGCAATTAAATTAACAGTCCCTTGGGGTTCGCCCGAACCACTAAAACCCATCCTAGCACCATAGCAAGAGCCCAGATTAATTGAGAGCTGCTGATAACGAGCGTTTACTGGGATCTGACAATTTCAAACCGGAGAGGCACGATTTAAACCATGCAATGTGATTCCAGAGACACCCATAGCACTGAGAGAGGACAGGAGGATGTGGTGATTAACTGTGTTAAAGGCTGCAGACAGATCCAGTAAGATAAGTACAGATGACTTGGATGTTGCCTTTGCCGGTCTCAGGGCTTCAACAATTGAGAACAGTGCGGTCTCCGTGGAATGGCCACTCTTGAAACCAGACTGCTTGCAGTCCAGGAGATTGTTTTGTGTGAGAAAGGAAGAGAGCTGGTTGAACACAACTCGCTCCAGAGCTTTGGCAATGAAGGGAAGGAGGGAAACCAGTCTGTAGTTTTCTAATAGTGTCAGATTGAGAGTGGCTTTCTTCAGTAGCGGTGTGATGCAGGGTTCTTTGAAAGCTGAAGGGAACGTCCCAGTGGTGAGGGATGAGTTGATGATGTGGGTCAGAGCAGGGACAACAGACAGAGAGACAGCCTGAAGGAGATGGGTGGGGATTGGATCCAGTGGGTAGGTGGTAGGGTAGTTAGAATGAGTGACCTTGGAAACGTCAGCTTCAGATAGAAGAGAGAAAGAAGGGAGCAGACACGTATCTGATGCCTGCGAGGTCGACAGGTGGCGGCGCAAAGAATTGACTGCTAATGGAGGTTGTTTTCTTTACATAGAAATAAGTAAAGTCATCAGTTGTTAAATCCGATGAAAGTGGGGGAACAGGCGGAGAAAGGAGAGCAGAGAAGGTTTTAAAGCGAGTGCGAGAGTCAGGTGAGTTGTTGATCTCTGAGCCATTTTTGCAGAAGTGACATCAGAGGCGAGACTGGTAGAGACAGAGGTCAGTGGAATCTTTTGATTTACGCCATTTTATCTCAGCTGATGGGAGGCTGGTGCAATGTTCGCGTAGTACATCAGATAACCATTGAGCAGACGAGGATGTATAGGCTGGTCTAAATGTGAGTGGGAAGAAGTTGTTCAAGCAGGATGCGAGTGTGGAAGACAGTGTCAGTGGCGCTGTCAGTATTCAAGAGAGAGAGCTCCTCAGAGGGAGGAAGCGCCAAGGAGACAGCAGAGGAAAAGCGGGACAGAGCGAGCGTACGCAGGTTGCGTTGGAAAGTGACCAGCAGTAGAACACTTGCAGGGTCTGGATGAATTAGGTCGAGAGTGACGAAGAAATGATCTGACGTGTGCAGTGGGGTGACCTTTGCATGATGAGTGGAGCAGTACCACGTGTAGATAAGATCTAGTTGATTACCAGACTTGTGGGTTGCTGATGTGTAAACCCGTTTGAGGTCAGATGATGCAGCCATGTTGTTGAAGTCTGCAGCCTGTGGCTTTCCAAGGTTGATGTTGAAGTCCCCAAATACCACCAGAGGAGTGCCATCTTCCGGGAAGGATGAGAGTAGCACATTCAACTCCTCCAAGAAATTACCAAGCTGACCTGGGGGGCGATAGATGACTACAAAGTGACTTTTAACAGGGTGGGTGAGTAACAGTATGAAACTCGAAGGAGCTGTTGTCACACAAGGATGTTCGCTGTTTGAACTTCCAGTCATTAGGAATAAGCAGGCCGGTTCCACCACCCCTTCTTGCGATTCGAAGAGTGTGGGAGAAAGTGTAATTACGGGAGAGGGCTGTGGGAGTGGCAGAATCCTCAGGTTTGATCCATGTTTCTGTAAGTGCTACAATCAAAATACCAGAATGATTAACGAAAGCTGTGATGAAATCAGATTTGTTCAGAGCAGTCTGGCAATTCCACAAGCCTATTGGGAAAGTAGAAGGGGCAGTTGTGGACAGTGGTAAAACATGCAGATTATGAAAATTGCGTTGCCTTTGCCATTAAACTGAAGATTTTCATGTTGTAATGACAGTAGGGATTTGAAAACACATGGTATAAGAGCAGAAGGAAAAATGCAAGAAAAATATAACAGCAATAAGGGATCCAAAAAAAAGTTCAAACAATTAGTCCAAGAAAGTGCAATAGTCAAGTGCCCTGTGGTTGAGTCCCCCATCGTCTTTACCCTCTTCGGTCTTCACTCAATGAGGCGGCCGCTGCCGCGGTGATTATACACATTTAAATACCCGTCTAATTTCAACGATTGACTTCAGCAGGACACGCCTCCCGTGACCCGGAAACAAACCACGAGACCAATTGATACTAAATCCTATTAAGCAATAACACCATGTCACCAAAAACGCCGGTGAATCGACGGTCTCTAACAAAAATAACAATGCACTAAACTTAAAAAAGACACGAATCAAACACACTTACAGTTCTTTTAGGCTTCAGCCGCTAAATTTCTTCTCCTAAAGATTTAGCCAAACTCACGGATTAAATAGCAATGCTGGCGAGGGGCCACGCCTCCCGTGACCCGGAAACAAACCACGAGACCAATCGATACTAAATCCTATTAAGCAATAACACCACGTCACCAAAACGCTGATGAACCGGCAGTCTCTAACAAAAATATCATTGCACTAAACTTAAAAAAGACACTAATCAAACACACTTAACAGTTCTTGTAGGCTTCAGCTGCTAAATTGCTTCTCCAAACTAAACGCCCCACCAATGAAGGGGGCTACAACTTTCATTTAATTGAGCAGTCCAGTGTTGGAAAATGAAAAATAAACAAATATTGAACCTTGAAACCTCCAAATAGCAATTAGCATATCAATATGGGTCTCGATATTAATGACTGCGCACAGAAGGATTCACAAATGTATTTTGTGATTTATATATAAATAAATCTATCCACAAATATTTTTCAATGCATTCAAAATATTTATTGTTGTAAATGGCCTGTACTTGTATAGTGCCTTTTTAATCTTCCGACTAGCAGAAGCTAGTCAAAGCGCTTTCACACTACATATCACATTCACCCCATTCATACACTGATGGCAGAAGCCAACTGCACATCAGTACAAAGTACACACAAACTTGTTTTGTGAGGCTCAATTCACAAATGCATTTTTTTTCAAAAGGGACCTATCCAAAGCCTATCATATATCTCATTACATTTCAGCAAATCATATATGCGTACATTCAAGGGTATGATTTCATTAGCATTAGTCAAGCTAATAGTGTGTGTATGCAAGTGCACACATACTGGGCTGTGCATATTGGTCGTTTGTCAAAAAATATCCCTACCAAAGCAAAAACCAAACCTACAACCTTTGTAAAAACGTGTGTGGTTGGAGAGGATTCTTAAGTATGGAGGACTAAAAGTGCCAAAATGAAATAAATAAATACACCATTAAATAATTACTTAAATGTGTCATTAAATAATTAAAATACCAATTATTTCAATATTTACATTTCCATTTAATGATTTACATTTCCATTTCATGATTTACATTTACATTTCACGATTTACATTTACATTTCATGATTTACATTTACATTTCATGGTCCTGTGTTGCAGTGCTTTATGAATTGTCAAACTGTCAAACTCACCCATCAAAGTTGGTAGGCGGATCCTGAACCCTGATTGGTTACCCTGCGCATCAAGTCAAGACATATCAATTCCAGATAATGGATCGATGCAGAGCTACTTCCAATACACTGGGTGGCGCTCTTCGCCTCTAATGTTGGTTTAGATAACTATTAAACTAAACTTTACCGCCAAGTCGAACCTGCTAACCCCTAACGTTGAGAACGCCAGGACAAAATGGCTAAAAGTTGCCCGGAGCTGCTGCGAGAAGCAGCTAATTTAATAGAAGAAGCTCTGAGCAAAACTCATCCAGCTCCGGCAGCTCAGTCGCAGCAGAACCATGCCGCTTCAGCATCAGCTATTAGTGGCACTTCCCAGTGAGGCTGCCAGGCAACTGTTGCTGTTATCGACGAGGATGGACAGCTCATGTTAGATGTTTCGGGAGATAAAGCCAGAGAGGCCAGATTGAGGTGGTTTGGACATGTTCAGAGGAGAGACTGTGAATATATTGGTAGAAGGATGCTGAGGTTGGAGCTGCCAGGCAGGAGGTCTAGAGGAAGACCAAAGAGGAGATTTATGGATGTAGTGAGAGAGGACATGAAGTTAATTGGTGTGAGTGAAGAGTACGCAGAGGACAGGGTTAGATGGAGGCGCATGATTCTCTGTGGCGACCCCTGAAAGGGAACAGCCCAAAGGAAAGAGACTTCAGACCAAAGCAATGAATCAGACTAGATTAGCGTTAGCCCCACCCACTGACTTTGATGGGTGAGTTTGACAGTTTGACAATTAATGAAGCACTGCAACACAGGACCATGAAATGTAAATCATGAAATGTAAATCATGAAATGTAATGTAAATATTGAAATAATTGGTATTTTAATTATTTAATGACACATTTAAGTAATTATTTATTTCATTCTGGCACTTTCAGTCCTCCATACTTATGCAGTGGCAGACTGTTGTTGGGTGTTTTAGCGGCAGTGGAGAAAACATAAATAAAAAGGGCACCGTATTGCATTTTTACCCACTGGAAGGGCGCTATAGGGCACATTTCCACAACATCTTTCAAGTTTTACTGCAAACTGTTCAGGACACAGCAGAAAGAAGAAGGCAGAAACAACCTGGCTCCTCAGGTTCATGATGCTCATATAATATCAGCTGTTTCTGTAGTTTGTGCAGCCTGAAATCTTCATGTCATATACATGTTGTAGAATGCACGTGAGCGTACCTGTACAAACAGTGGTATGGTTTGCATGCTGGCAATTTCTCCTCTGTTTATGGGATCTCTGGCCAGAATGTGAAGCGCTCCTGTACAACCCTCTACTATTTCCTCCATACGAACGCCATCCTTACAACAGAGAGGACAGACAGAAAGAAAGACACATAGAGACAAAGAGAAATAAACCATGTTTTGTAAACTAGGTGGCTTAGCTAATTTCAGTATCTTGGTGTTTGTTTCCTAGTTTCAATCTCTTGCCTCTCATTCATCTCATTCAGTACAATGTGAAGAAAATAAATCTGCATACAAAGAACTCAGGATTCCCTTTCAAGGGAACTTCAACGCTGCGTCAGCTGACGCTATGCAGAACGCCTTCAGCATGACTGCCTATGAATCTCTGTATCAATTTAGACCAATCTTGATCGTGTTCAACACGTGACACGCCGGCGGAACCGGAGGTATAAGGGTAGCCGGCTTCACTGTTATCGTTATTTTTCTGATCTTCAGGCTGAAGGCGGTGACATGGGTGGCTCGTCAACCCAGGATGAAGAGCTGCTGAAGGTGGTTTCCCGTGCGGTGGCTAGGCTCAATATTGCTTGGCTAGCGGAAGAGCAGGACACTGGTCGCCTGAGTAAGCTCGAAAAGCGTTTCCTCGTAGCTCCACCTCCTCGCCCGAGTCGGGATTTACCGTTCTTTCCGTACCTCCACACTGAGGTGTCGAAGTCCTGGTCCTGGTCGTATTCTACACGGCTTTCTAGCCCGACTGGTTGCCAGTATGCTTCGATCAGTGGGCGTAAAGGGAACGGTTACGGCGGTATGCCAGGTATTGAGGAGACGCTGGCGGCGTATTTATCGCCGGAGGCCGCGTCCTCCCTGATAACCCCGACATTGCCTAGTACTAGCCCTGCCGTACTACCTCTTCTTTAGTCGGCAAGGTTTACATGGCGGCGAGTCAGGCTGGTGCATGCCTGCACACTATGGCGGTCTTGCAAGCATACCAGGCCGATCTGCTGGATGACCTCGACGACGGGGGGCCCCTCGCATCCGAGGATGTAAAGGAGCTTTGCCGTGTGATGGATTTGTCGCTCAGGGCCACGAAAGATACGGCCCGAGCTATCGGGCGGTCCATGGCCTTGCTGGTGGCGACAGAGCGTCACTTATGGCTGACTCTGTCGAGTATTAAGGATAGGGATAAGACCTTTCTTTTGGATGCCCCGCTTTCGCCCAGTTGTCGAGCGCTTCAGGGCAGCGCGCCAACAGGCTGCGGCCTTCCAGCGGTTTATCCCTCGTCGAAAGAGGTCTCGGGCTGGAGCTGAGGGTGGACCACCTCAGCCTTCGACGTCTCGCTGCTCTTACATGCTGGCCCAGAAAGCAAGCATGGCTCAGCGCGCCCCTTCCTAGCGGTCGAGGGGCTCGCTCCCGCCTGCTTGACGGAGGCCTGAAAGGGAGAAAGCGGACCTGAGGGCTGTGCTTCTCGCCCAACAGGCTTCCAGGAAGAGGCCCTGACTTGAGTGTCGGGCCTCAGAGGGTGCCCCCCATGAGGGTCGAGCACATGATTCCCCATCGGGTCCTCGGGAACTCAGCCTCCTAACCCCGCCGTTGGTAGCGCTTCGGGGCATGGCGAGTTCCGGACTCCAGAATCGAGCGGTTGGTTCCCCTGAGGAACTTTCTGGTCGCTTGGCAAGCATTACCCAGCATGTCACGCTGGGTTTTGTGCACCGTCCGACAAGGCTACACGCTTCAGTTCCGGTCTCTACCCCCGGGATTCCAAGGAATCCTGGAAACAAGGGTCGACCGAGTACAAGCACAAGTGATGGAGCAAGAAATTGATTCTCACTGTACAAAGGGACCATAGAACAGATCCCCGACAGCGAGATACATACCAGGTTGTACAGCCGGTACATTATAGTTCCGAAGAGAGACGGTGGTCTGCACCCCATTTTAGATCTTCGTCACCTGAACCAGCCTCTAAGGAGGTTCCGGTTCCCTATGTTGACGATCCCTATGATTGTGAGTCAAATTAAGTACGAGGACTGGTTTGTCACAATCGATCTGAAGGACACTTACTTCCATGTCTCTGTCATTCCGGGACACTGGAAGTTCCTGCGTTTCGCTTTCGGGGGCAAAGCTTACCAATATCGGGTGCTTCCCTTCGGCCTAGCACTCTCCCCCCACACCTTCACAAAGTGCATGGATTCCGCCATGTCTCCTCTCAGACTCCAGGGGATCCGCATCCTCAATTATTTGGACGACTGGTTGATTTTATCCCAGTCTCGTCTCATCGCAGTACAGCATTGAGATGTTGTACTTGCGCACTTCCGGTGCTTGGGGTTGAGGCTCAACACGAGCAAGGGCACGCTCACTCCAACACAAAGTATTACGTTCCTAGGAGTAGTGTTGGACTCAGTCACGTTGCGTGCACAACTGTCTCCCGCATGTGTCGAGTCATTCCTGACTATGGTACTCAGGGTGCAGCTAGGCCGACATCTCACTGCACTTCAGTTTCATAGACTGTTAGGCCTCATGGCTGCAGCATCCACCGTGATTCAGCTTGGATTGCTGCACATGAGGCAGCTGCATTGGTGGCTCAGGAGTGCGGGATTTTCCCCGAGGGGCAATCCTTTTCGCCTGATCAAGGTTGCATACGAGTGCATGCATGCCTTAGACAGGTGGAGACAACGGGTGTTCCTAACCCAGGGCCCAGTGCTGGGAATGGTGTATCAGCGTCGCACACTTTCGACGGACGCCTCCAGCACAGGATGGGGTGCGGTTTTGGAAGGCCACACAACCCGAGGTCTGTGGTTGACCGCGCAACTATGGCACATAAATTGCCTGGAGATGCGAGCAGTCTTGTTGGCCTTACGGGACTTTCTTCCAGACCTCAAGGACCACCACGTGCTTGTCTGCTCCGACAACACAGCGGTGGTCTCCTACATAAATCGACAAGGCGGTCGGAGGTCACGCCCTCTGTGCAGACTGGCGCGCCAGATCCTTTTGTGGCCCCAGGGGAAGTTGCTCTCTCTCAGAGTACTCTTCATCCCTGGGTACCTCAATGTGGGAGCAGATATCCTGTCGAGGCAGGGGCCGAGGCCCGGGGAATGGAGACTGCACCCCGAGATGGTGCAGATAATATGGAGGAGATTTGGCAAAGCACAAGTGGACCTGTTAGCATCCCCAGACAACGCTCACTGCCCCCTCTGGTTCTCCCTTGTGTATCCAGCGCCCCTGGGGCTGGATGCCACGGCGCAGCCGTGGCCGAGGCTACGGCTGTATGTTCTGGCGTGCCAGAATCTGGTTCTTGGGCCTGGTAGCCCTCCTGGACGGCCCCCCAAGGGAGTTCTGCAGGCGTTCCATCCTCCTTCAGAATAGGCGGAACAG
Organism: Coreoperca whiteheadi; assembly: GCA_011952105.1. Taxonomy (NCBI): domain Eukaryota; kingdom Metazoa; phylum Chordata; class Actinopteri; order Centrarchiformes; family Sinipercidae; genus Coreoperca; species Coreoperca whiteheadi. The sequence goes on from CM022484.1 coordinate 62,628, forward strand.
GAAGGTGAGAGGCCGGTCAGAGCCCTGGAGATTTATGTCCGGAGGACATCCCAGTGGCGCAATTCAGACCAATTACTGGTATGCTTCGGGCCCCTTCGTAAGGACTGCCCGGCTTCCAAACACACTATTAGCAGGTGGATAGTTGAGGCTATTGTTTCAGCTTACGAGGTGCGCAGTTTGCCTTCACCTCTGTCGATCAGAGTCTTCTCCACACGGAGTATGGCAACTTCCAGAGCTTGGTGGTCGGGAACCCCCCTCTCCGATATATGTGATGCTGTGGGATGGTACTCACCTCACACTTTTGTGAGATGTTACAGCCTAGACCACTTAAATAATCCGGGATCTGTGGCTCTCTTGTCCTGAAGTGTGCCCTGCTGGCTTCACACTCTGACAGGTATCCCTTCAGCATGGCGGAGTTGGTACTGCATTCCCCATAGCGTCAGCTGACGCAGCATTGAAGCTCCCTTGAAATGGAATGTAGCAGGTTACGTAGGTCGCTGCCATACTTCCAGCATGCCTGTTAACGGCTTGCTTCAGTTGATCAGAAGGCTGACAACAACAGTGAAGCCGGCTCCCCTTATACCTCCGGTTCTGCCGGTGTGCGTCACGTGTTGACGTTAAACCCAATCAAGATTGGTCTAAGTTGTTACAGAGATTCAGAGGCAGTCACGCTGAAGGCGTTCCCCATAGCATCAGCTGATGCAGCGTCTCGTTCCCTATCAGGGAACCATGGTTACCTATGTGCCTACCTACCTACGGTACATTTCTTTATGTTCATGAATAGAGAGAATTTAGTTCACTGTTTAGTTGGAGTTGATACACCTCAGCGAGAATAGTACAATGTTATGGACTTGAAGTTCTGCAGTTTGAAATTGGTGTTTTTAATTTTGGTACAATTTTTGTTAAGGAAATTCTTCCTCAAATGGCATTGATAATGCTAATGATAATGTCACTTGCCATCTCATGTTACATGCACCTCTTCATTAACTTAGGACAACTTTGTGCAGTTATAGAGGGTTTGTTAAATCTGACTGGGAAAACCATGCAACCCTCATAAAATATCCAACATCGTAAAAACATTCACAATAATGATGTGAGAGTTTCCCTTAAACAGGGAAAGGACCCAAACACAGACAGGAGGCAGAATGACTTTAGTGATTTATTCAAGGCTGACTGGCAAGACAGGCAGGCAGGTAATCATCCAAACAGCAGGAATTAAAAAGGCAAAAGCCAAACATAGTAACTTAGACAAACTGACAAAGAACAAACAAATTTAACCATTCTCTATAGTTTGAGGGTGATGAGGGAATGAGCTGCAGGTGAGGAGTGGATTAAATCCTGGCAGAGCCGATGAGGGAGAGTGGAACCAGGTGTGTAGAAGGTGGAGCAGTCAGGTGATGGGAAAAGGGGTTATTGCAGGGCAGGAGGGAGTTGCTGAATGTGAGAGTGAAAAAAAACTGGGACAGGAGAAAAAGGTCAAAGGGCTTTGACAAAACTGAGTTGGAGACATAGTTGGAACTACAGCAGGTAATAACAAATCACATTCCTGATTTGAATAGCTTCATACAGTTCAGTAAAAAGATGAAGTCTTTTGCTGGTGCAAACTGTTCAGTGCTAAGAGCTAGTAATTAAAGAGAGTGACAAGGATGAGTCAGTCCAGCTTGAAGATTTTGTGTTGTAACTGGTACAATACCTGTTCAGGCACACAGCAAGTGTGTGTGCTCATCTTTTAATATATTCCAAAATGCTGGACCTCACAAGTTTAAAGCTGTTTGAGGGTTAAGACTTGGTTTTAGGGTTAGGGTTAGGTTAAGGGTTGGGGCTAGGCACTTAGTTGTGAAGGTTAAGGTTAGGGTAAGGGGCTATGGAATGCATTTTGTCAATGACGGGTCTCCATGAAGATCATGCCACAAAACTGTATGTGTGTGTGTGTGTGTGTGTGTGTGCATTGTTCGGACCTGGTATGTCTGCTTTGCAGAGGAGGCATGTCTCTGTGTGTCCTGGTGAGCTTTCAGCAGCAGGTTGACCAATCGTGGAATAGCACCTGCCTCTCTCAGCAGCGCCTGATTTGCTGGGCACAGTGCCAGGTTCCGGATCAGACCAACTGTTGCCTGAAGAGAGATCAAAGATCAAAAACCTTTTTCAACAAGACCTGGACCTATATGGGTCAGCTTTAATGGCAACTTTACATTTGGTGACTCCAAATGGCAGTACTAGTTATTGTTTGGAACTTCAGCAAACTGCATACACTGCTGTCATGTTTACCAACCAGTCAGCAATGCCTCGAGATCTAATTGCTTTCTGTGGATGGAGCCCTCACTCACTGCTGAGGAGACAGCTGGGCCGACTCCCAGCATCCAGACATCCACAAGAGCTCAGAGCTGTCTCACTGCTAGACCAGAAAGTGCTTAGATTAATTTCAAAGCATTACATGATTAGTCTGTAACCCTGCAGTCATTTTAGACGGAATAACATTAAAAAAGCATTTTGGGAAAATTCCCCAAAAATGTAGAAATTTAGAAATCTTGGGGACAAAATGTTTAAATGGTAAATGGACTGTACTTGTATAGCACCTTTCTAGTCTTCCAACTACTCAAAGCACTTTCACACTACATATCACATTCACACACTGATGGCAGGAGCTCCCCCCTCCTTGAACCGCCATCTTATTGTGGTGGAGGGGTTTGCGCTCCTGAATGATCCTAGGAGCTATTGCCCCTGGTAGGGTTTCCCAAGGCAAACAGGTCCTGGGTGACAGGCCAGACAAAGAGCAGTTCAAATCTCCCTTGTGAGGAATTTAAAATCCAGGTCCGTGAAGTCGCCTGGTATGGCGCGGCCGGGGCCCCACCCTGGAGCCAGGCCTGGGGTTGGGGCTCGTATGCGAGCACCTGGTGGCCAGGTCTTGCCCCACAGGGCCCGGTCCGGCTCAGCCCGAACGAGCGACGTGGGGCCGATCTCCCGTGGGCCCACCACCTGCAATAGGAACCGTAAGGGGCCGGTGCTTTGTGGATTGGGTGGCAGTCGAAGGCGGGGGCCTCGGCGACCCAATCCCCGGACACAGAATCTGGTTCTAGGGACATGGAAAATGTCACCTCGCTGGGGGAGAATGAGCCTGAGCTGGTGCAGGAGGTTGAGAGATACCGACTAGAGATAGTCGGGCTCGCCTTAACGCACAGCTTGGGCTCTGGAACCCAACTCCTTGAGAGAGGCTGGACTCTCTACTACTCTGGAGTTGCCCGCAGTGAGAGGCGGCGGGCTGGTGTGGGCTTGCTCATAGCCCCCCAGCTCAGCCGCCATGTGTTGGAGTTCACCCCGGTGAACGAGAGGGTAGTCTCCCTGCGCCTTCGGGTCGGGGATAGGTCTCTCACTGTTATTTATGCTTACGGGCCAAATGGCAGTGTAGAGTACCCAATCTTCTTGGCGTCTCTGGGAGGGGTGCTGGAAAGTGCTCTGACCGGGGACTCCGTTGTTCTACTGGGGGACTTCACAATCAAGTGGGCAGCGACAGTGATACCTGGAGGGGCGTGATTAGGAGGAACTGCCCCCCACGACCTGAAACCGAGTGGTGTTCTGTTATTGGACTTCCGTGCTAGTCGTGGTTTGTCCATAACGAACACCATGTTCAAGCATAAGGGAACGTGGCACGTGGCACCAGGACACCCTAGGTCAGAGGTCGATGATCGACTTTGTGGTTGTTTCATCTGACCTCTGGCTGTATGTCTTGGACACTCGGGTGAAGAGAGGGGTGGAGCTGTCAAATGATTACCACCTGGTGGTGAGTTGGATCCAATTGCGGGGGAGGAAGTTGGACAGACTTGGCAGAACCAGGAGCTCAACTCCTTAAAAGGAGCTTATCAACTACTTCAGTGACCCCAGCCCGGCAGATCAACGAGTCCACAACTGAGCCCTGAGCCTCTGCTTCCGCAATGGAAGACATGTCGGTGGGGTTGAGGAGATCCTCGAAGTACTCCTTCCACTGTCCGAGGATGTCTCCTGTCAAAGTCAGCAGATTCCCACCCCCACTGTAAACAGTGTGTGCAGGGCACTGCTTCCTCCTCATGAGGCGCCGGATGGTTTGCCAGATTTTCTTCGAGGCCGACCGATAGTCCTTTTCAATGGCCTCACTAAACTCCTCCCAGACCCGGGTTTTTGCCTCTGCAACCACCCGGGCTGAAGCTCGCTTGCCTTGCCAAGGCATCCATCCCCGGATGAGATCTGCCCTGAGTACCTCAAGTCTGTCTTGGTTGACACGCCTCTGCAACATCACGTGTCGGCTGGGGACAGTGCCTCTGGACTGGCAGACTGGGGTCTGTTTAAGAAGGGGGACCGGAGGTTGTCTTCCAACTACAGGGGGATCACACTCCTCAGCCTCCCCAGAAAAGTCTATGCCAGGGTACTGGAGAGGAGAATTCGGCGGATAGTCGAACCATGGATTCAGGAGGAAAAATGTTGTTTTCGTCCAGGTCGTGGAACACTGGACCATCTCTATACCCTCGCCAGGTTGCTGGACGGTTCATAGGAGTTTGCCCAACCAGTCCACGTGTGCTTTGTGGACCTGGAGAAGGCATTCGACTGTGTCCCTTGCAGCGACCTTTGGGGGGTGCCCTGGGAGTATGGGGTCCGGGGACGACACAACGGTCATCGGCCTCATCCAGGATGGTGACGAGTCCCTCTGGCTGTTCCTCTCTGTTTCTCTATGCCCCCGATAACTATACTGAACAACACTGTGTCTACTGTGGAAGCCTTCAGGTTTCTGGGATCCACAATCTCCCAGGACCTAAAGTTGGCGTCCGACATCACCACCATCATCACTGTCTGGTTTAGATTGGCCACCAAACAGGACAGGAACAGACTAGGAGGGGGCCAGAAGCATACCTGCAACAGGTCCAAATTACCCCACTGAGATGTCGCAGCCTACTATCCTGTTCCGCCGATGCTGTAGGAGGATGGAACGCCTGCAGGACCACCGGCTGGGCCACCTCGGTGGGTACCTTAAGTACATAACCTGGCCTTGGATGAAGAATGGCGTATGCTAAAACTGAGGTACTGTCTTCTCTATCATCGCCTCCCATCAGACTAGCTTACATCACAAACACCATCAACGCTAGTCACATCCTTTCCCTTTTTGTTTAATTTTTTCTTTATTTGCTTTCCTTTCATCTAACTCACAGAGAATGATTCAATTACCATTTCCATTGCATTGTAAAAGTATACCAATAGAAACCACTGCCTCCCCTTACCTTTACTACAGGCCAGTAATGCGGCTGCCCCAGCAGCTTGACGACAGCAGGGATACCGTAGTGCAGCCGCACAGCATTTTGGGCCAGCTCAGCGTCCTGGTGGCGGGAGGTGAGATGACGCAGGGCACAGACCGCTGGCTCAGCAACATCCTCCTTCTCCCCAGCACGAAGAACAGCATGGATCAATGCCTCCACACCACCGTACTGAGCCACCAGAGTCTGAGAGATTACAGGTTGAAAAGAATAAAATAGCTCATCTGAAATACAGGGGTGCAGTGAGGCTTCATTCAGAAATTCCTTTTAAAACATGGAGTAGAGAGAAAACAATGATAAATAAATTGCATTTGTGTACACTGTGTGTGAGTGTATGTGTCCAGGCTAGTAAAGTAAAGAGAAAAAAGTCATTTTCAATATAATATATTGCTTTTGTAAATTGCAGAGAAGTGCAGATTGTCAGAGATGAAGACTATACACATAAAGTGGAATCTTTTATTAACTAAATACTGTAGCACAAACACACACATCCAACAGATTTATGAAATGTTTAAGAGTGGAAGCTGTTATTAATACCCATGGTTTGGGAATCACATTTTCAACTATTGCATATATTTGAAATGTTCAGAAATCCACACACATTTGGCCATGTAGTGTATCATTCCGTCATGGTTACCTTGTTACGTGAATTATTACAGGTGAGGTTGGACAGGATGCCAGTTGCGCAGGTCAACATGTTGATGTCATCTGAGCCCAGCTGGGTGACCAGTATCTGCAGCAAACCATCTAACCCCTCCTTCAGAGAGACCAGTGGGGACCGACCGAGATAGAGAACAAATGAAAAAATCATAGCAGTGATAAATTGGCTTAAGCTCAGTCTCCACACAACAGGGTTAGCAGTGACACAGTTTCACAAGTAAGCCACTGATAATAATAATAATAATAATATAATAATGATAACTTAATTTATATGCACCTTTCAAATAAAGTATAAAAACATAAAATAAAAGCAAACAAGATCCAGAATTTAAGATATAAACATGATAAAACAATCTAAATAATTGCAACAAATACCATCAGATTAAGAAAAGGCCATATAATAAAAGTGAGTCTTAAGACTCACTTCCTGAGATCCTTTGTGTGGGAAATCTACGTGTTTGGGAAAGAGCAGTAGTTTTAAGAATTCTCCACCATAATATGTAATTAAAGTTTAGCTCAATTACAGCGTTAATCTGAATTATTAAGCGGAACCGATTTAACTATTCCCAAATCTAATTTGCCTGTGGGAAATTATGTCAGTTATTGACATAATTTCAGAGTCCACACCAGGCGCCAGGCCTGGGCATTCGGGGCTGTAGCCCCAAAGATTGTTTCTGTAATCCCGAATAATTCTGCACTTTGAGTGGCATTTTATTAAAGAATATGGCAATGTTGTAATTTTGTATATTCATTGAATGAAACAGAGCGGAGGCAAAACCAATCAGAGAGGGTTTACAGGAAATACTCATATAAGACATTGGTTAACATGTCTGTCAATTCTTCACAGTAGTGGGACAAACTTCCTCTCATGAGTTAAGAAAACGTCTGTAAATGTCTGTTTGAGTTCCAAGTTACATGTTAAATTAATATGAACTCCTCTTTCTGTCTGCAGTGTATTTATTTGGGATTTTATTTGTTTAATTTTCAGATACATTTTCAACATACATGAATAACCATAATAATAACCATAGAACATCAAACACAGGTTTAACACTACAATTTGTAAAAACACAAATTTTATTGGGGACCCACAAGTGGTCATTTAAGTGGGTCCCAGTAGCCAGTATATGTTAAAGGTCATTATTAATGTTTATTTATTATTACAGGGACAATGCAATCAGACATAGTTACAGAACAAAGTTTGCAGCTGATGTGCAAATGCTAATTTTCAACTCCCATTCCTGGTTGGGCTTTTCTTAAATAACACTTTATAACTGTTTTAACTTCTCAGGTCAGCTAGCAACACGAGAAAACAGAAGCAGTCATTCAGTGCAGAGAAATTAAAAGAAATTTAGGTAGTAGAGTTTCAGGCAGAACAACAGGGACGACCCAAAAAATACTGCACACACCCCCAGTCCTCAGCCCAGATGGTCTGGGCTTAGGCCCAGACCTTGTCAACTCCTAAAAATGTCTTGGTCTACACAACAAGCACTGATAACAGTTCCTTTTGGTGATCAGCCAGGAATGTCTATAATGCACAAATGTACGTTCGTAAAGATCATAGAGCCCGTTGAGACAAAATGTGATATTGGGCTATATAATTAAAATTGAATAGAACAAATTAGCTTTGGGAACCCTGAACTCAAACAAGGAACGATACCTAAAGTGTGAATGTAGCTATAGAAAACCAACGACTTTAAAATATTTATCACTAACACTACTAACAAAGAAAGAAATGACAATGACTTTGTACATACGATGAAGTGCGTGAGTGAAGGAATATGAATGCAGAAACAGAGTTTGGCATGGATGCAACCTATTAATAAACCAAATGAGAGTACTGAAGGAAGTACAATGTGAGGTTGTTGAAGAGGAAAGAGACACAAACAGACAGAGTAAGAATGAGAAACAAATAGACAGAGAAATGTGGGTATAAGTATACATTTTAAATTTAAATAAGTAGTGTAATGTACAAAGTGGGTTTACCGGTTGAGGTTAATATTACAGTATAAAGTAATTGTGCATGAACTGTCAAGTTACGTGTAGGACGGAGGATATTGCCCAGCCGTACTAGAAGTATAAATCAATATCACTAAAGTATCATTAAATATAAAACATGGTGTATTGGACAGTAGTTTAAGCACGGAATATTCCAAATGATGTCCAGTATTGCAGAGATGTTCATGATCACTGTCCAGTTTAGTGACTTAGGGTCATATTGACTAACATTTAGACGGAGGAGTTATAGAGTTTGATGGCCACAGGCAGGAATGACTTCCTGTGGCGCTCTGTGGTGCATTTTGGGAGGATGAGTCTTCCGCTGAAGGTACTCCTTTGCTTGACCAGCACATCATGGAGTGGGTGGGAGACACTGTCCCGGATGGCATGTAGTCTGGCTAGTATCCTCCTCTCTGACACCGCCAACAGAGAGTCCAGCTCCACCCCAACAATTTCACTGGCCTTACGGATCAGTTTATTGAGTCTGAATATTCTCAGCATTGTCCGGCAGATGTTGAAGGACCTCAGCCTCCTCAGAAAATAGAGGCGGCTCTGGCCCTTCCTGTACAGAGCTTGAGTGTTCTTAGCCCAGTCCAGTTTATTGTCTATGTGTACTCCCAGGTACTTGGAATCCTCAACGATGTCCACGCTGACCCCCTGGATGGAAACCGGAGTCACTGGTGCCTTGGCCCTTCATAGGTCTACAACCAGCTCCTTGGACTTTGTGGCATTGAGCTGCAGATGGTTACCAATCACAGCCCTGTACTCAGTCTCATCACCACCACTGATACATCCCACCACAGCAGAGTCATCAGAAAACTTCTGAAGGTAGCAGGACTCTGTGTGGTGGCTAAAGTCTCTGGTGTAGATGGTGAAGAGGAAGGGAGAGAGGACAGTCCGCTGAGGGGCCCCAGTGTTGCTGACCACAGTGTCCGACACACAGTGCTGCAGACGCACATACTGTGGTCTGCCAGACAGGTAGTCAACAACCCAGCGCATGACATCCACCTGCATCACTGCCAGCTTCTCACCCAGCAGGGCTGGCCGGATGGTGTTGAAGGCACTGGAGAAATAAAAAAATATGTTCTCACCATGCTTGCCGGATTGTCCAGGTGGGTGTGAATGCGGTTCAGCAGGAAGATGATGGCATCCTCAACTCCCAGCCGGGGAGGGGTCTGACCATGGGCTGCAGCTGTTCCAGCAGAACAGGAACCTTTTGAAGGCTCAGGTTGAAGAACTGAACATAGCTGGGGGGCACAGGCTATTAGCACCCTGGGGCTAACTCCATCGGGGCCAGCAGCCTTGTTTGAGTGAAGTTTCATCAGCTGTCCTCTCACCTGGTCAGCAGTCAGGCACACAGCACAGGTTACAGGAGGGGGGAGGGGGCAATGACACATCAATGTCAATGTGAAGAGGGCCATTAGCCTGAGAGCCAGTTGAGGGGGGAGCAGGACTCTCCCAGGACGATGGGGGAGGGGGGAGCAGTTGACTCACAGGGGTCTGAGGGGGGCAGCAGCTGAGTTAGAGGGGGGATGAGCAGGAGCCGGTGTGTCGAATCTGTTAAAGAACAGATTAAGTTCATTGGCCCTGTCCAAGCTGCCTTCAACTTCTCTGCTGCCAGTCGGTCTGAAGCCAGTGATGCTCTTCATGCTGCTCCAGACCTCTCTCATGTTGCTTTGCTGGAGTTTCCACTCCAGCTTCCTACTGTACTTCTACTTGGCCTCTCTGATCTTCGCCTTCAGGTCAGCCTGGATTGCCCTCACCTGCTCCCTATTACCATCTGTAAAGGCCCTCCTCTTGGCATTCAGGATGACTTTGATGTCCTTTGTTACCCACGGTTTATTGTTAGGATAACAATGAACCATTTTAGTTGGGACATTGCAGTCCACACAGAAGTTAATGTAATCAGTGATTCACTCAGTGAGCCTGTCGATGTCCTCTCCATGAGGCTTACAGAGTGCATCCCAGTTTGTCACCTCAAAACATTCCTGCAGTGTCTCATAGGCATCCTCTGACCATCTCCTCACTGTCCTTGTGGTCACAGGCTGCCTTTTAACCAGAGGCATATAGCAGGATTTGAGGTGAACCAGGTTGTGGTCCGACCGGCCCAGGCGGGGGGGGGCTGTATGTGTCCTTAACGTTAGCATATAGCAGGTCCAATGTACTCTCCTCTCTAGGACAACTCACATACAGGGTGAAATTAGTCAGTGTTGTTGAAACACTGACATGGTTGAAGTCGCCCGATATTAATACGAGTGCACTCAGGTGTTGGGTCTGGAGGTGTGCTATGGCGGAGTGAATGGTGTTGCACGCCGATACAGAGTTAGCAGAGGGGGGGAGGTAAACAGCCACAACAATGGCATGTGAGCATGGCAGATATTATGGTCAGAGTCTCACAGCTAACAGTTCAATGTCCGGGCTTCAGATACTCTGCTTGATAGAAACGTGACCAGGGTTACACCACCTGTTGTTAACCAGCACAGCAAGCCCGCCGCCTTTCCGCTTACCGCTCCCGGTGTAATCCCTGTCGGCCTGAACAGTCTGAAAGCTGTCGATGGAAATGTTATGATCCGGGATATCCTGGTGTAGCCATGTCTCTGTAAAAGCACATCAAACTACACTCATGGAACTCCGTCTGACTCCGGGCTAACGTCGTTAGCTTTTCCATCTTATTCGCCAGTGATCTCACGTTGCCCATTACGAGAGAAGGCAGACATGGCTTAAATCTCTTGTTCTTAAGTCTCTCATGTCTGCACCCCTCTCTCTTCCCTCACAGCTTCGTTCCACCTCTGCGTCCTCGGTGTGTCCTCCTCCAGATCTCAGTGGGAACATCGGTTGTCTTGGGCGCCATGCCGCTCGGCTTCAGCGTGATCAGGTGTAAACAATGTGGCCAAACAGCTGGTGCTGTCAGGTGCCCTGACCGAGTAGCAGTAGAAGTTCCACAGCGAAAAAATAGTACTAAAATACTTTCTACCCTCATTTCCTTAAAGAGCGTAGTTTAATTTTTACTTACACACAAGTTACTCAAGTTTGGAAGAAAAAGGAAAGCTAAAAGTTAGAAAAAGTAGGACGACGAGACGGAGCTATGGCAACAGGCAGCGTGCACTCTATAAGGTAATAAACCCATCTATGTTAACGTCCTCATTTGACTCCTCCTCCCTGCACTGCACCAATGCTGACAGGGAAAGGCTCCAGTCACCTGCGACCCCTAACGGGAACAAGCGGTAGAAAATGAGATGAGAGATAAATACATAACTATGCCTATAAAATTAATAAATAAGTCAATATGGTTCAATAAATAAATAGCTTTATATTTCATTGGACTTTTATTTAATAATGACACATTTATTTATTTATTGGTACTATTTCATAATGACACATTTCCATTTCTTATATTCAAATGAAGCGGGCGTGGTTATCTCACAGACCTGCAAGACCGGACACAGGCTCAGAGAAGACGGAGGCCAGTTGGCAGTTTGACAACAAGACAGGTAATCACACAGTAGCTAAGTACCAGGTGGTTTTCTTGCCGATTTTGGCTCCACCACAAGGGAGAACCAGAGGGGGAGTATCTCCTCCATATCATCTGCACCGTCTCGGGGTGCAGTCTCCATTCCCTGGGCCTCGGCCCCTGCCTCGACAGGATGTCTGCTCCCACATTGAGGTACCCAGGTATGAAAAGTGCTCTGAGCGAGAGCAACTTTCCCTGGGACGACAAGAGGATCTGGTGCGCTAGTCTGCACAGAGGGCGCGATCTCAGACCGCCTTATCGATTTATGTAGGAGCCCACCGCTGTTTTGTCGGAGCAGACAAGAACGTGGTGGCCCCTGAGGTCTGGAAGAAAACAAGACCGTTCGCATCTCCAGGCAATATATGTGCCTTCGCTGTGGTTTCCCGGAATGATAGACATGGAAGTAGACCGAATCTGACTCATAGGGATTGTCAGCACGTCTCCTCAGAATGGTTCAGGTGATGAAGATCTAAAATGGGACCATAAAGTACCATCTGTAGAACACGGTACGCATCTCCCAGGTGGGAATTTGTTCTATGGCCCTTTTGTTCAAGAGAGAATGTATTTCTCGCTCCATCACCTGCGCTTGTGCTTGGTCAACCCAGGTCTAGACCGGAACTGAATCCTGTAACCTCACTGGATGGTGCACAAGACCCAGTGCGGCACACCAGGTAGAGCTTCCCAGGTGGGCAGAAAGTCCCTCAGGGGGACCAGCCGCTCGGTTACCCGAAGTGCTGCAGCGGTGGGAAAACCCAGAGAAGCGGCATGTACATGCCTGACCCGTCTCCGAACCTGCGACGCTTGTGTCAGGGCCTCTTCTTCGAAGCCCGTCAGGCGAGAAGCAAGGCCCTCGGGTCCTTCTTCTCCCTCTCAGGCCTCAACCGTTGGGGAGGAGCCCATTGTGCCACACTTGCTTTCTGAGCCAGCATTTAGGAGCTGCGAGATTTGGGAAACTGAGGTGGTCCACTCTTAGCTCCAGCCTGCGACTTCTGGTGATGGGGTCTAAACTGCTGGAAGGCCGCAGCCTGCTCTCTGAAGCACTCGACCACTAAAGTGGAGGTGTCGTGAAGTAGCTGTGGATCGGCTGACGCTGCCCGCCGTCGCCGATGACCCAAATTCTGATACTGAAATGGCTTGGCTTAGCAGGCAATGTCTGGGACTTAAGGGAGGACATGGCCTCCAGCGACAAATACGCCGCCAGCATCTCCTCAATACCTGGCATAGCGCCATATCCGTTCTCCGTATGCCCGCTGATCAAGGCACACTGGCCACCAGTCGGGCTAGAAAGCTTTGCAGAATATGACTTGGACCAGGATTTCGACACCTCAGTGTGGAGATCCAGGAGAATGGCAGGTCCCGACGTGGAGGTGGGGCTACAAGCAAACTCGTCAAGCTTGCTTCGGCTTGCTCACATGCCAGCAGCTCCTCATACTGCGGAGAGTGGACTGACGAGACACCCATGTCATCGCCTTCCACAACGAGGACATCCAGCTCCTCGTACCTGGAGTCCCTCCGGGCGGGCTCCACATCCAGGACGGAAGAAGCTGTGGACTCCATGCGGGCTCCCGGATCCCAGAAGTGGGAAAAAGAACCAGCGGACGATGGCTGAGAAAAGGCAGAAGCTATCTCGCCCTCATCCCCTAGGTCCATCTGCGAGCCCCATGAGTGTAGACACCAGGATGCCTCGGCAACCGCTGGCCCCTTACCTCTGGGCGTGCAGAGCTGTCCGCTTTCCTCAAACTGCCAGCCGAGAGCGGAGCTTTCTCACTGGGAGATGCTCACAATGCGCACAGCGAGCCCCCTCAAGGCTGCTTAGCGCATGCTCTCTCCCCAGGCAGCTAACACACATCTCGTGTGTATCACAATCGGGGATGTAGCGTGGGCAGGGATACACGCACTGCCGAAACCGCTTCTCACTCGTCATTTCCAGAGACCCAGAGCACTTGTTGAAGATCACAAGCCTAACGACAAAAGTTAAACTGGCTCCCCTTGTAACCTCATGTGTTGAAGTTAAAGCCAATCAAGATTGAAGAAATACAATATGAGACAGCTGAATGACAGGAAGATTGAGAGGGACCCTGAAAGGTCTAAACTGCCAAAAATAGCTCAACGTGATCCACCAATCAGAAAAGAGGAACAAACTGCTTTGATGTTTAACTGGCTAATCAACAACACCTGAGTGTAACTAGTATGTAACTGTCTCTGTAGTGCTCAGAGACAGAGAGAAATCTGTAAAGATATCCTTCAAAGAAGACACAATTAAGCTTAAATTATAGGTCATATTAGTTTAATGACCTCACCATGCACCAGAAGGCATTCATGAACATTCATATATAAAATTTGTGTAGATAAAGAAAAAAAAATGAAAGAGAAACAGTTTCAAAAGTAGGCACATTTGTGTTTTTGCCTGAGGTATAAATAACATTACGGTCTATGAGACAGCTGAAGTGTTCTGTTGGAGCTTTGAGGCAGATAACCAAACAACGGTGTGTCCTATCGCTTAAATGAGAACAATGAGAAGTTGCAGGCCACTTTTCAAACATTTTTAGATTAGGCACCCAGACTAGAGGAGAGATTATTAATGCATCTAATACTGGGGTATAATTATAATTACCTCTGATTTGCAGAGCATTTTTGGACATCTAATTTTTAATCTCGATGACGCAGGACATAATACAGGATGCATCCGTGGTAACAGGCTATATCGGGATATACAATTGGTAGCAGTTGAAGTCAATGTCATGACTACACTTGATTTGACACAGGGTTAGCATGTAAATAATAATAATGCATTTTATTTAACAGCGCCTTTCAAAACACCCAAGGTCGCCTTACAGGTAAACAAGCAATAACAATATATGTACATTATACCTCAACACAACTTAAAAGACACATACATTGTAGAGATATTAAAAAAATAGTAAATCATAAAAAAGCCAGTGTAAAAAGGTAGGTGTTTAGACAGGTTTTTAAAAAATGCAGACTGTCAATATCACGGATGTCAAGAGGGTGAGCGTTCCATAGGCGAGGGGCCGCATGGCTGAAAGTTCTAGCTCCAATGGTGGTTAAGCGTATCCGTGGTGAGACGAGAGAGTGTGAGTGAGGATCTTAAAGTGTGTGAAGGGGTGTAGATATGAAGATCAGTAAGATATGGAGGAGGGAGACTGTGAAGTGCCTTGAATGTGAGAAGCAGGATTTTAAAGTCAATTCGGTATTTCACTGGTAGCCAGTGAAGTTGCCGGAGAGCTGGTGAGATGTGCATGGTAGGAGGGGTTCTAGTAAGAACACGAGCCACAGAATTCTGAACCAACTGAAGTTTATACAGAGGTTTGGAGGGAAGACCAGTTAGAATAGCGTTGCAGTAATCAATACGTGAAGTAACCAGTGCATTGATAAGAATTGCAGTATTGTTCTTTGAAAGGGAGAGATGAAGTTAATTGATATTACGCAAATGAAAATATGCAGTATGTGTAGTATTATTAATATGGGATTCAAATGGAAGTGTGCCATCCAGAATAATACCCAAACTCTTAACCTTTGAAGAGATATAAATGGGATGTTGATCGATGTCCACAGAGACAGTCAGATTTTTTAGTGTAGATTTTGTCCCTACAAGTAGGACCTCAGTTTTATTACTGTTAAGCTTAAGAAAGTTAGCTGAAAGCCAGTCTTTAATATCAGCTAAACAGTGGGACCAATAAGGTGGAGGAAAAGAGTCAGAGGGTTTGGAAGACAAGTAGAGCTGGGTGTTATCGGCGTAGCAGGGAAAGTGAATACCATATTTCCTGAAAATATGACCAAGTGGGAGTAGATAGTGAATAAAATCGGGCCCAAAACAGAATCCTGAGGAACACCGGAAGTGACTGTAGATGATCGCGATCTGAAATGCTTTAGTTGGACAAACTGAGTGCAACCAGAGATACAATGTAAACCAGGACAGGGGTGTGCCAGTGATCCCAATAGAGACTAACCTGTCAAGGAGTATCTTGTGCGAGATGGTATCAAAGGCTGCACTCAGATCGAGAAGGACAAGAATGGTTAATAAGCCAGAGTCAGCTGCCATCAACAAGTCATTCGTGATTTTGACAAGAGCTGTACTGTGGTGAGGACAGAAGCCAGATTGAAAAAGCTCAAATAGTTTATTATCGGAAAGATGGGCATAGACCTATGTTGCAACCCATTTTTCCAATAAATGGGAGATTAGAAATTGGACGGTAGTTATCTAGGTCAGAGGGATCAGCCCCCTATTTCTTAATGATTGGAGTGATAATAGCAGATTTGAACAAAGAGGGTACATAGCCAGAAGCAAGTGAACAGTGGATCATTTTAGTAATTAGTAGTAGATAATGATGGTAAGCAGGCTTTGACTAATTGAGTTGGTAAAGGGTCAAGCCGACAGGTAGTAGACTTGGATTCCCGGATGAGACCAAGTATCTCCACCTCAGTTGGTAGAGAAAATAGGGTGTGGGGAAACTTGAAAAATTTAACTGCAGAAAATATAACCTGT
The DNA here is from genome assembly GCA_011952105.1 of Coreoperca whiteheadi. Taxonomy (NCBI): domain Eukaryota; kingdom Metazoa; phylum Chordata; class Actinopteri; order Centrarchiformes; family Sinipercidae; genus Coreoperca; species Coreoperca whiteheadi. The sequence continues at coordinate 78,577 of CM022484.1, forward strand.
ATTACTAGCAAGTAATTTTTAATTATTATTTTTAATCTTAGACTCAAAGAAAGTCATAAAATTGTCACAAAATGTGGTACAATACCACACCTGGCGGCAGAGAATCTGGTGGTCGTAAAATATTTTTTTACCACAGAAAAAAGAGATCTTAATTTCTCTTCTCTGGCTCCAATTAAGTTATAGTAATAGTCAGATTTAGCTTTAGTCAGTGCATCCTTTTAAAGTTGGACATGTTCAGAAAAAATTTGTTTGTGTACAGTGATACCAGTTCTGGCATGCAAACGCTCTAACCTATGACCTTTGGCTTTAAGTTGGCGAAGTTCTGGGGTAAACCATGGAGGAGAATGATTAAAAGAAACAGTCCGGGTTTTCACAGGTGCATAAGCATCCAAAATCTCAATTAGTCCATAATAAGAAACCAGTGCATCACCGTCAGAAAAATCAGCTTTGCTGGAAAAGAGTTCATCATCAAAAGTAGACACATCAATGCTTTTAATATTCCGGAATTTGATTTCCATAATAGTTAACAGGAGGGGATCCAAGATAGGTCTTTGCGGGACCCCACAAAATAGAGGAGCATCAGAGGAGGAGGCATCTCCAAGCACTACAAAGAAGAACCTGTTTGACAAATAAAAGAGAAAGAAATCCAGAGTAACATCACTGATACCAGCATAGTTCTTCAGATGGTTGATTATGATATCATGGTCCGCTATTTCAAAGGCCTAGCTGAGGTCAAGTAGACTTGAAATGGACTACAAGCTAGTGTCGGCTGCATACAGTCGGTCATTGGTGACCTTGGCTGTGTTGGGAGCGGAAACCAGATTGAAATGTTTCAAAGATTGTAATTCATAAAAGCAATCAATTGAGTGGAGACAGCTTTTTAAAACTCTTTGATAAATATGGCCGCTTGGTCTGAGGTTACTTAAAACAGAGGGATCTAGCGAGGGCTACTTTAAAGGGGATAAACAGTGGCATGTTAAAAATTGGAGAGGAAAATGCCAGTAGACAGAGAGCAGTTAATAATGGAACATCTGAAATACAGCTTTTAAAAACCAAGTGGGAATGCAGTCTGCAGGGCAGGTGGATGATTTTGAAAGTTCCATGGTTGACAGAGGGATTTCATTGAAAGGGGGTTAATGTTGAAGGTAGGCAGGAGTCAACATCATGCTCTCTGAGATCAGTGTTAAAATGCTGCCGAATCTCCACTATATTATTATAAAAGTAATTCCTCTGGAATGGATTCAATATGATAAAAACGGCAACTGATAAAACGCCTGAATATTCCTGAAAAAAACGTAAGTAAATTTAGGGGGCCGGTAGAGTCAAATACATAAAGGCAGTTTGTTCTTTAAAATAAAAGTAAGACTCTCAAAGGAGGCGAAGCAGCCAAGCAAGACTGTGGAACAGCTAAAATAATTTCTGAGTATTACTGCAAGGCCGTCAAAAATGATAAATAGTTATAGTTACGCTGGCCAGCGGAAAAGCAGGACGTGTTTCCTTGTAGCCCCACCTCCTCGGCCGCATCGGGATTTACCGTTCTTTTCAGACCTCCACACTGAGGTGTCGAAGTCCTGGTCCAGGCCGTATTCTGCACGGCTTTCTAGGCCGACTGGTCAGCGGGTTTAAGGAGAACGGTTATGGCTGTATGCCAGGAATTGAGGAGACGCTGGCGGCGTATTTATCGCTGGAGGCCACGTGCTCCCTGAAAACCCCGACGTTGCCTACTAAGCCCTGCCGTACTACCTCTGCTTTAGTAGGCAAGGCTTACATGGCGGTAGTTCAGGCCGGAGCATGTCTGCACACCATGGCGGTCTTGCAGGCATACCAGGCCAATCTGGTGGATGACCTCGATGACGGGGGGCCCCTCGCATCTGAGGATGTTTAGGAGCTTCGCCGTGGGACGGATTTGTCACTCAAGGCCATGAAGGATACGGCCCGAGCTATTGGGTGGTCCATGGCCCTGCTTGTGGCGACAGAGCACCCCTTATGGCTGACTCTGTCAGGTATTAAGGATAGGGATAAGACCTTCCTTATGGATGCCCCACTTTCACCCGTTGGTCTTTTTGGGGAAGCGGTCGGCTCGGTTGCCGAGCACTTCAGGGAAGCGCGGCAACAGGCTGCGGCCTTTCAGTGGTTTATCCCTCGTCGAAAGAGGTCTCGGGCCAGAGCTGAGGGTGGACCACCTCAGCCTTCGACATCTCACAGCTCTTATATGCTGGCTCAGAAAGCGAGCGTGGCTCAGCATGCCCCTCCCCAGCAGTCGAGGGGCTTGCTCCAGCCTGCTCGACGGAGACCTGAAAGGGAGAAGACGGACCGGACAGGCTTCCAAGAAGATGCCCTGACTCGAGCGTCGGGCCTCAGAGGGTGCCCCCCCCATCAGGGTCGAGCGCATGGATGCTCCCTCATCGAGCCCTCGGGAGCTCAGTCTCCTAACCCCGCTGGCGGTGGTGCTTCGGGGTGTGGCGAGTTCCGTGCAACCACTGCCTTTAGACCTGCACGGCAATGAGGCAGTCAGGCCAGAGTTGCGTCCTCTACAGAGGCCTATAGATGTTCATTTCCGGGTTAAATCCCGCTGCTTTGGCGCTTCGGGATACCGCAGCTCTCACATTGCAGGTTCGGGGAGCGTTCAGGCATGTATTTGCCGCTCCTTGAGATGCTCCCGCCGCTGCAGCGTTTTGGGTAACCGAGACCGCTACTCCATGTCCCTCAGCCACCAGCCTCAAGAGGCTGGTCCCTCTGAACGACTTTCTGCCCACGGAAGCATTACCCGCGCGTGTGTCGCGCTGGGTTTTGCACACCGTGCAGGGTTACACGTTTCAGTTCCGGTCTCGACCCCCGGGATTCCGAGGAATCCTGGAAACGAGGGTCGACCGAGTAGAAGCACAGGTGATGGAGCGAGAAATTCATTCTCTCCTGTACAAAGGGGCCATAGAACAGATCCCCGACAGGGAGATGCATACTGGGTTCTACAGCTGGTACTTTATAGTTCCGAAGAGAGACGGTGGTCTGCGCCCCATTTTAGATCTCTGAGGAGGCTTCGGTTCTGGATGTTGACAATCCCTATGATTGTGGGTCAAATTTCAGTCTGAAGACTGGTTTGTCACGATCGATTTAATGGATGCTTACTTCCATGTCTCTGTTATTCCGGGACACGGGAAGTTCCTGCGTTTCGCTTTCGGATGCAAAACTTACCAATATCGGGTGCTTCCCTTCGGCCTAGCACTCTCCCCTCGCATCTTCACGAAGTGTATGGATTCCGCCCTGGCTCCTCTCAGACTCCAGGGGATCCGCATCCTCAATTACTTGGACGACTGGTTGATCATATCCCAGTCTCGTCTCACCGCAGTACGACATCGAGATGTTGTACTTGCGCACTTGAGGTGCTTGGGGTTGAGGCTCGAGCAAGAGCACGATCACTCCAACACAAAGGATTATGTTCCTAGGAGTAGTGTGGGACTCAGTCACGTTGCGGGCACAACTGTCTCCCGCACGCGTCGAGTCAATCCTGACCATGGTACTCAGGGTGCAGCTAGGCCGACATCTCACTGCAGTTCAGTTTCTGAGACTGTTAGGCCTCATGGCTGCAGCATCCACCGTGATTCCGCTTGGATTGCTGCACATGAGGCATCTGCAGTGGTGGCTCAGGGACACCGGATTTTCCCCGAGGGGCAATCCTTTTCGCCTGATCAAGGTTACACGCAGTTGCATGCGGAGACAACGAGTGTTCCTGACCCAGGGCCCAGTGCTGGGAATGGTGTATCACTGTCGCACACTCTCGACGGATGCCTCCAGCACAGGTGGGGCACGGTCTTGAAAGGCCGCACAGCCGGAGGTCTGTGGTTGACACCACATTGCCTGGAGATGCGAGTGGTCTTGTTGGCCTTACGACACTTTCTTCCAGACCTCAGGGGCCACGACGTGCTTGTCCGCTCCGACAACACAGCGGTGGTCTCCTACATAAATCGACAAGGCGGTCTGAGGTTGCGCCCTCTGTGCAGACTGACGCGCCAGATCCTTTTTTGGTCCCAGGGGACGTTGCTCTCTCTCAGAGCACTTTTCGTACCTGGGTACCTCAATATGGGAGCAGACATCCTGTTGAGATAGGGGCCGAGGCCCGGGAATAGAGACTGCACCCCGAGACGGTGCAGATGATATGGAGGAGATTGAGCAGAGCACAAGTGGACCTGTTCGCGTCCCCAGACAACGCTCACTGCCCCTTCTAGTTCTCCCTTGTGTGTGCAGCGCCCCTGGGGCTGGATGCCATGGCACAGCTGTGGCCGAGGCTGTACGCTTTTCCCCCGATTGCTCTGCTCCCGGGGGTTCTAGAGACGATTATCCGAAGAGGGGCCCAGCAGCTGCTCGTGGCCCCGTTCTGGCCGGGCAGAATCTGGTTCTTGGGCCTGGTAGCCCTCCTGAATGGCCCCCCGTGGGAGATTCCCATCAGGAGGGGCCTGCTGTCGCAGGGCCAAGGCGAAATATTTCATCCCCAGCTGTGGAAATTGAAGCTGTGGGTCTGGCCCCTGAGGGGGACCACCTCCGAGCTGCCAGTCTCTCTACCGAGGTAGTTGAGACCATCTTACACTCTAGAGCCCCCTCCACGAGGAAACTGTATGTGGGTAAGTGGAAAATCTTCACTACATGGTGCCAGGAGCGCCATATTGACCCAGTTCACTGCCCGATGGCTTCAGTGCTGGAGTTCCTCCATAGCCGGTTTTCGGCTTGACTCTTCCACCGCTTAAGGTGTATGTGGCTGCATTCGCAGCATTCCACAGTTTGGTGGAAGGCTGCTCACTTGGGAAGCACTGCTTTGTTACCAGTTTCCTTCGTGGCACCTTGAGGATGAGGACTCTGGTTCAAGTCAGAGTCCCTCCGTGGGATCTGATAGTGGTGCTGGATGGATTGACCACAGCACCGTTCGAGCCACTGGACGATGCATCAGACAGGTGACTGGCCTTAAAGATGACATTTCTGCTGGCCATGACTTCTCTCAAGAGAGTGGGAGATCTGCAGGCCCTTTCGGTGACTCCTGCTAACCTGGAGATCGTTCCTGGCATCCCAGGCCGGGTTATGTACCTAAAGTACCCACTGAGGTGGCCCGGCTGGTAGTCCTGCAGGCGTTCCATTCTCCTTGAGAGTTGACAGAACAGGAAGGTAGGCTGAAACTGCTTTGTCCGATCAGAGCCCTGGAAATTTATGTCCGGAGGACATCCCAGTGGCGCAATTCGGACCAATCGCTGGCATGCTTTGGTACTGCGTTGCCCATAGCGTCAGCTGACGCAGCGTTGAAGTTCCCTTGAAAGCGAACGTACCAGGTTACTTAGGTAACCATGGTTCCCTGATAAGGAACAAGACGCTGCGTCTCTCTGCCATACTTCCGGCATTCCTTGCTTCAGTCAATCGGAAGGCTCACGACAACAGTGAAGCCGGCTCCCTTTGTACCTTCGGTTCCACCGGCGTGCATCACGTGTTGACTTTAAGCCTAATCAAGTTTGGCTCTAAGTTGATACAGAGATTCAGAGGCGGTCACGCTGAAGGCGCTCCCCATAGCGTCAGCTATCAGGGAAGCATGGTTACCTACATAACCTGGAATGTTTAATGATGCAGAAAAAATGTTTGTGTGATTGTTTGTTAGTCAAACTCTGTACTGAGAAGTGCATGTTTGATTCCTTGCAAGTTTCGTGTGTGAGTGTGTGAGAACAAGATGAGGAGAGAAAAAGAAATAAAACTGTACATTGAACAATAAATAAATGACTGTAAATCTCATCAAAAGAGTATAATGTTAGTTAATGGTTTAGTTATTCACAAGGGAGCAACCTAAGGAAAGATAAGATTAAATTAGGAAAAAAAAGGTCAGCTTCAATATTTCTTTTATATTGTTTTGCTACTTCTCCCTTAAAAACTTTCAGAAGGAGGTATTGTACTCTTTGACACATTTATTTGACCACTCCAGTTATTAAATGCTTTAGGAAATGAGATTTATGTGTACAAAATCTATATAAAACATTTCGATTTGGTGATGTTTTCTTAAGTATTGAACTACCTTACTGCCTATATGTCTACAACTGAAATGATTAGTTGATTAATTGACTTAAAATATTAAAATAAGAGAAGCAGTTCTTTAAAGAGAAACAAGCAATGCTTTCCATAAAACATTTGCTAGAATCAAACAAATTACTAGTGAGCATAGCAATATTGGGACTATTAGACAATTCAGAAGCATTTGTCCAGACTGTAGACTGCAAGGATGGGCACATGACATCCTTGTTAACACAGTCTCATAGCAAAAAGGGGAGGCCAATAGTTTATTACTCAACTAAGATAAATGCTGTAGGAAGGGAATATAAAGGCTGTTGCTATGTATGTGGAAAGAAAGGTCCCTGACCTAATCAGGGAGTGATACTGTTTTTGTTTTAATTTTTGTTGTTTTTTTTGTTTTAAGATAAGGAAGAGGAGGACGCTATTTCTGTGTTAATTGACAATCGTAGAAAAGGAAACCAATATTACCACATAGCTCATTTAAATATGCTGCAATATTGAGCCATTGACTTTGTCATGACTCAAAAGGAGGGATTATATGATAGAAATAATAAACAAGGTATTTACAGCAAATGGTTTCTCAAACTACACTAAACAAAATAAAAAAAATAATATGCATGTTACACAAACGTTATCAGGTTTAACTCCATTTTGAATGATGTATGGAAGGCCATACAGAATTCCATAATTAAAACCATTTAACAGATCTGAAGATGAAAGAGAAAAGACATTAGCTAATTACATGATACAATGATAACAAAGAAAAAGATTGTGTGTTTGCTAACTGTTCCAGAAGTCCAGAGGATCCTGTGGTACAGCCAGGAGATTGGGTGCTGTATAAAGTTATAAAAGAGAAAACCTGGTGCAGCCCTACTGCTGTCAATGTTGCTGAGAGAACCACTTGGATCCATCTGTCATACTGTTAAAAGGTATTTGGGTTGCCTGAATGGGACAGAAAAGACTGAAGGCTCTTAAATTGACGATCCGCCGGTGACTGGGGTAAGTCTGGGCTACAAAGGGGGCTCATTAGATATGCTCAGCGAGTCGTCCCAGTGAAGAATTAAGATCCCAGTCATTTAGAGGTGATGTAATTGTAGAGTAAATCAGTACAAAGCCCTCAGAAGGAACCCCAGAAAAATGAATAGACAAAAACCTTGGCATCCATTCAGACACCCAGGGCTGTGTGGTAATATGTTGCTTAGCAATTATTGCTTTGATAATCTTGTTTCCAATCTTATGGTATGAAATTAGAACAAAGACAGAACAAAATCCATCTAACACCACTACAAGCCCACAGGCTTGCAATGTGTCCTCAGCCTATTTAACAAAAGCACTCAACCTCAGACTAAACAATGTAAATCTCTAAGTTTGTTGTTCCCACCAGTATAGAATGGAGCTCCCTCCCTTATTAGGGCGACAACACCTGGTTTGCAAGCTCAGGACAAGGGGTCGAGGTGCAGATGTTGCAGGGGTGTGTTGGACAATTACACTGCTGTGTGGTTTGTTAATCAGACCACTAGCAGGGTCGACCTCTGGTGGCTGTGTGGTGACCAGAAGCTGAGCATCATCAGCCGAATGCAGGTCACCACCCCCTCAAACGCCAAAGGCTACCTGGAGGAGCTTTTAATAGCAGGGTGTACCGAGAGGCATGTCTGACGAGATCAAGACACAAAGTCAAATAACAGCAGGGTTCAAATCTTTCCTGTTCTAGTGGGTAACAATAAATAAGAATGTGGATTTGATTAATTATCTGTATTATAACCAACAGAGATTTGTGAACTATACCCGTGACGCAATAAGAGGTATAGCTGATCAATTGGGCCTTTGGACACGTTTTTGGCTGAAAAAAAGAAAAGAAAAAGAGGAGTGCGCAAAATGTTTGGAGATTTTTGGTTTTACTTTCATTCCCAATAACACAGCTCCTGATGGAAGCATCTCAAAGGCTTTGGTAGGTTTGACTTCCCTATCTAATGAATTGGCTGAAAACTCAGGTATTGAGGACCCCTTTGGAGGTTGGTTTGATTGTCATTAAATATAAGGCTAAAATTATGTCTCTGCTTATCTCTATTAGTTGCTTCTTAGCTATTCTTATTTGTTGTGGATGTTGTTGTATTCCTTGTTTTCGTGCTGTCATTAATCGTCTCATTACCACAGCTCTTACTAAAGAAAAAGGTCCTCCCCCTTATCAGAAGTTGACTAATGTCAACTTCTGACATTATGTCAGACGGAGAAGTAGACCAGAATGAAGTACAGGGTGAGTTCAGGTCCCTGCAGGATGAGAGGAAAAGGAGGGACAGAAAGGAGGTAAAGACCAAAAGGTGGAGTTCAGTATCGGGTGATTGGGTGGCAGTCGAAGGCGGGGGGCCTCGGCAACCCAATCCCCGGACGCGGAATCTGGCTCTAGGGACATCGCCCCCTCGCTGGGGGGAAAGGAGCCTGAGCTGGTGCGGGAGGTTGAGAGATACCGACTAGAGATAGTCGGGCTCGCCTCCACGCACGGCTTGGGCTCTGGAACCCAACTCCTTGAGAGAGGCTGGACTCTCTACTACTCTGGAGTTGCTCGCGGTGAGAGGCGGCGGGCTGGTGTGGGCTTGCTTATAGCCCCCCAGCTCAGCCGCCATGTGTTGGAGTTCACCCCGGTGAACGAGAGGGTCGTTTCCCTTCGCCTTCGGGTTGGGGATAGGTCTCTCACTGTTATTTGTGCTTACGGGCCGAATGGCAGTGTAGAGTACCCGACCTTCTTGGCGTCTCTGGGAGGGGTGCTGGAAAGTGCTCCGACCGGGGACTCCGTGGTTCTACTGGGGGACTTCAATGCTCACGTGGGCAGCGACAGTGATACCTGGAGGGGCGTGATTGGGAGGAACGGCCCCCCCGACCTGAACCCGAGTGGTGTTCTGTTATTGGACTTCTGTGCTAGTCACGGTTTGTCCATAACGAACACCATGTTCAAGCATAAGGGTGTCCATCAGTGCACGTGGCACCAGGACGCCCTAGGTCGGAGGTCGATGATCGACTTTGTGGTTGTTTCATCTGACCTTCGGCCATATGTCTTGGACACTCGAGTGAAGAGAGGGGCGGAGCTGTCAACTGATCACCACCTGGTGGTGAGTTGGATCTGATGGCGGGGGAGGAAGCTGGACAGACTTGGCAGACCCAAACGTACTGTGAGGGTCTGCTGGGAACGTTTGGCAGAGTCTCCAGTCAGAGAGATCTTCAACTCCCACCTCCGGCAGAGCTTCAACCTCATCCCGAGGGAGGCTGGAGACATGGAGTACGAGTGGACCATGTTCTCCACCTCCATTGTCGACGCGGCCGCTCGGAGCTGTGGCCGCAGGGTCTCCGGTGCCTGTCGTGGCGGCAATCCCCGAACCCGGTGGTGGACCCCGGAAGTAAGGGATGCCGTCAAGCTGAAGAAAGAGTCCTATCGAGCCTGGTTGGCTCGGGGGACTCCGGAGGCAGCTGATGGGTACCGGAGGGCCAAGCGGGCCTCGGCCCGGGTGGTTGCGGAGGCAAAAACTCGGGTCTGGGAGGAGTTCGGTGAGGCCATGGAGAAGAACTATCGGTCGGCCTCGAGGAGATTCTGGCAAACCATCCGGCGCCTCAGGAGGGGGAAGCAGTGCCCTGCACACACTGTTTACAGTGGGGGTGGGAATCTGCTGACTTCGACTGGGGACATCCTTGGACGGTGGAAGGAGTACTTCGAGGATCTCCTCAACCCCACCGGCATGTCATCCATTGCGGAAGCAGAGGCTGGGGTCTCGGTTGCGGGCCCGTCGATCTCCCGGGCTGAGGTCACTGAGGTAGTTGAGAAGCTCCTCGGTGGCAGGGCACCGGGGGTGGATGAGATCCGCCCTGAGTACCTCAAGTCTTTGGATGTTGTGGGGCTGTCTTGGTTGACGCGCCTCTGCAACGTCGCGTGGCGGCTGGGGACAGTGCCTCTGGACTGGCAGACTGGGGTGGTGGTCCCTCTGTTTAAAAAGGGGGACCAGAGGGTGTGTTCCAACTACAGGGGGATCACACTCCTCAGCCTCCCCGGAAAAGTCTATGCCAGGGTACTGGAGAGGAGAATTCGGCCGATAGTCGAACCTCGGATTCAGGAGGAACAATGCGGTTTTCGTCCCGGTCGTGGAACACTGGACCATCTCTACACCCTCTCCAGGTTGCTGGAGGGTTCATGGGAGTTTGCCCAACCAGTCCACATGTGCTTTGTGGATTTGGAGAAGGCATTCGACTGTGTCCCTCGCGGCGACCTGTGGGGGGTTCTCTGGGAGTACGGGGTCCGGGGCCCTCTGCTAAGGGCTGTCCGGTCCCTGTATGACCGGAGCAGGAGTTTGGTTCGCATTGCCGGCAGTAAGTCAGATTTGTTCCCGGTGCATGTTGGACTCCGGCAGGGCTGCCCTTTGTCACCGGTCCTGTTCATTGTTTATATGGACAGGATTTCTAGGCGCAGTCGGGGGCCGGAGGGAGTCCAGTTTGGGGACCACAGGATTTCATCTCTGCTTTTTGCGGATGATGTTGTCCTGTTGGCTTCTTCAGATCAGGACCTTCATCGTGCATTGGGACGGTTTGCAGCCGAGTGTGAAGCGGCGGGGATGAAAATCAGCACCTCCAAATCCGATGCCATGGTTCTCAGTCGGAAAAGGGTGGCTTGTCACCTTCAGGTTGGTGGAGAGCTCCTGGCCCAAGTGGAGGAGTTTAAGTATCTTGGGGTCTTGTTCACGAGTGAGGGAAGGACGGAGCGGGAGATTGACAGGCGGATCGGTGCATCCTCCGCAGTGATGCGGTCGATGTACCGGTCTGTCGTGGTGAAGAAGGAGCTGAGCTGCAAGGCAAAGCTCTCTATTTACCAGTCGATCTACGTTCCTACTCTCACCTATGGTCATGAGCTTTGGGTCATGACCGAAAGGACAAGATCCCGGATACAGGCAGCCGAAATGAGTTTCCTCCGCAGGGTGGCTGGGCGCTCCCTTAGAGATAAGGTGAGGAGCTCGGTCACTCGGGAGGAGCTCAGAGTAGAGCCGCTGCTCCTCCACATCGAGAGGAGTCAGCTGAGGTGGCTCGGGCATCTGTCCCGGATGCCTCCTGGACGCCTCCCTGGGGAGGTGTTCCGGGCATGTCCAACCGGGAGGAGGCCCCGGGGAAGACTAAGGTCACGCTGGAGGGACTATGTCTCTCGGCTGGCCTGGGAACGCCTCGGTATTCCCCCGGAAGAGCTGGAGGAAGTGTCGGGGGAGAGGGAAGTCTGGGCGTCTCTGCTTAGACTGCTGCCCCCGCGACCCGGCCCCGGATAAGCGGTAGAAAATGGATGGATGGATGGATGGAAATAATTTGCCTTGTTGTTATTAAGATGTTTATGCAGTTATTAAAATAGTTAAATGGCTCCTTTGGAGTAGTGATTGCTAAATTGCTGATGCTATGAGATTTGTGGTTGTGTGTATGCTCAAAGAAACAGAATATGCCGAAAACATCCTTGGGCTGATGGAGTGGAAGTTTCACAGGCGCTTCAAAGATAAGAAAGAAACTTTCAAGGGAGCAAAATGTCAGCTATCAGACAAGATGGTCACATCTAGGGGAAAGGTCACCTTGGGACAGGGCAGTGTGGGTTTGTCTTCTTTTTAGGAGCTGACCTCTGGTGTGAAGAAGATGATGCCACGACGTGGGGAGACCTAAGGCTAAATCCATGGCCCATCCCCCAACTGTTTTGTTTGGACGAATCAGATAATAGCACATTCCCATTTAAAATACTATGTAATCCTAAAGACAGGTTGTCTCTCTAGGGGAAGTTTTCTGCAGATAACTGGAATGGCAGACTGCGGATTTCTGAACTAAGAGATCCATGTACATGTTAATTTTTGATCTTCTAAGTTCAATAAATCATTTAAATTAAGGATTAAGTTTCAGTTTGTTTTCTGTCTTGCAAAAAAAAGAACATGCTTACAGTTAATAGTTATTATCCCATGATTGAACTCACATGATTGAACTCAACTGTTGAGTCCCAACACAGCTATCTGTTTATTGTATCTGTGCTGGTTAATAATTATTATTATTTGTCTGCCGCTTAAGCTCAAATTCCCATGAGGTGGAATGAGCTAGAAACACGAAACTTGGCCCAATAACTGGAATTGATGTGCATGTGCTTCAAAAGAAATATGAGCAAAATTGGCCACATGGTGCCACCTTTTGAAAGGCCAAAAATTAAATTTTTGAATTTGTATTTTTCACACCAAAAGTCTGATTGACTTGAACGTTCTCAGCTCAATGTGCTCTACCAAAAAAATATATTTTCAGTCCATCTTTGGGAATAGGCATTTTGAACCTGACCCATAGAAGGCTCCCCTGATGCCAAAAAATGCTGTCCTTCAACACCCGGTGCACAGAATTTCACCAAATTTCAATTGACGTGAAATTTACACTTACATGTGTCTAACTCAATGTTCTCTACAAAAAACCTCTCGGTCCAAATGAGTCCACCTAAGTCAATTTTCCACCATTTTGAATAAACTGAAAGACACATTTTTGACATTCCCTCTTAAACCATAGCTCCTATTTGGAGTTGAACATCATTGGACCAAGCATATCAAAAGTTGTATAAAGCGTGTTGATACCTTAGTTAGTTTTTAAGATATTGACAAATGAACTTAAAAAGGGGCATGGCTCAGCACAAAAGTAAAGTCAACAACTGCTGGGGGGGTGCTACAAATGCAAACAATGTGAATCAGACAAAATTAAATCAGTGAATCAGAAATGTTTTGTTTTCTTCATACTATTAATGAAACTGCAAAAAATGGAGTTTGTACTGCTTTTTTCAAGTCTAGACCACATTTGCACCAGGTCCAGATCAAAAGCTTTAAACTTCTAACAGTCTGTGTTGGCTTGAACCCTTGCGGCTATATTTTCCAGCTCATATCTAATAATATAACTAATTTCTTCACATTTTTCCAGTTCAGCTGGAGGCCAACTAGAGGTGTGTGTTTGTGTGCTAGCAGGTAAAGGTGATCTGTAAGGTAATAGTGCCAAGTTAAAAGGAGTTTGTTAGCATGCAAAGACCCTGTCTGTAGCATAAATAACTAGCATCAATCTAGCTATGGCTACCAGATTAACGAAAAAGATTGAAACAAATCACAACGATAAGGAGGGAGCGGGGACAGCATAATAGCCACCTGCTACAGCTGGGCACTGAGAAGAAGAGAGTGAGGACAGGTGATCGTTCCCTGTTTAAGTGACCTGGTGACTTCAGGGGGTCACAGGTCAACAGTGATCACTGGTGTGTTCACTTTCTCAGGGATTGTGGGCGAAAAGGGAATGCAGTTCTTTTAACAAAGTTCAGTTATAATTACCCACATGAATGAACTCATCTGCTGAGTCCCAACAACATGGTTCATCCATGAGATTGTATGAATATCTGTCTTCAGAGACTGTTTGATCTTCCATCTTCAATTTTGCGAAGGTGTCTTTTTACTGGTGTCTGGTGATAGGAAGGATTACCAAGTTGGGTTCTTTGACTAACATCTATCACATCAACACAAGTATCCTCAAGTGATATGACATCTTTCAGGGCCTCAACCTCATAAACAATCACTTCCTCTGTCATTGCTTTGGCAGGGACGTCTTCATTGTCATAATCTTTTGTCAGATCAGCATTCCGAAATTGTGTTTTAGGACAGGTGGCTTGGCTTTGCAGTTGATTTCACAGCGCGATTTAACATTTCTACTTTCACTCTAGTTATCTCAAAAACTTCCTCAAAAGTCAACCCATACGACCTTGCAAGTTCTTCAAACTGTCTAAAATCATCAGTCTTTGTAATACACAACAGCTTTTCCATCATCATCTACTAGACCTCTTTTGTTGACTTTATCACTTTAGATTACGGTTGAGGTTATTTCCATTCTCTTAAACAGCGTCAATATTAGTTCTCCATGTGAGTATGCTTTAGAAATACACTGAATACAACCACACATACCAAATCTTTCATCAGCCTGGTGGTATGAACCTTGTACAGGAAGGCTACCTTCAACAGCACATGATGTTGCAGGGATCAGCATAAGTTTTTGGAAAACTGGTTTTACCTTGGACAGCAGAAGAGTCTGAACTAAGTTTTGAAGATTCTATGTCGCTGAGACAGCCACTTGAGTTGTTAGGACAGACTGTTTCAGCTCTGTTTGCAGCATGTAGCTTTTTCATAATCTCACTCTTTTTACTCTTGCAGGGCATCTGAAAACATAACAAGTAGAAATTAGAAATCAGTTTATTCACAAAGAATAAATTACTGTACTATGCACCAGAGGAATTTAATTTCAGGAATTTTAGTATTTTCTTCAGTCATAGTAGACTTCATACTTACAATACAAACTTTTATTTCTTGATCTACCATTTCAGAAATACGACAACATTGAATTTAAACAGTATAATCCACAAAAACATTGTTAACTAAAGGGAAATGTAACCGATTTAAAGGAAACCATAAAAGTCAAAGTTACATACCTTTGTACTAGTATCTTGAATGGCACTATCCTTTCTAGAGTGAAGCAAAATCAGTTTACAATCACAAAAATCTATAATACAGCAATATTGTGAGTAAAATGTATACAAATTAAAATTGTCTTTATATGGATGGGTAAAACCAGGACACTGTGGATGGATTGTATTTGCAATCCCCCAGGAAGAGCTGGAGGAAATTGCTTGTGAAAAGTAACATACCATACAATATTTGATACAGCAGATTAGAGTACTAACAGCTTCCAGAGCTACTTTTACATAAGCATAAACAGGGGTTTTAACCTAGTGTACAGCAGCACAAAATGATTAAACTAGTCCTTGATAATAAATTGAATTAATGACAATTTACCAAGTAAGATCTCATTAATCTACCTAGGGTATGCCTTGGGATTGGACAAATGTTATCACTCTGCCATTCCTTCTATCTAGAGCTTGCTCATTCAATTTGAGTTTGTAATAACTACACCTGAGTTATAGATAACTTTGAATTACCTTTGTGTAGCTTGTGAAGAGTCTATAGTATAATGAGTTACAATGTGTGGGTACATCTGTCCTTGACCTACCCAGAGGAAAAGAAAATTAGAGAAAAGCTCTTAAAAATCTCTCATATATTTTTCCTAGTTGCAAAAACCATGGACACTCCGGTTCAGAATTTGAACTTTTTAGAGTGGAAACCTTTATTTTAATGTTGTTAAGATAAACAACAACAGCATAAACATTTTCTTTTACTAATGGTCCCTAAATTGTTGATATAACTGTGTGTGTGTAAGAAGTGCTGAAAACGCCCGTCCATTGAAGAGTTTTAACAGACACTCAAAGATAAGAACCGACCCTTTGCAGAGCCCAATGGAGTAAACCAGTTTAGATTAGCTATAAGACAGCCATAAAACATCTAAGGGAGAGGTCACAATGTAACATCCCCTCAGGAAGATGTTTATTTTCACACCATGATGTGAACCACGGGAGAGCTGAGTCTAAAATCCATGAAGAGTATAATGGAACACCACCTGTCACTTTTTAATCTGAGTTTGATAGATTAAAGGGGGCGGGACTTATATAAAGACACGCCCCTTTTATATCAAGCCCCCAACCTCCCCCACTCCCCCTCCTCCCCCCACAGGAAATAAAATTAATTAATGGATTGAATTAAATAGTTTAGAACAAATACATTTTTTTATTTTTTTTATTTAAAGATCGGTAAGAAGGAAAAGGTTTAATGGCGGTAATTTCATTAAAATATATTAAATTGAACTTTGTATATTGACTTACTTTAAAGTCCATCCTGACGGCTCTCTCCCCCCTCCTGTGGCTCAGCAACACAGTCTGTGACAGTGTGTGTGTGTGTGTTGGAAGGGGTAGGGAGCACCCACAAACAGTGCAACAGCTAGAACTCATTTTGTCTGATTAAATGTTAGAAAAGCCCAAGTTTCTAGTAATGCTGTTACATTTTATTGCAAAGGATATTAATCAGTTTATTTTCATTAATTTACAATGAACAAAAGCTTTAGAAACTTAAAATAAGGAAACTCTGTGCTACTTGAATGAATTAAATGTTTTTCATTTTCAATAGATGAAATGTATTAAATGAGTCCCACACAAGAATAAAATAATGTCATGTCAAGACCTCTCCTGTCATGTCAAGATAACTGTAAACAGTTAATACTTGGCTATGTCAAACTTACCATTCTCTGTCTTGCAAAACACAAGAATCTCTGTCTCTCTCTTTGATATAAGACAAACTTTTGTGGTCTCAAATTCAATTCAATTCAATTAAATTTTATTTATATAGCCCAATATCACAAATCACATTTGCCTCAAAGGGCTTCACAATCTGTAACATACGACACCCTCTGTCCTTAGACCCTCGATTCGATTAAGGAAAAACTACCCAAAAAAACTTTTAACAGGGGAAAAAAATGATAGAAACCTCAGGAAGAGCAACAGAGGAGGGATCCCTCTCCCAGGACGGACAGATATGCAATAGATGTAAGTACAGAATAGATTCCTAGCATAAAAATTATAACATATACAGTTATGATGGCAATGGCAAAATTGTTGTATATATATGTAATTATTTTGAAAAGTGTGGGATGTAAAACATAAGGGAAGATGATGGGTCCAGACGGACAACTGAGCAGCTCCAGGTGGAGCCCAACGAGCAGGACCCGAGCCACTCGTTCCCTGCACCATAGACACAGCAGCACTGCCCCAGCAGGTCGCCATAGTCACCGATCCAGATACATCTCCGGACACCGAAATACCTGCTGAAAGTGACAGTAAGAAAGAAGAGACGAACGACAAAGCACAAAACTCCGGGAGATGGAAGAAGTCAAGTTAGTAACATGCATTTATGGGATGAGAATGAATACGGATGGAGAGGAGGACAGAGGTGAAGAGAGAGAGGTGCATCATGTGACGTCTCCCGACAGTCTAGGCCTATAGCAGCATAACTAAGGGATGGTTCAGGTTCACCTGAGCCAGCCCTAACTATAAGCTCTATCAAAGAGAAAAGTCTTTAGCCTACTCTTAAATGTGGAGATGGTGTCTGCCTCCCGAACCCGAACTGGGATCTGATTCCACAGGAGAGGAGCTTGATAGCTAAAGGCTCTGGCTCCCATTCTACTTTTGGAGACTCTAGGAACCACAAGTAACCCTGCATTCTGAGAGCGCAGTGTTCTAGTGGGGTAATAAGGTACTATGAGCTCTGTAAGATACGACGGTGCCTGACCATTAAGAGTTTTGTAGGTGAGGAGAAGGATTTTAAATTCTATTCTGGATTTCACAGAGAGCCAGTGCAGAGAAGATAATATTGGAGAAATATGATCTCTTTTCCTAGTTCCTGTCAGTACACGTGCTGCAGCATTATGAATAAACTAGAGAATCTTAAGGGACTTTTTCGGGCTGCCTGATAATATGGAATTGCAGTAATCCAGCCTTTAAGTAACAAATGCATGAATTAATATTTCTGCATCATTTCGAGACAGGAAGTGCCTGATTTTTACAATGTTACGTAGGTGAAAAAAGGCAGTCCTTGAAGTTTGCTTCATGTGGGAGTTGAAGGATAGATCCTGATCAAAGATAACTCCAAGGTTTCTCACAGAGGTGCTTGAGGCCAGGGCAGTGCCCTCTAGAGCAATTATATCTGCCGACAGTGAGTCTCGGAGGCGTTCGGGGCCAAGTACAATAACTTCAGTTTTGTCAGAGTTTAACATCATAAAATTTCTGGTCATCCAGGTTTTTATGTCCTTAAGGTATGATTGAAGTGAAGCAGCATGTTCAGTAGACAAAACTAAATAGTCTTGAGCAAGTATAAAATGCAACTTTTGCTACCATTTTCACCCTGTGCTAAATAGAGTCTGCTCTCGTCGTGTGTCCGCTCTACAGCGGTAAGTGACACACGCTGTTTCCAGAATTGTGAGTGGGACCCTCCCTCGGGCTATTATCACCAGATGACAGTCAGGAGTCTGTTAGAAAAGCCCACTTTTACTACACCGAAAGGGTGGTACATTTTAATGCAAACTATATTTATTTTAATTAGTTTAAAGAAAGCCCTTAAAAAACACGGAGTTGAATGAATTAAAATTTCGAGTGAAACACATCGTGACGCCAAATAAAATGCGACTTTTGTTTATGTCAATCTCACCATTCACTCACACGTGTTAAACAGAGTCCCTTCTTACTCCGCCCCACTCATTCGCAAGACAAAACTTTAATGTGGATCAATATAATACTTTTATCATTCAACCGCGAACAAAAGGCTTTAATGTTTGCTTTAAACATTGTGTAGCCTTTTGCACAACATGAGGAAAAAAAAACAACACAGCATCTGTTTTTCAACAGTCTTGCATTCAGTCTAAATGAATTTAGTGCTAAAATTTGGTTCTCTCTCTTATATAAATGTAATCCTTTCATTTTGAATACAAGCGTCCTCGTAATGTGACTTAATCATGCGTGATTCACACATGGGAGAGTATTTATTCCAGTTATAAAGAAATCCACAGGCAGACAGAACCGGGGGAATTTACAACGACAGGGAGGTGATCCGACGAGACATGTGAACATAGTAGAAATAAAACAAGAGCTGAAAATGTTGAAGTTATTTGTGTCAGATACACATCCCTGCTTTTAACAACAAGACGAGAAAAGTAAGGCCGGACATCGCTTCTCCCTACAGGTCACAGTCTTATCTGAAACAACAGCCTCTTTGTAATTAGAAACCTATCTTCCTGTCACAGTCATCACATCTGCTAAACCCTAGAAATTATTTCATCAAGGGAAACATAGGTTTGCACCATCAGTTTAAACAGTAATTATCTGGTGCTGTTTAAAAACCCTTGAGACAGATTACAGACAAATATACTGGCCCAGCAGATATTCCCCGGACAAAAGCCTTTTTCTTATAAAGTTTTGAAGACGGCACCAAATAACCTCACGGGTATTTAATAATCAACTTCACGCCTGCTTGTCCAGAATAGTACAGATTAAGGTTAGGAGTACTGCCTCGTCAGTGGCCCGTCATCTATCTACCTAAATCAAAGTCCTAAGCCAGCATGTCTGCGCATTTAAAAAGGAACGCTCCTTTACTGTGCGCTTTATGTCACGCCATGCCGCAGAAACGTAAAGATATCCTCAACTATTGTTCCTTAGACTTTCTTCAGTCTCTGTGCGAGCTCTCTTTAAATCTTTTAAAACGAAACATTCCCCTGACCTCCGCTCAATATAAAAAAATCAAAAAACAAAAGAAAATCATCAGGCTGTTGGCCGCTAAAAAAAACCAGCCTAAAAACCAAACATTGGACTCTGAGAAAACAATCTGAAGGCTTTCTTTTACCTCTCCTTTCAGTCGTTGTTCCCATCGTCGGACAGCTTCTGGGAGGGCTTATTCATCTCCTTATTCATCGCCTCAGCAGCTAAACCGTCTGAATCAGGCGGCAACTGTTCCTGGGGAAACTGTGAGACGTACAGCTGAAAATTACTTGGATGTAAAAATGAGGGCTATATTAAATGAGCAGGGGTTAAATGCCTATGAAAAAATGTAGGGAGAAAGACGACCGTCGTATCACGCTGACTCTAGCTAAAGAATCGGAGGCGCGAGAAGAAGAAGATTCGCGAGACAAAACGGTAACGCTAGATGAGGCGGCTAAGGAGGTGTCAGAAAACCTGCCAGTTCGCTATCGTAACAACGCCGAGTACATCATGAAGAAACTATCCGAGAGCCAGGACGAATGGACTCGCTGGGGAGAGTTTGTGTCTAAGGGGGAGATTGTGAAAGCCTTGCACCTGATTGACTTGTTGAAATATCTCTCCATCTCTAATAAAAAATCCTAATCGACTGAGGGTTGGACAGGTTTTTTTTAAATATCCTATCGGAGCTCAACGTCCCTTTCTCGCTGATGACTAACCCTCGAGCTTGCAAGGAATATCGTCAACTTCAAATAGGTCGACTGTATGAAGATGAGAAGCCGTCGCCCCCAAACAAGGGAAAAAGAAGGGAAAAAGAAACGCATGCCCTTAGCCCCCCGTTGGAAAGAATCGCCCCTGCTGTTAAGAAAAGGAAAGAAATGCACGCCCTACTCTGGCTTCATTTTACCCCTAATAAATAATGAATGTAACAAATTGAATTGTCTCATCTTTATTATAAACTGTGACAATGTTTGAACATTTGTAAAGAACAGAAGGTGTGGTGAAAAGATCCTGCTCTTTGCCGTTGATATTTTCTCACAAATTTCGATACCGTAGCATCGTTTGTCATCCCATCATCATCATTACGATACAAAGACAACACATTTTCAAAAGATAGACCGGAGGCTCTGTGACACAAATACTAAACACAGTGCTGACCGCACGCTGTAGACAGGACGTGTTGAAGCTGCCGGTTGTGGTATGAAATGGTGTCACAACAACATTCTAGAAATCGCAAGATGCCTTTAGGGTAATGTGAAAAATCTGGGGGGAATCCAAAAGAATCAAAAACGATGCCTTTTCGACCTTCCTCGAGCATGAGCACCAAACAATGCTCTCTGGGTTTGTGTGCCGATTGGGTGTTGACGATTATGTAGGCGGGAATTCTGAAGGATTGCCGCTGTAGCTGATCCGAAGCCCAAACGCCGCAAAAGGCATCTCCCAGTAAACATTGTATTATGCCCTCCAATTGGTGATTGTTCATCTCGTCTCAGTAATAGTCCACCAACACCTATCACTTAGAGTTGATCTCTAAAATAAACTCTTTACATTCACGTGGGATAGGGGGTAGAGCGCGTTGCCCCTCATTAAGGCTGCCGCGTGCCCTATCGCACGGTGGGGGAGACGCTGACTTTCTTGACAAACAAAGAGGCCCCCAGTATTTTTAAATGGTGAGTGGTGAGGGGATCGGCCATGAGACAGAAGGCATCGTTGGCCCTGGTCAGCTTAATTCTCAGATCCACAGAGTTCAAGAGAAGCCTCTCGCAAAAAAATATGTCTGCGTGAATAGGACCCAGCAGGTGAACCTCGTTAGAACCACCGGTGAACAGAGCGCTCTGAACCAAATCCCTGTTTGGCCTGTTATTTGCCACTGTAGAGTCCATGGAATCGGCCGTGTCTTCGTAAAATAGCCTGGCGCTGAACTGACTTTTTAGCATGTCATCTGAATAGTTGAGCAGGGTCTCTATCATCGCTCTGTAGGGGTGAGTGGCGCTGGATTGCGAAATCAGCCTATCCCCCAGAATAATGTCGCAATGGCTAAAAATTGTATTCAGCGGATAATTGACAAGTCCCACGGCTGCGTCGGCAGCCATGTTTGAGCCATCCGCATTGGTAATTTTCACGTGAGAAGCAAACTGTCGTTAAGATCCAGGTATCGTTCTTCGTCCCCGGGAATAAAAAATTCGATAGGGCCTGCAGACAGAGGCAGGACTTTTGTGTAGAGCTTTTCATCGACAGACAATTGTGTCATGGGAGCTGAAAATAAATCCAGCTCCGCCATACTGCATTCGGCTGATTTGTGATGTAAAAGAGCCATCTTTTCTAAAATATATCTCCGGCCGCGTGCTTTCCCTTGGGTGTGCTTCTCCCGGCTGATTTTCTCTTTTTTGATCCCGCCGCTTTTACACGCTGCCCCGGCGGTCTCTTCCTACCTCTTCTAGCCAGAACCATCATACCGGATCCTTCTTGCCGATCGTTTAAGCTCCCGACGGCGTGGGTTATCACCTCCGAGGCGATGTTTTTAGCAGCTGACTTAAGATGAGGTTTGGCAATGGCAATTCCTCTTTTCATCAAAGGCGCTACAAAACCAAATAATTTCGGGAATATAGATCCTATTCCTCTCCCGTACATGACGGGTGAGCCGTAAAAACCGGGGGAGGGCGCCCCCCCACCTGATTTTCATAATAACTCACAAAACTGTGAGGATTGAACCTCTGCTGCTGCTGCTGCAGCAGCATCATTTTGTCACGCAGGGCGCAATGATTTTTTAGAGGGTCTAAAATGGAGTTTTACGATTGTTTTCCCAAAGCTAAACTTTACAGGTTTATTCTGGTCCGTTTTAACCTCATTTCGAACGGTTTCAATGTGTTTCTTATTCACCGGGAAATAACGGAGGGTTAAAATACTGCGTGACCACGTCCCCGTACGTCCCTTGTATATCCACCGTTCTCAATAGGGGAGCGTAAGCGTCACCAACCAGCTGATGGCGTACCTGGTCGCTATAACAGTACATGTGGTAAAAACCCGCCTTTATATCAGCCGGATAGGGAGCCAAGTTTGTGTTGGACCTGAACCATTTTCCCGGTTGAAGGCCTAACATGTAAGCTGTGGGGGCAGAAAACCGTAGATGATACTGACCCCCTGCTTGAAATTCTAATCTCTTTTGAATAGCGCTAAAACCTAAATAAATATCCGAACCAATTTTCCTCAAAACCGTCCAGCTCTACCCTAAGCTGATTCAGATTGTGATAATAAGCTCCCCTAAAACTTTGACGGTGGACCTTGCTCTCTGACTCTCCGTCTTTGGGTTTCTTCCTCCATTCAAAGTAGGCCTTGCCAAGAGGAATGTTAAACCAGGTGTGGGTGTATGAAATCTCCGTCAAGGCTACCTGCCACTGACCCTCTAAATCAATATGCTGCGCCAAATTGACTTGGTAGCTGGAGCTTGTATTACTTTTAAATACGTCAAGACTGGCGTTGGAGGGTAAGGTAAAACCCCTCGGATTGATCCATGTTGTAATGACCCCGAGCTGACGTACCTATTGTTTTTATATGTTTTTCAGGTGGCTTGCCTTGACCCAGCTGTTCAATTTGTCAGGCCAGTTTTTCCAGCGTACTAGCATTTCTTTTTTACCGCCCACCATCCGCTCATCCAGGACCTCTTCCACTTGAAACATTTTGTGTTGACGAGGTATGCGTTTGACCACCGTAAACAACTCCTCAGTATAACTCTGATATTTTTTATCAAACACTCCTCTCAGTTTGGAAATTCTCACCAAATCCCCCTCCTCGAAGTTCATCTTTAACTCCTTTTTGCTGCATATGGGAAACATGCCGTACAAGTTTTCAAACACTCGAGGGGTGTTTTCGACCGTCGTCTGCATAGGCGTCACCTTTATACTTTTATGATAGCTGTTATTGTAGCTTTCAAGCAATTCTTGTAAGACATCCAAGTACCTGTGGCTGCTTGTAGCCGTGAAATACCTCCACATTCGTGATTTCAACGTACAGTTAAATATTTTAATCACAAACGCTTTCAGGTCACTGGCTGTTGCAAAATGTTTAATACCTCGCTTCTTCATCAAGGCCTCAATGCTCTTGTTGAAAAATTCTTTGCCCGCGTCCGTTTGTAACTTTTCAGGAGTCTGGCTGTCCTTTAAAATAGAGTCAAAGGCCTTGGAAACCTCTGCCCCTGTTTTTTCTTTCGTCGTCGTGTTCGGCCAAGGCCTGAATATCGCAAAGATCTGCCTGGAACTGATTCAAGGGTCCTGGCACAAAAACTCTATTTCTGACAAAATGTATCCTGGTGGGTTTGTGCAAGGTATACGAGTCCTGCGCCGATAAAAAAATCTTTGACTCGCTCCACGCTGACCTTTTTCCCCATTTCATCCTGCACAGCGCTATGAAGACGAGCCACCCCTCCAAAACTAGTCGGGTGTGAGGGGTTATAGTACACTTTTTTCATGAAACGTTTTACAGACATGCTTCCGTCAACCCCCTCTCGGGCTTTTTGAAAAACAACGGCAAAATGCTCGTTTTGTTAAATATTAAGAAATAACATCTTCTCAGAGTATTTAACGAGTATCTTATAGTGAATCATGGATTTGTCATAACGCTTAACTAAGTCAACCTATTTGGAAGAGCCGACGTTAAGTATCTTGGCAAGTTTTTTGAATGGTATAGACTCTGTAAGTTGTTTGGAAGGATGAAGCTGACATCAGCATTGTTTGTGAAGGTGTGCGGCTCAGTTGCCATCATGTGCAGAACAGCCGTCTCACCTATGGTTACAACCAACCGAAAAATAACAACTACCAAAAATAAATCACAATGTTCTGAACAGACACATTACAAGCAATAACACCAAAAACTAACGTTTGCATTTTAGAACAAAAAAAACTTAAACTACTTTCAGCACTAGGCAGTGCATGCTGGGAAATGTGAGCCGTCCCTATGGCTACAATACTCCACAACAAGCGACAGAGTCAAGCTCTTAATATCGGATGAATCAAAGAAAGATGTGTGTTATATTCAAATACATGCCAGGAAGCGGTCGTTTATAATTAAGAGAGAGAGAGAGCGAAAGAGATGGCCTTAATTTCAGTTTTTCTTTGTCAACAGAGGTGTTTTCTGTGCGTTTTTTTTTCTTAAACTAACGAAGCGATTGAACTGTAGCTTTTGATTTTGCAAGCATTAAGGAGAATGTTCCTATAAGTCAACAGCATTAAGCACTATGCTGTTGGTTTTTATACTTGGGTGTTTTTTCCTCAAGCGCTGTGCAAAAGGCTAGCCCCTTAGGGCCCTCTTTCTCAAGGAAGGAATGTTTAAGTTACTAATAACTACTAGGGTTTAGCAGATGTGATGACTGTGACAGGAAGATAGGTTTCTAATTACAAAGAGGCTGTTGTTTCAGATAAGACTGTGACCGGTGGGGAGAAGCGATGTCCGGCCTTACTTTTCTCGTCTTGTTGTTAAAAGCAGTAGGATCGTCAAGTGTTGTGCAAAAGGCTAGCTTAACCGGCAGCACTTTGTGGATTTTTTGATGCATATTTCAAAAAGACAATGCAATAAACATTTAGAGCAAGTCAACAGCATTTACTTACACAATGTTTAAAGCAAACATTAAAGCCTTTTGTTCGCGGTTGAATGATAGACTGGTAGAGGAGCTGGTGAAGCCAGGGAACCAGGAGGCTGCTGCTGCAGAGAAATTGAGGACTGCTGCAGCTCAGGCTCAGCGGATTGCTGACACCCAGCATGAATAGGAGGTTGCTGCGTCCCAGCCGGAACAGAAGATGGCTGCAGCCCAGCCGGAACAGGAGACTGCCACTATAAAAGTATTATATTGATCCACATTAAAGTTTTGTCTTGCGAATGAGTGGGGCGGAGTAAGAAGGGACTCTGTTTAACACGTGTGAGTAAATGGTGAGATTGACATAAACAAAAGTCGCATTTTATTTGGCGTCACGATGTGTTTCACTCGAAATTTTAATTCATTCAACTCCGTGTTTTTTAAGGGCTTTCTTTAAACTAATTAAAATAAATATAGTTTGCATTAAAATGTACCACCCTTTCGGTGTAGTAAAAGTGGGCTTTTCTAACAGACTCCTGACTGTCATCTGGTGATAATAGCCCGAGGGAGGGTCCCACTCACAATTCTGGAAACAGCGTGTGTCACTTACCGCTGTAGAGCAGACACAGGGTGAAAATGGTAGCAAAAGTTGCATTTTATACTTGCTCAAGACTATTTAGTTTTGTCTACTGAACAGGCTGCTTCACTTTGAGACCACAAAAGTTTGTCTTATATCAAAGAGAGAGACAGAGATTCTTGTGTTTTGCAAGACAGAGAATGGTAAGTTTGACATAGCCAAGTTTTAACTGTTTACAGCTATCTTTTGAAGGAGAGGTCTTGACATGACATATTATTTTATTCTTGTGTTGGACTCATTTAATACAGTTCATCTATTGAAAATGAAAGATATTTAATTTATTCAAGTAGCACAGAGTTTCCTTATTTTAAGTTTCTAAAGCTTTTGTTCATCGTAAATTAATGAAAATAGTGGGTGTGGGTGCTCACTACCCCTTCCAACACACACACACACACACACACACACACACACAGTCACAGACACCCAGCCGTCAGGATGCACTTTGAAGTAAGTCAAGATACAAAGTTTAATTTCATATAGTTTAATGAAATTACTGCCATTAAACCTTTTCACTCCTACCGATCTTTAAAAAAAAAAAAATAGTTTTAACATGTTTTAAATTATTTAATACAATCCATTAATTAATTAATTTTATTTCCTGTGGGGGAGGTGGGGGGCTTGATATAAAAGGGGCGTGTCTTGATAAGTCCCGCCCCCTTTAATCCATCAAACTCGGGTTAAAAAGTGACAGCTGGTGTTCCATGGCTTCTCCCCCAACTTTTTCGACCAATCAGATAGCAGCACACCACATTTATAATTCTGTATAATGATAAGATAGTCACTCTCTTTTGGGACGTGGGTGGCAGATAACGGTTTTGCAGACTGCGATTTTCAGATCAAAAGAGATCCATGTACATGCTTTTATTTTGATTCCCCTATTGCATTAAATCAACTAAATTGAGGATTAAGTTTCTGTTTGTTTTTTGTCCTGCAAATAAAGAACACACTTACAACCTCTTCTTTGACTTTTAAATATGTTCAGTCCCTTTCAAGTCTGTTGGGGAAATGTGCAACAAACACAATACCATGAACTGAGGACAAGTCAATAAACATTAACTTTCCCAAAATACTTTCAAGTACTGTCCTTTTAACACAAACGTCTAGTAAGCTTACAATATGAAAACATGTTCCATCTGTCAGAGAATCATGTTGATTTATGCCTGCACATTCACAAATGCAAATTTGATCTAATTTTGACATTCGTTGGTTCCTTTGTAAGAAAACAATTATTCAATCTGGCCGTATTTGACCTGCATCCCATCACAAAATAACACTTTATAATTGTTATTTCGTTTAGTTTTGACATCCTGCTGTAAAATGTAAACAGTTTATTTTGAGCTCTGTTATATGCCTTAACAACATTATTATGTAATCGCTGACCAAGAGACTGCTCCACAAGAGACATATCATCAGCTTCAAGACATAGACTGATTTGCTTGATGACTACTGTCACTTGTCATTCTGGCCAAGAAATCAGAGGCAGCAGTGTTTCATTTTATGTTTTCTGTGATAGTAGGGAGACATTGTATTATCTTTATAGCATTCATCAGTTGGTATATTTTGGGTCCCATGTATAAGACGGAGTACTGTAAGTGTCCATGTTTGTCTTCAAAGTGAAATCAAAGAGTGTCCACTGAGGTCCAAGAGTTCTTACATTATCTGCTAGATGATATTGGCTGTCATGTATGGTTCACAATAAAGGCCACTTATCTGAGAACAGAAATTCCACAGCAACTGGTCAGCATGATCTATTTGTGCAGTCGTTATTGACTCCATCAGAAGAATGAAGATAGCCTCAGTATGGAGGAGGAAGTGGTTATAGTATAGGCCTGCAAAAATGTCCCGTAATACAACCGGCCCAAAAAACAATAAAATGGACCGATACTCATATGCTTAAAAGAACATTCTATGAGAAGCCACAGAGCGAGGGAATCTAATCAAAAATGGTGGATACATTTCTTTGTCTACCCCGCCTAAGGCCCAAAGTCACTGGGATACGCTCCAGTCACCCGCAACACCTAACGGGAACACGCGGTAGAAAATGACTGACTGACTGACATTTCTTTGTCTACTTTACTGATTGATCTGGCCATCCTGAAAGGGCATTGGGAAAGCTCTGTGGAAAACCACATAAACATCAACAGACGCATGATTTTGGAGTGCATTCAGTCAAATCCGGTACCCAAGACCAAATCATAGTTGTTTAGACTGCTAGGGGCTAACTACTTCCATTCAACTACGATGATCGGCCCCAAAACTCCTGATCGGAGAACCTCTTTTTTATTATGCAGTTATACGAACACAGTGCAAATGACATTTTTGTAGCCCAGTACGCATGCCAACCAACTGTACAGACACACCTGCATGGATACAGGGTCATGGCACTTTCCCTACACATTTCAGCTTTCAGATAAGTGTGCTGCTATCCAAGTGGCAGTTCACTTCACATGCTTTGGAGGAGGTATGTGGTTTCCCCTGCCCTCTCCAGACAATTATTTGTTTATAGTCAACCAAAGTATTCAGTGCTGACATTGTAAGTAGTTTGAGGGAATCATTTACAGAGTACCATATTAACTTTTCCAATTTTCCAAATGTTTTATGCTTTACTCTATGGAGATAGATGTTTTACATCTTTGAACAGTTGTTACCTGTGTTCTCCACTACTTGTGTGTCCAGCTGAAAATAGAGAGAAATAATATAGCCGCATTCTTCAACCATAATGCATATTAATGGGGTTTGCAAAATATTAGAAAAACCTCTCTGTATAACTCAGCACAGTTCAACAAATTACAGTCTACAAAATTAACATTAAAATAAATCAACACCTCTGAGTTTCAATAAAACTTGATATTTTAATCCCCATGAAGGAGGCTTTATTGAAGGGCTGTTGTATTATACTGCATTATTTTTTCCATAAAGTGTACTTTATTACTAAATTGGGAAGTACATGAATATTATTAGTAAACTGTCATTTAAACCACAAGCAATATCTTAGATATATAAAAGTATTCAGCAATGCTGCAAAGGAGCTGCTGACATGTGGCTGGAAGAAGAACATAAATAACAGCTGTGCAAATAAGAACAAACAAATCTGCAATTTTCTCACCTTTCTTCTGTATCTTTTGCAAGTACTTTGCTGGCTCTTGTCTGTTCTTGTCCACTGTGAGTTGTTCCTCTGTGCCATTTAAAAATTTAGTAAGCATCAACTGTTTGATCATCAACCTCGGTCGAATTAGAAGCATAACCTCCCAAGCACTGTGGATAAAAGGACGAAAGTGGCGTTGCTGCATGCATTCTGCATTAACTTTCTCACGAGGCCTGGTGATGCAGCCTGCATCCCTGGGAGGGTGAAAACCTGCAGTGAGTGAATGACCAACCAAACCATGGTGGTCAGTAGGCATTTGCTGTGTGGGAAAAGTGTGTGCAATATTTTTCCAAGGCATAATGGAATTAAATCACCTGCCAAAGTGCAGGATAAATGGGGTGGCAGCGGCTTTGTGGCAGAGTGGGTTGTCCACCAATCGGAAGTTTGGCGGTTCGATCCCGGTTTCCCCTAGCCCATGTTTCGAAGTGTCCTTGAGCAAGATAATGAACCCAAAATTGCTCCTGAGGGCTGTGCCTTTGTGTGAAAGCACTTTGAGTAGTAGGTGGACTAGAAAAGCGCTATACAAGTACAGTCCGTTTACCATAAATGTTGTCAGTGGCCAGAAAAATATTGTGTGTAGTGTTAATATAATTGTTTATGTAATAATAATAATAATATTTACATAAATAGTTTTTATACAATAAAGCCTTCTACATAAATGTTAAGTTACCTGCTATGGTTTAGTAGTACTTAAACACAAAGTATTCATGTATTCTATGTTTTTGCTTCAAATGTTATATGAAATTGCCTCATGTTTGTTATATAATATATATACACATATATTGTCAATTATGTTGAGCTCATTCTTCCCCTGCTTTGCTTAAACTGGGAGTAAATTACATATAAAATCCTGATGTGAACAGTATAACACAAGAAATTCTGTTAAAATTGTAGGCTGAACTATTACCAAAACCGAATATAACCAACATTAATCATAAAGAAATGTTAGTAAGAATGTTTTGATAACAAAATGAATGTATTCACCTGAACTGAGATTGAAAAGATTGTGTAAAGATTGAAGCACTGACAGCCTAGTTAGGAGAAGATGGTCAGGGGTGAACGTCAGTCTGATGGTTTCTCCTTATTGCCAAATAAGGTGACAATCGGAGCAGTGTGTGCCAAAAGCTGCAAGTGAGTGTCCGGACAGGAAGTATGTGATGTTGAAAAATCCATTGTATTTCATTGAGGGGTGTGACAGAGTTTTAAGTGTGTCATGTAGTGAGTGAGATAAAAGACAGTGACAGAGAGAAGTTTGGAGTTATTTTCTTGTGCCTCTTCATATGAAGGAGAACGTGAGCTGTAATATCAACAAAAAGCTACTTTGTTGCTTTCAGAGGGATTGAGCACAAACAGGATTAACCAACCATTACCCTGGTGACAGAGAATCACAAATTTGGACTGAAGTGCCTTTGCTCACACTGTGATTTTGGACTTTCTGGGACTTCTGAGGAGTCAAGGGATTTTCATCAGAGAATCGGTCCTCTACAGGAAGAGTGGGGTTGCTCTGGCCAGGCAGACTCTGCTCTCTCTTTCATCCAGGCGCAGATAAATATTGAATTGAGACTCAGCTGTTTATTGATTTTATGATTTACTCGAATTATTTAATTGAAGATTGAAATGTGAATTGAGTTGTTTACTACTGCCCTTGCTAAAGCTTATTGCAATAAATAATCAAACTATAATTAAAGTAGTGTGTGACATTGATTTTGAGATCATCGATGTAGTAAAAAATTAGGTCATTGTGAGTGTGCAACATCTAAACAGGTTATTACAGGTTACTTTAGCCAATGAAATTAACACTCCCTTGGGGATCACCCAAGCCATTAAAACCCATCCTAGCTCCATAACAAGGGCCCAGATTATTTAGAGGAGAACTACCGTTAACAAGAGCGGCTGGTAGAGGTAACTGATGCAAAAGGGCTTTTTGGTCAGTTGCAATATGAGATAAAGCAGTGTAGACAATCAAGTGTGCAGTTAGAAGCTAGGCATATGTCCTCCCCACCAGCTTAAACAGTCCTTAGTCAATACTTTAGGGTAAGGACCAGACCCTTGAAACGGAGAGCTGGTCCAGTACCGGGTTTACCAGGATCTGTCAAAATATATACAGTATATATACATATATATGGCTGAAATGAGAATCACAATTTTGTCTCCTGAGCTGCAGAAGAGGTGCCGTTGAGCAATAAAATCATGTATAGGATTCTTCTGTAGGTATGAATTTACTCTTTCTACAATTAAATGAATAGTTATTTAATAAACAATCATATATGCAATTCAGTTCTAGTTGTTGAAGACTTAAATACACAGCAAATTAGGTAAACACTTTAATAAGGGGCAATTTAATTGTTTTACAAACCTATTTTTATCATAAACTTTACATTAATCCAAAAACTACTGCTTTGTTAGCATTGCCAAAAAATATTCCAAGGACTTTTTGGATGAACTGAAAGAACTCTGTCCTTAATAAATCTAAATGGCTTGTTATGAATCTGGATTGTACTATAAGTGATGACATTTGTGTGAATTTTAAGTTATTTTTAAAACATTATCATTTGAAGTATGGTAAATCACAATTACCTGTTTAGAAAAGTCTGATCCTTACAAGTTTAGAACAACTGCTTTTCTAATTTTCTTGTCTTTCTTCACCTGACCACTTTTTTCTCTCTCAGTAGCAGATGTAAGCAAAAGACAGGCCCCCTTCACTTGCACGAGCATGTGTGTGTGTATGTTTGAGAGAGAAATCTAACCAATAACCCACTTGATGAAAATTAATCTTGCAAAGGCTAGGCTACCTTCCATTCTTCCTAAAAGGTGTTAAAATTCGATTTATTTTATAATGCCTACATAAGGGAAGATAATAAGCTATGAGATAATACTAACCATTTCGACATTAATCTGCCAAATCTGGTGACGGGTCAGACAAAAATCAGGGACCATGACGTGCCCAGTATGGCGCAACCGGGGCCCCACCCTGGAGCCAGGCCCGGGGTTGGGGCTCGCATGCGAGCGCCTGGTGGCCAGGTTTTAGCCCACGGGGCCGGGCCGGGCTCAGCCTGAAGGAGCGACATGGGCCCGATCTCTTGTGGGCCCACCACTTGCAGGAGGAACTGTAAGGGGCCGGTGCATTGTGGAATTGGTGGCAGTCGACTAGAGGCTAGAGTCGGGTTCGCCTCCACGCACAGCTTGGGCTCTGGAACCCAACTCCTTGAGAGAGGCTGGACTCTCTACTACTCTGGAGTTGCCCGCGGTGAGAGGCGGCAGGCTGGTGTGGGCTTGCTCATAGCCCCCCAGCTCAGCCGCCATGTGTTGGAGTTCACCCCTGCGCCTTTGGGTCGAGGATAGGTCTCTCATTGTTAAATGTGCTTACGGGCCATATGGCAGTGTAAAGTACCAAACCTTCTTGGCGTCTCTGGGGGGGGGTGCTGGAAAGTGCTCCGCCATGGACTCCATTGTTCTACTGTGGGACTTCAATGCTCATGTGGGCAGCGACAGTGACACCTGGAGGGGCATGATTGGGAGGAACGGGCCCCCCGACCTGAACTCGAGCCGAGGGCTCAGTTGTGGACTCGTCAATCCCCCAAGCTGAGATCACTGAGGTAGTTGAAAAGCTCCTCTGTGGCAAGGCACAGGGGGTGGATGAGATCCGCCCTGAGTATCTCAAGTCTCTGGATGTTGTGGGGCTTTCTTGGCTGACACGCCTCTGCAACATCGCGTGGCAGCTGGGGACAGTGCCTCTGGACTGACAGACTGGGGTGGCAGTCGCTCTGTTTAAGAAGGGGGACCGGAGGGTGTGTTCTAACTACAGGGGGATCACACTCCTCAGCCCCGGGAAAGTCTATGCCAGGTTACTGGAGAGGAGAATTCAGCTGATAGTCGAACCTCGGATTCAGGAGGAACAATGTGGTTTTCGTCCCGGTCCTGGACCATCTCTATACCCTTGCCAGGTTGCTGGAGGTCTCATGGGAGTTTGGCCAACCCGTCCACATGTGCTTTATGGACCTGGAGAAGGCATTCGACTGTGTCCCTCATTGCGACCTGTGGAGGGTGCTCTGGGAGTATGGGCTCTCTGCTAAGGGCTGTCCGGTCCCTATACGACGGGAGCAGGAGTTTGGTTCGCATTGCCAGCAGTAAGTCAGACTTCTTACCGGTGCGTTTTGAACTCCAGCAGGGCTGCCCTTTGTCACCAGTCCTGTTCATTATTTATATGGACAGGATTTCTAGGCGCAGTTGGGGGCTGGAGGGAGTCCGGTTTGGGGACCACAGGATTTCGTCTCTGCTTTTTGCAGATGATGTTGTCCGGCTGGCTTCATCAAACCAGGACCTTTAACGTGCACTGGGACGGTTTGCAGCCGAGTGTGAAGCAGCGGGGATTAGAATCAGCACCTCCATGTCCGAGGCCATGGTTCTCAGCCGAAAAAGGGTGGCTTGTCCCCTTCAGGTTGGTGGAGAGATCCTGCTTGGGGTCTTGTTCACGAGTGAGGGGAAGATGGAACGAGAGATCGACAGGCGGATTGGTGTATCCTCTCCAGTGATGCGGTCGATATACCGGTCTATTGTGGTAAAAAAGTTGCTGAGCTGCAAGGTGAAGCTCTCTATTTACCAGTCGATCTACGTTCCTACTCTCACCTATGGTCACGAGCTTTGGGTCATGACCGAAAGGACAAGATCCCGGATACAGGCAGGCGCTCCCTTAGAGATAGGGTGAGGAGCTTGGTCACTCGGGAGGACCTCAGAGTAGAGCTGCTGCTCCTCCACATCGAGAGGAGTCAGTTGAGGTGGCTTGGGCATGTGTTCCGGATGCCTCCTGGACCTCCCTGGGGAGGTGTCACGCTGGAGGGACTATGTCTCTCGGCTGGCTTGGGTATTCCCCTGGAAGAGCTGGAGGAAGTTTCTGGGGAGAGGGACTTCTGGGCGTCTCTGCTTAGACTGCTGCCCCCGTGACCCGGCCCCAGATAAGCGGAAGAAGATGGATATTCTGCCAAAGGCTAGGCTAACTCACCCTTAATGACAGGTTTTGGACTGACAATTACAGTTTAATTAAAGATTTATTATATAATCACTTTGGAAAAGGTTGATTTCTATGTCAATACCTACATTGAGGAGAGATGTTTTGATTTCAACCATTTTATTTTCACAAATAATGAATTGTTCAGTGATCCATCATAGTGGTCTTTGTGGTCTACCAGGTCATTTGCCATTTCAGAGTTTGACAATGGGTTTTTGCTTCTTCCAAATATACCAATAGTGTATTTTGACAGACTAAGCATTTTCCCCATGTCTATGATTTGATGTTTGAATCCTTAATATAATTGATGCAACTGTGCATTCTCTTATTGACTCTTTGTTTTCTTTATATTAATGTTGATATTAACAGAGGACTTTGAAATTAATGCATAAAAAGCACAAGTTGGTGCATAAAAATTCACCAGAATGTAGAAAATGACGTATCTGATACTCAAAATCTCATGGGGGAGGACCCACAGACCCCCCACTTGATTTGTATCCCCTGGGCATGGGGCTGCTGGCAAAGTGTCCCTTATTTTTCCACATTGAAAACACTGAAAAGGGTTGCAACCCTAAATGAACCCTCCATCACTGTGCACACAATTTACAGTTTACACAGACAAATGCAGAACATGCATGTTAAAAATCCTGTGTTTGCAGTTGCCGTGTTGCAAATGAACTGTTCTGTTCCATCCCCCCGAGAGTACTTGGAACTTGGATTCAGTAAACCTCCTGAGCAGTGCCCAAATGTAGTTCCAGGTTAAACTAGGAGAACAGTGGAAACAAAAGCAGAACCCATGACAATGGCTACACCTTAAATTACAGTTTGCTGACTGTAGTGAAAAAAACGCCTTTTTAACCCTGTCAGATCACATCCGAGGTCATATTGTGCACATATTTAACAATGTAGGCCCATCAAATTCCAGAAAATCAATTTCTTTGTATTATTATATCAAAATCAATATTTCTTTCTTTCTGTTAAACAAAACACTACTTGCTGCTAACTATAATGTTAGCTGCTGTTTGCTGGTTAGCTCAGTTAGAACTGCAGCTAGCTGACTCGGCCCCAGGGTGCCAAGTGCCAAACTCGGTACTGCCTAGCTTAAAGGTTCTCCATGGATGGTAAGTTAACTTCTTCGGTGCTGGCTGCAGCCGTATTAACGTTAACTGCGGCTGCTGAAGGGGACATGGCTTTCCGACTATCAAACATGTTACCCTCTTCAGCTTTTAGATAGATTTGTTTGACCAGGTGTTTACTCAGTTTAGATGTGTTGCCCTGGTCAGCTTAGTTCACATTAAAAATATTGCAGCGAGTGTTGACTGCTTGGGTTTAGAGTGAAACCACACTTGTGACTGCTTTTGGCTTGCCACCGCCCTGACTCACTAGCTCTTTTTATACAGAGATCCCGTAATACTGCCTTAAAGAAGAACCGTTATTACTCAGGCTTTGCGTTTTTACACTGAAACAAACAATGCCTGCATTATGCAGCTGATCATCATAGTAATGCTATTTCAGCAGTTAGGAAACAACACACAGGAGCTTTACTTTGGGCTTAAAAGGCTGTAGCCTTTATTCACTGACCAACTGAAACCTAAACTGTATTTACTGCCAGACTGATAGCTTCACTGCTCACCTTTTCCTCTGCAGCTCGCTCTCTCTTGTCCAACCACAGACTCACTTCACACACGTGTGTCCTTGTGACTTGAACAGGCTTCAGTGTTCTCTCTCTCTCTCTCTCTCTGTGTGTGTGGATTGCATGCTGGGAGCGGAAGTGCGGTGTGGGGGTGTGAGAGCGGCACGCTTGAATTTAGTTTCAAGGTTAAGCTATTTTTTTTCGGTTTAAGTGTTTTCTTTCTCTTTGTTTTTTTGTATCACTTCGTGGTTTACTTTAAGCAGTAGTGGGATTAATTCTGTGATAAGGGCCATGGCGTCAGGGAACGCCTGGGCTATCGATCAAACACGGGTGTAAAGTGTTTTTGGACCAAGCATTTACCGTTGAGGACGTGCTTCTAGCAACGGGCGAGATTGTAGGAAACGAAAACATAGCATCGGCCTCCAGAATGAACAAGGCAGTGGTCGTTTTTCTTAAAGATGAAAAACTCGTAAACAGGCTTGTTGACAAAGGAATTGTTGTGTCTGAAACGCTGGTGCAAGTGACGCCTTTACACGCACCGGCTACTAGAGTCACCATTTCTAATGCACCGCCTTTCATTTTAAATGAGAAAATCATAAAAGAATTGAGTCGTTATGGAAAGTTTGCTGGATCCATTAAAATGGTTCTGCTCGGGTGTAAAAACACAGCTTTAAAACACGTGATGTCTTTTCGAAGACAAGTGTTCATGTTTTTAAATGCCCAATCTGAGTCTCTGGATATCTCGTTTCGCATTCAACATGGTGACAGTTCTTATATGATTTTTGCAACAATAGATGCGGCGATCTGGGACATAAGAAGTTTACGTGTCCGCATAGGAAACAATTAGAAAATGCAAAGAATGATGGAAATAATGACGAGCAAACCGATTAGAGCGAAAAAAATGAAAGTCCAGATAAAGAGAAACGGCCCATGGCTGTAAAGGAGGTAATGATTCCAGGAAAGAAACAGAGGATAAATGAGAATAAGGATTCAGAGGCCTCGGTTTCGGCAGGAGAACCCAGTGTTATTCCTCAGACTTCTACATTCGAGAAGAGTGCTATAGATCCAAGCGCAAAGTCAGAGGTGAGTGAGTTTTTGTCTTTAATGCGAGCTGGTGATAATACTGTAGGACCGAATGTTTTGAAGGATGAAGTTGGTGCTGTTATGGATAAGGAATGTGTTTATGGTGATGACGTTCAGAGTAGTAGCGGGATACAGGCAAATGCGCTTGTGGTGAGTGAAAACAGTGATGAAGAATTGATGGAGGATTTTGACAATTGTTTGGAGTTTTTGGAGATTGATTGCAGTCAGTCATTGGAGGACATTTATACTGTTGAAGAATTAAATAATTTTCTGGATTAAACTAAGGGGAAAAAGGTTGACGTTGCAAAGTTTTTCCCCAATGTTAATAAGTTTATAAAATCAGTGGCGATCGCTCAGAAGACGGAGGGCTATGATGTAATTTCAAAACAAAAAAGATTTCGACTGAAAAAGTTTCTAACAACTGTACGTAAGTCTCAAAAAGATAACGTAAAACTGGCCAAGTGGAAAAAATAAGTCACATGGGTATGGGATCTATCTTCATTTTTGTTGTGTGTTTCTGTTATTTGTTTTTTTCTTCTCTTTACCCTGCAATGCAGATTCTTAGATTAGGATCTTTAAATGTGAATGGGCTAAGAGATGGGGGAAAAAAGAGTATTGCTTTCTGAGTTCCTTAGGCTTAAATATTCAGAAGTTATATTTTTACAAGAAACTCATAGTGACATGAAACATTAATCTGAGCTAAACATGTGGTGGAGAGGAAAACTTTAAGTCATGGCACAAATGTTAGTGCAGGTGTAGCCATTTTATTTTCAACTCACCTCAATGTCCATTTCTCAATTTTATCAGAAATGGAATTAGAGGGAGGACGTATTTTGATGGTGAAAGCTAAAGTTGAAAATCAGTTATTCATTTTTATAAATATATATGCTCCAAAGAAAGTGTTAGATAGATTGATTATGTTTAGAAAATTAGGAGAGTTTTTAAAAAGTTACACTGCGGATGGTATGCTAATCATTGGAATTGTTCTCTTAATTTTCTTTTAGATAGGAATAATGAGGAGCCACATCCTGTATCAGCTTCTGTTTTAAAAAGCGTGACGGTTCAGAATGATTTAGTAGATGTTTGGAGATAGTGGAATAAAGAGATGAAACAATATACATGGACAAAGGTCTCACAGGGAATGATAAGTTTAACAAGACTTGATAGGTTTTATGTCAAGTGTGGTGAGAATAATAGAGTAATGGGGTGTAATATTTTTCCATGTTGTCTATCAGATCATCATTTTATTACAGTCAATATTATTTTGACACAATCTAAATGTAAAAGTCCATATTGGAAATTTAATGTTGCACTATTGAAAGAGAAAGATTTTTATGAGAAATTTGAATTGTTTTGGAATGAATGGGGTTCGAAGAAAAATCAGTTTGAGAATTTCATACAGTGGCAAGATATAAGGAAGACAGAAATCAAAATATTTTGTCAGCAGTATACATGTTTTTCAACAAGAAAAATAAAAAAGAAACAAGATCTAGAACATTTGTTGCAAGTGAGGGCAAAATGAGCCTTGATAAGATCTCGTTTTATGTCTGTTCATGAGATGGATGCCCCCACTGCTTATTTTTTTAATTTGGAGAAAGTGTCAAAACAACAAAATCAAATGCATTGTTTGACAACACCTGATGGTCGTAAGACTTTTGATGCAACAGAAATGATAAAGATTGCAGTGGACTTTTTTTCGAACTTATATAGAAAAGAGGACACTGACACTGAGTGTGTGTCAAAACTACTGCTGCAGTTGCCTTCTTTTACTAAACCACAAAGTGAGCATCTGGACAGAACTGTTTTGTTTGAGGAGTTATCGGATGCTGTTAAACAGATGAAGCCTGGCAGAGCACCTGGAATATATGGACTTTCAGTGGACTTTTAGCGACTAGAGATAGTCGGGTTCGCCTCCACGCACAGCTTGGGCTCTGGAACCCAACTCCTTGAGAGAGGCTGGACTCTCTACTACTCTGGAGTTGAGGCGGCGGGCTGGTGTGGGCTTGCTCATAGCCCCCTAGCTCAGCCGCAATGTGTTGGAGATCACCCCGGTGAACAAGAGGGTCGTTTCCCTGCGCCTTCGGGTTGGGGATAGGTCTCTCACTGTTATTTGTGCTTACGGGCCGAATGGCAGTGTAGAGTACCCGACTTTCTTGGCGTCTCTGGGAGGGGTGCTGGAAAGTGCTCCGACCGGGGACTCCGTTGTTCTACTGGGGGACTTCAACACTCACGTGGGCATGGACAGTGATACCTGGAGGGGTGTGATTGGGAGGAACGGCCCCCCCGACCTGAACCCGAGTGGTGTTCTGTTATTGGACTTATGTGCTAGTCACGGTTTGTCCATAACGAACACCATGTTCAAGCATAAGGGTGTCCATCAGTGCACGTGGCACGAGTACACCATAGGTCGGAGGTCGATGATCGATTTTGTGGTTGTTTCATCTAACCTCCGGCCGTATGTCTTGGACACTCGGGTGAAGAGAGGGGCGGAGCTGTCAACTGATCACCACCTGGTGGTGAGTTGGATCCGATGGTGGGGGAGGAAGTTGGACAACCTTGGCAGACCCAAACGTACTGTGAGGGTCTGCTGGGAATGTCTCCAGTCAGAGAGATCTTCAACTCCCACCTCCAGCAGAGCTTCAACAAGATCCCGAGGGAGGCTGGAGACATTGAGTCCGAGTGCACCATGTTCTCCACCTCTATTGTCAACGCGGCTGCTCGGAGCTGTGGCCGCAGGGTCTCCAGTGCCTGTCGTGGTGGCAATCCTCGAACCCGGAGTCCTATCGAGCCTGGTTGGCTCGGGGGACTCCGGAGGCAGCTGATGGGTACCGGAGGGCCAAGCGAGCTTCAGCCTGGGTGGTTGCAGAGGCAAAAACCCAGGTCTGGGAAGCCTCGGTCGGCCTCGAAGAAATTCTAGCAAACCGTCCGGCGCCTCAGGAGGGGGAAGCAGTGCCCTGCACACACTACAGTGGAGGTGGGAATCCGCTGACTTCGACTGGGGACATCCTCGGACGGTGGAAGGAGTATTTAGAGGACCTCCTCAACCCCACCGGCATGTCTTCCATTGCGGAAGCAGAGGCTGAGGGCTCGGTTGCGAACTCGTCGATCTCCCGGGCTGAGGTCACTGAGGTAGTTGAGAAGCTCCTCTGTGGCAAGGCACCGGGGGTGGATGAGTTCCACCCTGAGTACCTCAAGTCTCTGGATGTTGTGGGGCTGTCGTGGTTGACACGTCTCTGCAGCGTCGCGTGGCGGCTGGGGACAGTGCCTCTGGACTGCGGTTGTGGTCCCTCTGTTTAAAAAGGGGGACCGGAGGGTGTGTTCCAACTACAGGGGGATCACACTCCTCAGCCTCCCCGGAAAAGTATATGCCAGGGTACTGGAGAGGAGAATTCGGCCGATAGTCGAACCTCGGATTCAGGAGGAACAATGCGGTTTTCGTCCCGGTCGTGGAACACTGGACCATCTCTATACCCTCGCCAGGTTGCTGGAGGGTTCATGGGAGTTTGCCCAACCAGTCCACATGTGCTTTGTGGATCTGGAGAAGGCATTCGATTCTGTCCCTCGCGGCGACCTGTGGGGGGTGCTCTGGGAGTATGGGGTTCGGGGCCCTCTGCTAAGGGCTGTCCGGTCCCTATATGACTGGAGCAGGAGTTTGGTTCGCATTGCCAGCAGTAAGACAGATCTGTTCCCGGTGCATGTTGGACTCCGGCAGGGCTGCCCTTTGTCACCAGTCCTGTTCATTATTTATATGGACAGGATTTCTAGGCGCAGTTGGGGGCTGGAGGGAGTCTGGTTTGAGGACCACAGGATTTCGTCTCTGCTTTTTGCGGATGATGTTGTCCTGTTGGCTTCATCAAATCAGGACCTCCAGCGTGCACTGGGACGGTTTGAAGCCGAGTGTGAAGCGGCGGGGATTAGAATCAGCACCTCCAAGTCCGAGGCCATGGTTCTCAGCCGGAAAAGGGTGGCTTGTCCCCTTCAGGTTGGTGGAGAGCTCCTGCCTCAAGTGGAGGAGTTTAAGTATCTTGGGGTCTTGTTCATGAGTGAGGGAAGGATGGAGCGGGAGATCGACAGGCGGATCGGTGCATCCTCTGCAGTGATGCGGTCGATGTACTGGTCTGTCATGGTGAAGAAGGAGCTGAGCTGCAAGGCAAAGCTCTCTATTTACCAGTCAATCTACTTTCCTACTCTCACCTATGGTCATGAGCTTTGGGTCATGACCGAAAGGACAAGATCCCGGATACAGGCGGCCGAAATGAGTTTCCTCAGCAGGGTGGCTGGGCGCTCCCTTAGAGATAAGGCGAGGAGCTCGG
The DNA here is from genome assembly GCA_011952105.1 of Coreoperca whiteheadi. Taxonomy (NCBI): domain Eukaryota; kingdom Metazoa; phylum Chordata; class Actinopteri; order Centrarchiformes; family Sinipercidae; genus Coreoperca; species Coreoperca whiteheadi. The sequence continues at coordinate 119,175 of CM022484.1, forward strand.
TCACTCGGGAGGAGCTCAGAGTAGAGCCGCTGCTCCTCCACATCGAGAGGAGTCAGCTGAGGTGGCTCAGGCATCTGTCCCGGATGCCTCCTGGAAGCCTCCCTGGGGAGGTGTTCCGGGCATGTCCAAACGGGAGGAGGCCTCGGGGAAGACCAAGGACACGGTGGAGGGACTATGTCTCTCGGCTGGCCTGGGAAGGCCTCGGTATTCCCCCGGAAGAGCTGGAGGAAGTGTCTGGGGAGAGGGAAGTCTGGGTGTCTCTGCTTAGACTGCTGCCCCCGCGACCCGGCCCCAGTTAAGTGGTAGAAAATGGATGGATGGATGTTAAACAGATGAAGCCTGGCAGAGCACATGGAATATATGGAATTTCAGTGGACTTTTATAAAGCTGTGTGGAATTACATCGGAAAATACTTTTTTGAGGTGGTCCAAGAGTGTTTTAAAGAGAAGCCCCTTTCCACAAGTTGTCAAAGGGCAGTGTTAACATTGCTACCAAAGAAGGGTGATTTGAGTGTTCTTAAAAATTGGAGGCCTGTGTCAATTCTAACAACTGATTACAAGCTAATTGCTAAAGTTTTGGCAAATAGGCTGAAGACTGTATTAGGAGATTTAATATGTCAAGATCAATCCTACTGTGTTCCAGAAAGAACCATATAACGTAATATTTTTATGATGAGAGATATTTTAGATTACTCTAAACTAAATGAATTCCTGGATCAGGAAAAAGCATTTGATAGAGTAGATCATGGTTTTCTGTACGAAACTATGAGTGTTTTTGGATTTGGAGATGGTTTCATTTCTTGGCTCAAACTCTTATACCTGAATGCATCTTGTATTGTAAAAATAGGAGGTGGGTTAAGTAAACCAATAAGCATGCTTAAAGGTATTAGACAAGGTTGCCCACTCTCTGGTCAATTATATGGGTTGGCAGTGGAGCCACTCCTGTGTCTTTTGAGGAAAGAACTGTCTGGTCTTAAGATTTATGGTAACTCTAATGCATTGAAGTTAACAGCATATGCAGACGATATTACTGTCATAGTGAAAGATCAAAGAGATATTGATATGTTTAATTACAGTATCTCTCTATATGATAGAGCGTTGTCTGCAAAACTGAACTGGAGTAAAACAGAAGCATTTTGGTGCAATGGTACAGGACAATGCTGTAATGTCGATGCAAGACCTGTTATTCCTGGAAATGTAAGGTGGGGAAAAGCAGGATTTAAGTTTTTAGGTGTCTTTTTAGGTTCGGAGGAACATCAAAGAAAAATTTGGGAAGGTGTGAAAGATAAAATCTGTAAAAGATTATCAAAATGGAAATAGATTTTAGCTCTAATTTCTTATAGAGGGAGGGTGCTGGTAGTGAATAATCTTGCCGCATCCATTTTATGGCATAAATTGATTGTGTTGAACCCACTGGAGGACTTCATTCGGGAAATCCAAAAAGAGTTGGTACAGTTTTTCTGGGATGGACAACATTGGTTGAGAGAATCAGCACTGTATCTGCAGTTAAGTGAAGGAGGCCAGGGCCTTATGGACATTAAATCCAAGGTGGCTGGTTTTAGACTGCTTACTGCACAAAGACTACTGTACCATCAGTCTCAGAACTGGTCAGAAATTGCTTGTGCTTTACGAAGAAGAGTGGGGCGGATGAACTTGGATAAACACCTATTTTTAGTTAATTTGAAGGAAGTGGATTTTAATGGACTCTCTTCTTTTTATGAATCAGTTTTAAATGCATGGCAAATATTTATCATTAAAAGAGAGCTATCTGAGGTTCCCCTTGAGTGGGTTCTTGAAGAACCGTTACTTTTTAATCCTCTCCTATCTGGTATGAGTTTAAAGTCTAAAAGTGTCTGCACAAACCTGGTAAAAGCAGGAATATGTAAAATCTGTCATCTTCGGTCAAGGGGCCGATTTCTGCAGAAAATCTGGCCATGAAGATTGGTGTTCGGACTGTTGAAAAATTGTTACGTGAGATACAAGAGTCCTTCCTTTAATCCCATTGCAAGCAGAGATGGTTAAGAATGATTTCCCCAGCATCAGGGTGGTGGTAAATGTAGGAGATTGGCAGGAGGCCGATGGAAGATTACTCTCTTTTATAACACCTGAACTTGGTCTTTTTGACACTATATCTAAGAAGGCTCTTTATCTTGTTTGTGTCAAATATCTAAATTTAAGAGCATTGAAAGATCTTCCAGAGACCAAATGGACTAATTTTGTTGAATCAGGTGTATCTCCAAAAGGATGTTGGAGGTCATTGTACAAGATGCCAATTGAAAAACGATGTGGGGATTTACAATGGAGGATTTCTCATTGCATTTTAGCAACAAACCGTTTTAAAGTTCATCTAAATCCTTTGCAAGGAGAAGAGTGTTTGTTTTGTGGTCTTCCAGAAACAGTTTTCCATATTTTTATTGGCTGTTCAAGGCTGTTAGGAATTTTTGATGTATTAAGAGACTTAAGCCATAATTTTGGTATTATTTTTACAAATAGTCTCTTTATTTTCGGACCAAAATATAACGAATAAAAGCAAAATTGTTTTGATTAATGTTTTATTTGGAAAGGCAATTTGGCTCACCAGAAAGAGAAAATTGCTGTTTAATAATGATACTGATCCTTTGAACATGTTCAGAGCTATGGTAAAGAGTAGGCTGGTTAAGGAGTACAATTATGAATTGGTAAACGATACTGAATCTTTCTTTTTTGTATGGGGTGTTGGAAATGTTTTATGTCAACCCAATGAAGAGGGAGGTTGTGATGTATTGATGTAAAAGTGTTTTTTTAATTGTATGTATTTATTTCATTTATTTATTATTTATATTATTATTGTTTTAGGAATATATTTTTCTGAAGTAATGTTAAGTGTTTTTTGCATAACTTCCTATTAGATTGTAATTAAGGAGATGTTAAAAGTCAAAGTCTCTCTTTCTCTCTCTCTCTCTCTCTCTCTCTCTCTCTGAGCGGATGCTGTGAGTGAGTGGGCGGAGTTTGCGTGTGAGCGAGGTTGCTGCAGTGTGAGTAAGTGTGCTCTTTTCTTTCTTTATTGTTTTTTTTACTGTTCTCTGGTCTCTTGTCTATACGTTTATTTGGGAATAAAGTTAGGCAAGCTTAAGGAGGGTTTGGGGTTGTGGAGCGCTGTCAGCCAGCGTTTGCTGGTCGGCAATGGCGGGTCCACGCCAAACAAAGTTTGAGCAGCTTTCTCGTAGGCATGGGATAAAACTCGCGCCTGTGATGAACTGCTCTGTGGAAGACTGTAGCCTGGCTGTTGGTGAAGCTGTCGGTTTTGACAGTATTATGTCGGCTTCACGAATGAACAGTGCTGTTGTAATTTTCCTTGACACGATTGAGAAAGTAAACAGTGTAGTTCAGAGCGGAGTGGTCATTCAGGACACCTTTACGCCGGTAATGCCGCTGGTTCAGCCGGCAAAAAGGGTAACGCTGTCGAATGTGCCACCTTTCATTAAAGATGAGCTCCTGGTTAATGAATTGTCCAGACATGGAAAGATTGTGTCCCAAATGAAAAGGATTCCACTGGGGTGTAAGTCACCTTTGCTTAAACATGTAGTATGTTTCAGACGGCAGCTACATATGATCCTAAAAAGCGATATGGATGAACTGAACGTGAATTTTAAATTCAGAGTCGATGGCTTTGATTATGTTGTCTTCGCATCGTCTGATACTATGAAATGTTTTGGCTGTGGGCAAGAGGGACATGTTAGGCGTGCGTGTCCTGAGAGGGAGAAGGAATTAGACTCTGAGTCGGGCCCGAGTAGGGAAGCAGTGCGGGATAGTGCGAGTGTAATCGCGACTGAGGATGATGATGGTAATGTCGCGGGGCGAAGCACAGAAGGTGAGAGGGAAGAAGCCGCTTTGGTGCTTACTGTTGGTGTAGGGGGGAGCACTGAGGGGAAAAATAACACAATGTTGACTGGGTTGGTGGAGGAAAGTTCAGAGAGTGGGGAGAAAGAAACGGCGTCTATTATGGAGGAGGAGATGGGGACTGACGTGTGTGATGAAACACTGTTCAAAATGCCCAATACTAAGAGGAAAAGGGTTAGGAAGAGTACAGAAGTAGCCAAAGTGAGCAGAGTAACGAGTATAGAGTCTGGAAAGCACTCAGATACTGAATGCAGTACAGTTGATGATTCTGACAGTGATTTGGTGGACAGTAACGAGAGACGAAGTAGACGCAGTGATTACAATTTTGACAAAGTAAGGTTATTTCTGCAAAAGACAAAAAATATGAAAAACGTTCAAGTTGAAGACTTCTTTGCTGACCGCAGGAAGTTCATCCACTCAGTGACAGTACTAATGAGAGGTGAAGGAGGGCAACAGTTTACAGTGCAGGAGATCTATAGATTGAAGAAATTTGTCACCAAACTGAAATTAGAACTACAATCTGAGGATGGTTTTGAAACCACATAATCTGTATTTTTCTATGCTTTTGTTTGGTTTGTGTTCCCCCATACTATTTTTTATAATGAGTGCAATGAGGGTGAGCTCTCTTAACTTGAATGGGGCCCGAGGTACGCATAAAAGAGCATTGTTGTTTGAACTTATCAAACAAAAGAATATAGATGTGATGTTTGTTCAAGAAACACACAGTGATTGTATTACTGAAATGGAATGGAAGAAAGAATGGGGGGGTGATGTGGTTTTTGCTCACATGGGCTCTACCAGAGGAGGGGTGGCTGTTCTCTTTGCTAAGAATTTTTTGCCTATTTCATGTGATGTTAAACATGTGGTTCCTGGCAGATTATTATGCATAAGGGCTCAGTTTGAAAAATTCAGGGCTGTTTTTATTAATGTCTATGCTCCTACAAATGGAAGTGAAAGAGTACCTTTTCTTAAAGATGTTGATATTATCCTGCGGAATTGCGGTTCTGATGATTTTTTGTTTTTGTGTGGCGATTTTAATTGTACAGAGAATTATAGAATGGACAGGAATCACACTGAACCTCATGCTGCTTCAAGCCGGGTTTTAAATGAATTAATTGAGACTCACAGCTTGTGTGATGTATGGAGGGAGCTAAATAATAATGCAAGACAATACACATGGGCACATCATAGAGGAAACCTTATTTCCTTGGCCAGGTTGGACAGGATTTATTGTTTTAGACATCATTTTAATGTTGTGAAAAGATGTTTTATTACACCAACTGGGTTTTCTGATCATTGTTTAGTATCATGTAATGTATATATAGCAAATGTGAAGTCAAAGAGTGCATACTGGCACTTTAACACCTCCCTATTAAGTGATGTTAATTTTAGAGATGTGTTTACCTCCTTTTGGAATAATTTTAAACTGAGAAAGCATAGCTTTAAAAATTTGCTTGAGTGGTGGGATTATGGAAAGGTTGAGGTGAAAGTTTTTTGTCAACAGTATACTTTCAGTGTTTCTCGGGACATCACTAGATCAATGGAAAAACTTGAATCTGAAATAATAGAAGCGCAAGGGTTAGCAGAGGTTACTGGGGAGGGAAGACATATTGAGACACTTAAAACTAAGACGTCCCTTCTTGCAGATTTGCTCGGCATTAAAGCGCAGGGGGCTTTGGTCCGTTCTCGCTTTCAGAACTTAACACAGATGGATGCCCCATCTAAGTTTTTCTTTAGTCTTGAGAAAAAGAATGGTCAGTGCCGGTATATTCACTGTCTACGCTCTGAGAATGGGCAAGAGCTAACACAGACATCTGACATCAGAAAACGAGCTGTACAGTTCTATGGCAAATTGTACAGCAGTGAATACAGAGAGGACAAGCAGTTATCTGCTAGCTTCTATGAAGGTCTGCCAGGTGTCCTGGAGGACTCAAAGGCAGAGCTGGAGAGGCCTCTCTCTGCAGAGGAACTTCTGAATGCTCTGAAGGGTATGGAGAGCGGAAAAGCTCCTGGGATGGATGGACTCCCAGCTGAGTTTTATAAGGAGCTTTGGGCTGTGCTGGGCGAGGACCTGCTGGCCGTCCTAAATGAAAGTTTGTCTGTTGGCTCTTTGCCCTTGAGCTGTAGGAGGGCAGTAATTACACTGATACCAAAAAAAGGTGACTTACAGGAGATCAGGAACTGGAGACCTGTGAGTTTGCTTTGCTCTGATCTAAAAATTCTTTCTAAGACCTTAGCAAATAGACTGAGAAAGGTGATGGGGCAGGTCATTCATGTTGACCAGACGTACTGCGTGCCGGGCAGATCAATTATTGATAATGTTAGTCTCATACGAGATGTTTTAAGTGTTTCAAGTCTTTTAGGGGTTAATTTGGGTTTTATCTCTCTTGACCAACAGAAGGCATTTGATAGAGTGGAGCACCAGTATTTATGGGACACCTTAGAAGCATTTGGTTTTAGTTTTGACTTTATTAGAATGATAAAAGTGCTGTACCAGGACACCGAAAGTTTGCTGAAGATCAATGGTGGTTTGAGCGCCCCTTTTAAAGTCACGAGGGGGATCAGACAGGGTTGTGCGCTGTCCGGCATGCTCTACTCATTAGCTATTGAACCAATGCTGAGTAGACTAAGAACCGTGATTAATGGTTTAGTACTGCATCATGATATTCAACATCAAATTTCTGCTTATGCTGATGATGTCATAGTAATGGTAAACGGGCAAGAAGACGCTAATAAGTTGGTTTCTGTCATTAATGAATTCGGAGTTATTTCAGCTGCCAAAGTTAACTGGGAGAAGAGTGAAGCATTGGCTGTTGGGAAATGGGAGGGAGGACTTCCAAAATTACCCAGTGGGATGGTTTGGAGAAGGGAAGGGTTTAAGTATCTTGGTGTTTATCTTGGGGATTCAAATACCCAACAAAAGAATTGGGAAGGGGTTTTTGAAAAAATAGAAGGAAAATTAAAGAAGTGGAAATGGCTTCATTCACAATTGTCTTTTAAAGGGAGAGTTTTAATTGTCAATAACTTGGTTGCCTCAACACTGTGGCATAAATTATCTTGTGTGGATCCGCCTGTTGGATTGTTGTCCCGATTGCAGACAATTTTAGTGAACTTTTTTTGGGACAGTTTGCACTGGGTTCCCCAAAGTGTGCTCTTTCTTCCTAAAGAGGAGGGAGGACAAGGACTAGTCCATTTACCAAGCAGACTTGCTACTTTTCGTCTGCAGTTCATCCAGAAATTTCTGACTGGGCCTGTGGATCTGGTGTGGCGGAAAGTGGCAGGAATAATCCTACACACAGTGGATGGACTCGGACTGGATGCTGTGCTCTTTTTAATGGATGTGAAGCAATTACGACTGGCTGGACTGTCTCAGTTTTACTGTGGACTTTTCAAAGTGTGGGGACTGTTCAAGGTGTGCAGGATGGAGGAAACCAAATCTTTGTACTGGCTGTTACAGGAACCTCTTATTAAAGGAGCTCGTATGGACATTTCGGGTGGGAATGTCCCAGGACTTGTGCAGAGACTGTGTGCCACCAAAGAGGTGACATTTAAGCACATAATTGATGTGGCTGGGCCCGAACTGAATGATATAAATGCGGTGGCCAGGTTGTTGGGTCAGAAATCAATTCGCCACACGTCAACTGTAGTAGAGATGTGGAAAACAAGGTTAACCAACGAGGAATTGTCTTTGATTAAGGATTTTAAAAATGGAAGAGCAACATTTGATGTAAGAGACCCTTTTCCAAAGCTTGGGATGACACCAGACCTTAAAGAATTAGCTGGTCCTTTATTGGACCTTACTGGACTACAAGATCTGGTACTGAAGGAAGTAGGAGGGAAAGTGATGTATGAATGCTTTGTTAAGGTTCTAAATAAAGCAACATTAAATGGGAGAAATGATACAGTTTGGAGAGATAAACTTGGGTTGAAAAAAGAAATGAAGCCAGTGTGGAGGGTGCTGTACAAACCACCATTGACAAAACGATCTGGTGATCTGCAATGGAGGATCTTACATGGGGCTGTAGCGGTTAACGCTTTTATATCAGTCATCAATCCCGATGTTGATGATAAATGTGTGTTTTGTGGATTGAGGGAAACCATTTTTCATTGTTTCTTAGAGTGTAAAAGGCTCTGTGCACTTTTTGACTTGTTGGAGTTATTGTGTGGTAAATGGGGGGAACGTTTTACCTCAGAGGTTTTTATTTTGGGGGCTGGGTATAATCAGAAACAAAAGATCAAATGGCAATCGATTAATTTTCTGTTTGGACAGGCAAAGATGGCAATTTATAAAACAAGGAAGAACAGAACTGAAAATAGGTGTGGTCAAGGGATTGCATCTTTATTTAAGGCTTATGTCAAGTCAAGAATTGTTGTAGAGTTTAAGTATTATAAAGTAATGAATGATATAGAATCTTTTAAATTACAGTGGTGCTACAATTCGATTTTTTGCACAGTGTTAGAGGAAGAATTAATTTTTGATCTGGTTTGGATTTGATGTGTGTTTAGTATTTATGCTGTGATGATTGAATAAAGTTTGTTATTAAAATCAATCAAAATCTCTCTGTCACCCAGCTGTACTCTCAGGTACAGAAATTTGGCACTGATTGATTTAAAGTGAATCGGTACTCGGTAGTACCAACGTAACTCGCATGGTACCCAACCCTAGGGAGATGTAATGCAATATCGAGCAATATCAGTTACTGTAAACACCAATCTTTATCTGTAACAAGCCCCAATTTATGAGTATCTGAACACGTAGTCAAGCAGGGTCCTGTATCAAGTACAGCTATGTCTGTGCCCAGGCAGAGTGGAAAATCACAGGTTGTACCCTGCACCTGTAGCACTAGAATCAGTATGTGTGGTCCTAGAAGTAGTAGTGGTCGTATCATTGACAGTAGTAGTAGTAGTAGAAGCATTCAGTAGCAGTAGTGGGTGAATCAATAAATACCTGTTTGGTTGCAGCATCTGATAGATTGCGGAGTGTCCACAGACAGTTCTGGATCAGACGTTGGCTGGAACCTGTAAGATGCTGGCCCAAAGCCTGCATACCACCTGGACAGAGATGTAAAAATACAGTTACATACTACTCTGAATATTCAACATTCATACTTTCATTGATATGGACATACCAGCCTCTACTATTGCTGGCTTGTTGCTGGGACAGACAGACAGCACTTTGAGAACACGACTGGTGGTCCATAGTAGCTTCTCATAGTTGTAGTTCCTCATGATGAACACCAGACCCTCTGGGCCCCCATTGGCTAGGATGATCAGCTGACAGGGAACAGGAAGCAGAAGTTGTAATTCTGTAATATATAAGTTGACACAACAAGGATCTCCTTCCCATTGTCAAGTTCTTCTCACCTTGCTCTCCTGGTTGCCGTAAGACAGGAGCTGCAGACAGTCAGTGGTGATGGCCAGGAACTTAGGATTACTTTTTTTCAGTAAGGGAACCATCCTCTGCAGGCCATCAGCAATACACACCGCCATCTTGGCCCCCTCTTGGTGCAGCAGCAGGTTGTGGAGGGTGGTAATGGCGTAAAATAACACTGATTCCACCGACGAACTGAGTGATTGCGATAAACCGAAAAAGAAGAAAAGGAGAAGGAAAAGAGAGACAGAGAGAAAAGGATATAGAGATTTCATAAAACAAACTAATTTCAATCAAGCAATCTAGGACCTTTACTGACCTCTATCTAGGTGTAGCACCATCCTTCATCATTGAGCAGTTGAAAAGGCAAGGTGTGTGTGTTCTCTGTCCAAAAACTGTGTATATCACGGCGGCAGTGGTCGCGGCAGCCCTCATCGAGTGAAGACCGAAGAGAGTAAAGACCATTGACTCCACCCAGCAGGGACTCAACCACAGGGCTCTATTTGCACGTTTTTGGATCCCTTATTGCTATTACCTTTTCTTGCATATTTCCTTTTGCTCTTATACAATGTGTTTTGAACTCATTATGACACGAAACTCTTCTGTTTCATGCCAAAGGCAACGCAATGTTCATAATCTGCATTTTGCACCACTGTCCACAACTGCCTCTTTTTCTTTCACAATATGCTTATGGAACTGCCAGTCTGCTGTGAACAAAGCTGATTTCATCATCATCATTCTGGTCTTTCAATTGTAGCACTTACAGAAACGTGGATCAAACCTGAGGATTACGCCACTCTCCCATAATCACACTTTCTCCCACACTCTTAGAATCGCAAGTGGTGGAACCGGCCTGCTTATCTCTAATGACTGGAAGTTCAAACAGCGAACATCCTTGTGTGACAACAGCTCCTTCGAGTTTCATGCTGTTACTCACCCACCCTGTTAAAAGTCACTTTGTAGTCATCTATCGCCCCCCAGGTCAGCTTGGTAATTTCTTGGAGGAGTTGAATGTGCTCCTCTCATCCTTCCCGGAAGATGGCACTCCTCTGGTGGTATTTGGGGACTTCAACATCCACCTTGGAAAGCCACAGGTTGTATCATCTGACCTCAATCGGGTTTACACATCAGCAACCCACAAGTCTGGTAATCAACTAGATCTTATCTACACACAGTACTGCTCCACTCATCACGCTCAGGTCACCCCACTGCCCACGTCAGATCATTTCTTCGTCACTCTCGACCTAACTCCTCCAGATGCTGCAAGTGTTCTACCGCTGGTCACTTTCCGATGCAACCTACGTACGCTGGCTCCCTCGTGCTTTTCTCTGCTGTCTCTGAGGAGCTCTTTTTCTTGAACACTGACAGCGCCACTGACACTCTGTGTTCCACACTCGCATCCTGCTTGGACAACTTCTGCCCTCTCACATCAAGACTAGCCCATACATCCTCATGTGCCCCCTGGATTATGTGATGTTCTACGTGAGCATCGTGCCAGCCTCCGGTCAGCTGAGAGAAAATGGTGTAAATCAAAAGATCCCACTGACCTCTGTCTCTACCAGTTTCCCCTCTCTAATTTCTCAGCTGATGTCACCTCTGCAAAAACGGACTACTACCTCTCTAAGATCAACAAAGCAACTGACTCACGCACTCTCTTTAAAACTTTCTCTGCTCTCCTTTCTCCGCCTGCTCCCCTACCTTCATCGGATTTAACAGCTGATGACTTTGCGTCATTCTTTGTCAAGAAAACAACCGCCATTTGTAGTCAATTCTCTGTGCCGTCACCTGTCGACCTCGCACGCATCCCAGATATGTGTCTGCTCCCCTCTTTCTCTCCTCTATCTGAAGCTGACCTTTCCAAGGTCATTCATTCTAACCACCCTACACCTGCTCGCTGGATGCCATCCCCACCCATCTCCTTCAGGCCATCTCTCCATCTGTTGTCCCTGCTCTGACCCACATCATCAACTTATCCCTCACCACTGGATTGTTCCCCACAGCTTTCAAAGAAGTCCGCATCACACTGCTACTGAAGAAAGCCACTCTCAATCCGACACTATTAGAAAGCTACAGACCGGTTTCCCTCCTTCCCTTCATTGCCAAAGCTCTGGAGCGAGTTGTGTTTAACCAGCTCTCTTCTTTTCTCACACAGAACAATCTCCTGGACCGCAACCAGTCTGGTTTCAAGAGCGGCTATTCCACGGAGACCGCGCTGCTCTCAGTTGTTGAAGCCCTGAATCTGACAAAGGCGACATCCAAGTAATCTGTACTTATCTTACTCGATCTGTCTGCAGCCTTTGACACAGTTAACCACCACATCCCTGTCCTCTCTCAATGCTATGGGTGTCTCTGGAATCGTGTTGCAATGGTTCAAATTGTACCTCTCGAGTAGGTAATTCAGAGTTTCCTGGAGAGACAAGGTCTCTGAGTCCCAACATCTCAATACAGGGGTGCTGCAGGGCTCGGTGCTTGGACCGCTACTCTTCTCCATCTACATGACATCCCTTGGCTCGGCCATTCAGAAGCATGGCTTTTCCTATCACTGCTATGTGGATGACACGCAGCTCCACTTATTGTTTCAACTTGACGATTCAACTGTTTCCGCTCGCATCTTGGCATGCCTGAGTGACATTGCACTTTGGACAAAGGATCATCACCTGCAGCTGAATCTGGACAAAACGGAACTGCTTGTGATCCCGGCCAACCCAAAGATTCACCACAACCTCTCCATTCAACTAGGGTCATCGACCGTTACGGTGTCCAGCACGGCCAGAAATCTGGGGTGGTAATTGATGATCAGCTAAACTTCAAAAGAAAAGCCATGTCGCCAGAACCACCCGGTCCTGTAGATTCATCTTCTACAACATCAGGAAAATCAGACCTTTCCTATCTGAGCAGTCTACACAAGTCCTAGTCCTAGGCTCTTGTCTTGTCCAAACTGGACTATTGCAATGCGCTGCTGGCAGGACTCCCTGCTTGCACAACCAAACATCTGCAGATGATCCAGAACGCAGCGGCAAGAGTGGTCTTCAATGAACCGAAGAGAGCGCACGTAACCCCCCTCTTCATTACGTTACACTGGCTCCCTGTTGTCGCCCGCATCAAGTACAAAGCGATGCTTTTGGCCTACAAGACCACCACTGGTTCTGCACCAACATATCTTCGCTTGCTTATACAGACCTGTTCCTGCCAGGTCCCAGTGCTCTGCAAACAAACAACGTCTGGTGGTACCATGCCAAAAAGGAATAAAATCACTCTTGCGCATGTCACTCTGGATCCGTTCCACATTGGTGGAATGATCTGCCTGCTTCTACAAGATCAGCAGATTCTGTAGCCACCTTTAAAAAAGCCCCTGAAAACGCATCTCTTCCGTCAAAACCTCACTGACATTCACCAACTTCTTCCCTTCTACCTCTTTTCAAACAAAAAAAAAAACCCTTCCTATCCTTAGCTTTGTATACTGTGCTGGCCTTTAATCAGACTTTTTTTTTGATGCACTTATGCTTTTCGTTACCTTGTGTTGTTGTAATTGCTTCCATTGTCTTCCTCATATGTAAGTCGCTTTGGATAAAAGCGTCTGCTAAATGATTAAATGTAAATGTAAATCACACACATTCATACACTGATGGCAGGAGCTAACTGCCCATCAGTACAAAGTAATCTAACTATTCACACATACTCGAAGGTACAGCCCTCGGCAGCAATTTGGGGTTCAGTATCTTGCTCAAGGACACTTCGACAGGTGGCCTGGGGCAACTGCCGACCTTCCAATTGGTGGACGACTCGCTCTGCTACAAAGCCACAGTGATTGTGTGTTCAATACTAGATCTGTCACGGTAACTACTTTTGTTGGACGATAATATTGTCCCAGAAATATTTGCGATATTGTTGTCATTTTAAGACAATTTTAAGCAGCACCAGAAATGACAGCAAAACATTTCTCAGACTCATTTTTTTTTTTGTTACATTCGGCTTAGGCGCTGTGGAAAAAAAATGCTCAGGCATTGTGCCCAAGTCCAATAATGTAGGGAAAACACTGATGTTTTCATCAGTTGGTTAAAATGTTGGTGACTTTCTTTCCAATTCCAACTCTCCAATTAAACACACATGTAAACACAATGGGCAATATTGTTCAATTTATGGACATAACCTCGATAACTTTTGCTGACTTTGATAAATCGATAAAGTAATTATAGTATGTGGAAATGAGGTTGGCGTACCTCAACAAGTGACAGACCTATTCATTACTGAATACAGGACCTTAGTATATAGTTTGACAAATCAGACTTCCTTATTGAATGGAGTTCACAAAGGATTCCCACCAGGAGTATACCAGTGGGACTCTTGTAAGTCACTGGACTGTAAAATCATCAAACCAGTCATCAAGTCACAAGGAGTCAGTACAAACTATTCAACACCTTAAGATCTCTGATGGCACACCATAAAGCAAGGAGTGTGTATGACATCCTCATGACATCACATGTGACAGCTGTGGGAAACCTTACATTGATGAAACAGCAAGGACTCTGGACAAGAGACTGAATGAACACCAGAAAAAGACAAGATAAGCTAGCAGAGAATTACTGAGCAGCATGCTCAAAATGTCCGGACAGACAGGCACTGGTTGGCTGGTAGGCAGACAGGTAGGCAGCTAACAGGCAGGTAGGAAGATACAGGTCCAGGAAACAAAACAAAAGGCAAAAGTAAAACCCACGTAACGTAACTGGGCAAACTGACACTGAGACAAAGGAACACCAGGACTAAATACACCAGTTATGTGAGGATAACAAGACACAGGTGAAACTAATCAAGTTGGGGCAGGCAATCAAAACTGGCAACAAACACCCAAACCTGACACACCTGGAGAAGGATCAAGGAGGACATTCACATCTGGCACTAGAGACCATCTTTGAAGAGATATAGGGATTACCATCTCTATATACACTCACCTAAAGGATTATTAGGAACACCTGTTCAATTTCTCATTAATGCAATTATCTAATCAACCAATCACATGGCAGTTGCTTCAATGCATTTAGGGTGTGGTCCTGGTCCTCCTGAACTCCAAACTGAATGTCAGAATGGGAAAGAAAGGTGATTTAAGCAATTTTGAGCGTGGCATGGTTGTTGGTGCCAGACGGGCCGGTCTGAGTATTTCACAATCTGCTCAGTTACTGGGATTTTCACGCACGACCATTTCTAGGGTTTACAAAGAATGGTGTGAAAAGGGAAAAACATCCAGTATGCGGCAGTCCTGTGGGCGAAAATGCCTTGTTGATGCTACAGGTCAGAGGAGAATGGGCCGACTGATTCAAACTGATAGAAGAGCAACTTTGACTGAAATAACCACTCGTTACAACCGGTATGCGCCAAAGCATTTGTGAAGCCACAACATGCACAACCTTGAGGCGGATGAGCTACAACAGCAGAAGACCCCACTGGTGTACCACTCATCTCCACTACAAATAGGAAAAAGAGGCTACAATTTTCACGAGCTCACCAAAATTGGACAGTTGGAAAAATGTTGAATGGTTTGATGAGTCTTGATTTCTGTTGAGACATTCAGATGGTAGAGTCAGAATTTGGCGTAAACAGAATGAGAACATGGCCATCCATCATGCCTTGTTACCACTGTACAGGCTGCTGCTGGTGGTGGTGTAATGGTGTGGGTGATGTTTTCTTGGCACACTTTAGGCCCCTTAGTGCCAATTGGGCATCGTTTAAATGCCACGGCCTACCTGAGCATTGCTTCTGACCCATCCTTTTATGACCACCATGTTGCCATCCTCTGATGGCTACTTCCAGCAGGATAATGCACCATGCCACAAAGCTCAAATCATTTTAAATTAGTTTCTTGAACATGACAATGAGTTCACTGTACTAAAATGGCCCCCACAGTCACCAGATCTCAACCCAATAGAGCATCGTGGAACGGGAGCTTCATGCCCTAGATGTGCATCCCACCAATCTCCATCAACTGCAAGATGCTATCCTATCAACATGGGCCAACATTTCTAAAGAATGCTTTCAGCACCTTGTTCAAATCAATGCCATGTAGAATTAAGGCAGTTCTGAAGGCAAAAGGGGGTCAAACACAGTATTAGTATGGTGTTCCTAATAATCCTTTAGGGGAGTGTACATTATAATGTGACATAAATTTTTAGGTCCATGAGATGTGGTTGAAAGCCAATAAAGCTAGTAATATAGGTTGAACATGATTTAAGATAATTGTATCAAATTGCTATTCTTACAAGAATTAACGTTCATGCTCAACTCAAACAAGTAGTTCCAATTGTCTAAACTTACTAACCCTAAAGATAAACACTCATATGGGTTGTTGAAGTGGGTTTAAATTGACAA
Organism: Coreoperca whiteheadi; assembly: GCA_011952105.1. Taxonomy (NCBI): domain Eukaryota; kingdom Metazoa; phylum Chordata; class Actinopteri; order Centrarchiformes; family Sinipercidae; genus Coreoperca; species Coreoperca whiteheadi. The sequence continues at coordinate 134,784 of CM022484.1, forward strand.
ATGCTCACATGGGTTGAAAGGCATTAGCTAGCTTGTTATGTTGTGTTGAAGGCAGGGTTGCATTTGGACTTTTGAGTTGGTTTCAAACATGCCTTTTTGACGAAGCGAACATGCTAAATTCAATTTAATTTGGAGTATACTACTAGTTTACAACATATTGTTGTTGGGCCTTGCCTAGCTTATCCTAACGAACCATATGGGGAAACAAAGACTGAGGCCTGTTGGTAATTTATAGAGTTTGTGTTCGGTACTTTGGTCGACTGTGTTGTGTTTAAGGTGCTTTATAAATAAAGTTGGATTGGATTGGATTAAAGAAGCAGCCTCAACTCCATGCCTGACAGAGGCAGCCGTTATTTCGCACCGATGTGTGAAATGGACTGTTATTGGACGAGCTGCGTAGGATGGTGCATGAAACTTCAGTGCACGACTATGACGTCACCGAGGTTATAAAACCTGGGAACACTCTTCAATCTTCGTCTTTTCCAGTGCGATTTTGTCACCCACAGAGATGCCTCACGTCTTTCTCCACAATAACTCAAGAAGACTCTTCACGTAAACTTTAATTACCCTAGGACGAACAAGTCTCGCTGGTCGAGCGAACAGATCCTTGGTCGTTTATTCCATAATGATCCGTGCCTGCAGAAGGAAGCGACGCGACCTGATCGCCACTTCACGGAAGAGCCAGACAGCCACAGAGCCCCTCATTCCCTGACGTCGGCTGCTGTATTCCCTTGCCTGCCAGCTGAAAGAACGGCCACGTCAGCTTAAGGAACGGCTACCCCACCAGACCCAATGATAGCTGCGGACCTGGCTTTGTCAACATGGAACCTGTGAGAAATTTCTCCCGGTTAAAACAAACTGAGTCATCGACCACTGGACAAGTGCAATCTCCAAGAGGCTACTGTGTCTGCTGCAGAGATAGATTTTATAACTCTGTGTTATTTCATCTAAGCTTTATTGTTGTAAATTGTGCTTTGCTTATTTTGGGAAGTAACAGTTGCCATGCCTTCTTTGTGTCGTTTTCATTTGTGTTAAAAGCTCCAGTTGGCCCCACAGCCGGACGCCTAATTGAGTTAGCTACAACCCCTGTGAAGCTAATAGCTGCAGTAATAAGACCGCCACACAGAAGTCTGTTGTCTGTTTAATGTGTGATGAACTGATACCTATTACGTCTCCCACAGCATTTGATTTCCTGGTGCGTCTCTGCGTGTTTTTCTTTTTTGTTAGAAGTTACCTTTTCGTACCAGCAACACTGGGATAACTGTTAGCTTAGCCACTGTGGAACCGATAGCTGTACCTTATAAGACCAATCCAGTAACATGACCGCTGTATGTGAGTCTGTCACTGTGTTATTGTGGGATAAGGTAACGCATATTGCGCTTATCCACGGCATTTGAGATTTCTTGTTTCTCTATGTGCATTTTCTCCCTCTTTCTTCTCCACTAACCTACACATCTTTACACACCCCAAATGGCCCTGATAACGTGGTAATATAGCAAGCTAAGCTGTACATTATCCTGGGAGGAGACCAGGCTTGGTCTCCCTCCTTTTGGGTCCTGTCCCTTTGTTAAATTGAGCAGGCTATACACAGACATCCAAACCACTGGCTGATTGTGTAGGCTATGCTTAGCAGTTTAGTTTAGACTACAGTGATTGTTTGCTGAAGTTACTGATTGTTAATAAATGATAAGGTTATATAAACATTATTTTATATTTAAAAGAGCAGTTTCCTGTGGTTATTGTTTTATTTGTTGTGATAATAACTTGTTGCGATAGTCAGTGCTCGGATTCACCCTTCACTATCCATTATTAATGTAAGGTAATATTTAATTATCAACATTTTTAGGTGGAGGGCCACCTTTGAGGCTGTTTTCACGTTTGGTTATTGGTCCCTGATTTCAGGGTGGTGTCTCATAATTATTAATATATATTAATAACTTAATAACATTAAGACTTTTATTAATATTCATACATATCTTTGATATTTCTGCTAATAACCAAACCTGCCCTACCTTAATACCAACACTGTATACAAATGAAATAGGAAAGACAGATTTTAAAAAGACAAAGCATTGGACATGAAGAGATTCAAAGACAGTTAAAAGACTATGGTAAGAGAGAGATAAAACAGCCTCTGAAAGAAAAGAGCCGCTATATAAATCTCAGACAGAAATTATTTTTATAGATACTTGGTTTATATCCAGAAACTGTGGACTTTGTCAGTTGGAGAATGTTGTAGACAAATTAATTGGAGAATGAGAAAGAGGAGTTCATATTAATGCCTATTTTCTGTGTCTAACCAGATTACTGCCCAGTACCACACATACACTTGCAAAAACTTCAATATGCAGGAGGCTGCAGAGAGTGACAGTTGCAAAGAACAAAACCAAACCTCCCGAAAAAATAAGACTGGGAGAGTGTGTATTAACAGACAGAGGTGATGAGGGATAGAGAGAGAGTATCTGTATGGTAATAGCATAAATGGAAAACTCACACACCAAACGGGCTCCACTCTGTGAAGCTCATTTAGTTTTCAATTAAATTCTATTCAATTTTCTTTAATTTTCTGCGTGAATTAAGCTCCCGAATCAATTATGAGTGTGAATTATCCTCCTCTGTTAAGCCTCAGTGCAAGGGATTAATTCTGCAACCCTGCCTGGGGGTTGGAAAGGCCCCATATTTGGTACTAGAAGGCTAGCCTGTTAGCCTCATCTGCTACAGTTTTCTGTTGGTTTCTGGTGGCCACCTGGCATGAAAATCTTTAAATTTTTGTCCCACTTTAAGTTTTACTAAACTTTGTTAAACTACTTTATCCTTCATTCACAGTGTATTGTTATGCTTATTTAAAAACAAACCTGTAAACATAAACTGTTAATACTAAGTATCTGCGAAGCATTCAAATTCTATGCATTTTCTTTGCTTGTCCTACAATATCCTTGCTTAAAGTGGCTATAATCAATACTTTTAAAAATATGCTTCAAATAAAAAAATGGAAACAATGTAAAAGGGGGCTCTCGTACAGAACCTTCACAGTTATAATCTGAATCTACAGATTCTCTCTGCTTTGAAGAGCTTAATAGTAAGTTTCAGGTCATTGTTTAGCTGGCCCGCAACTTTACTGTTTTTGGTTCATTTTCACCGCTTCCATAGCATCTCAAGCTCTAAAAACCCACTGTACACCACCTGCTCAGCACCAAAGAGGAAACAGACACAGTTAGGGTGTGTTCAGACCGACTAGCTGGTGACTAGCAAGTGACTACCTGGTGGCTGTAGTGTAGCATTGAGCAGCTAAAGAGCCAAATATTTTCCTAAGGAGTTGGTTTAGGAGAACAAAAACAGAGGTAAAAGAGAATGAATATTGGACTTACTTTTTTCAGGTGGCCAGAAACACAACCCCAAATAAAAGATAATGTTGCTTTGCAATTGCTGAATGTGTAAATGTGTAAAACTGTTTGATGCAAGTTCACCATATCAACTTAAAAGGTGATGATATGTCAGTGTCCTGCTCCCAATTAGTTTTCACTGCCCCCATGTGGTCAAAAATCTGTTATTTTCCACAGTTGCTTTGCCACACCACTTACATCTAATTACCAGATTAACATTAAAATACTAAAATATATCTACAGTATAGTCACAAGGGCATGAACAATTATTTTCAGTTTAATAACACAATTTTCAACCCCACTACTGGCAAGGCGGAATCGCCAATATATTTTCTGTTGTAATAATGTAATTTATTGTAATCTCATCAATGTATTTTTACCTTAGCATGCGGACCAGTGCTGGTATCCCTCCAGACTTGAAAATGGCCAGCAGTCCCTCTCTCTGATGCGACAGGCTGTGGAGCACACTGGCCGCATAACGGGCTGTCTCCATGTCAACTGACGTCGTCATGGCGCGGACCACGGCACCTACGATGGCTGGAGACTGCACCAGCACCCGGCGACTGGCCTCCTTACGGGTCAGCTGATTGACTATCATGGCTGCCTTGTTCACCACAGCCTAGAAAGTAGAAAAACTGTGTAAAATACAACATGTGTGTCTGAAAGCTCAATTAGTAAATTCTTAGTAATTCAGTGCGACAGCGGCATACCGGATCTTCGTCCGCCAGAAGCTTGGTGAGCTCTGGCACCGCCCTAGTGGCCAGCTCGGCATCGTCCTGGTAGTTTATCAGGTGAACAATAGCCGTCTTTAGCAGCTGGGAGGGTTCAGCCAGTCGTTGGACATTGCTCTGTTGCATAGGATCGGATTGGATGGGCATGGCGGCCTCCCCCTCCACCAGGGTCTCAGGGAACATGGCGGCCCTTACACGCTGAGCCCGGGTTAGTGAGTACTGAGCATCTAAATCTGTCATAGGAAGATGAAGATAGACAGCGAGAGAGGAGGTGAGACTGCTAGTGTGTGTGTGTGTGTGTGTGTGTACATGAGTGAGTTTCCGCAGACAAAACCTCTGAACCGTTGAATATAAAAACACAAGAGCAGTAAAACCAGGGTCATGCAGCATGTGCGTGTAACAGTGTGCGTGTGTTTGTCTGAAAGCAAGAGAGATTAAGCAGAGACCACAACAAGAATGAATGAATTAGTTAAATAATGCTTATAAATGTAATTTAAGTTTGGAAATTAGGTTTGATTGTGTGATTCTCTATTCAGCATTCAGCTAAAATGATAATGAATGTCTGAATGAGTGTCTGAATGTATTATTGTGTCTAATTAAAATTAAATCTTTCACATTATATTCCCTGAAGGACACATATTGAGTTGGAATGGCCCTCATTAAACTGATCTAATGAGATTTAATATGGCTAAATCTGGTTTAATCTAAATTTAAAAAGCAGAGACACTGTGTCTGCCCCAGGACCAGAAACTGGTTTACAGTATTAGTTAGAATTGAACTAATAATACATACATTATATACTACTTCCTGATATTCCCCACCCTGCCCCAAACATGCAGCATATCCAACATCTGTCATTACATCCAATGACTAAATCCACTAATCCACTAAAGGCTATCTTTGAACCAAGACAAGAGTTACAAATCCCCCCCCCATTAAACCACATTATCATGTATCCAAAGTTCCCCATTCAGGTCACGTGATCACACCTGAGCTAGGTCTATTTGTTGAGTGTTTTCTCGTCTCTTCCCCATCATCAGGACAACATTGTTTGTCAGTGCCATCTAAAATTTATATGACCGCCACAAGAGGTCATTTAGACATTGGAACAAACTACCAATGCCTTAGCTACACGGGTTGCACTGCAATGTGTAGCTAATTAGGATGATATGTATTTAAGCTTTACAAGATGAAGCAGTGGTATAATTGCAGAGATTAAATGAGAAGAATATAAGCATCTGCGGTTGAACCAGAAGGTTGATTTGGTGGTAAATAATATTTTTTGTTGAACATCAGGTGCTATCATCATTAAAGATATTTTGTCATGCCAAAGGAGGAATAATTTCTATAACATAATATTTTAAGCTCAGAGTTGATGACAAACTTGTGAATTCAACCTTGGTACTTTTGAGTTTGAAAAGCATTTCATTGCAAGCAACGGAAGAAACCTCCAGTATATGAAGAACCATGCCTGTTTAGAAGACATTAAAAAGTGAGCTAAGGGAAAGAAAAAAATCAATGAGAGGTTGTCTGTGGTGATCTTGCTGTTGCTCTTTTGAAATGTGTCTTAAGGTACAAGGTAGATGTATTTATAATTTTCCAACACAGGGTTGTGAAACAAGATTTAAATTGTAGTTTCCTTTATGCTACTCACAGAAAAAGATGTTAAATAAAAAAATTATATATTGTAGAGAAGAATATAAAATAATATCAAGTCATAGAGATAAAAGTATTTTATGCTGAGGATGAACTAAGGAGTCTCACAGCCACAGAAAGAAGCTGCTCCGTAGTCTGGTGGTATGGCAGCGGATACTTCTGTATCTCTTGCTAGATGGAAGCAGGGTGAACAACAGTGGCAGCTTGTCAATAGAGGGTGCTGGGGGTCCGCCCCCATCAGAATTCCAGAAATATGCATGTATACAAAAATTATAAAAAAGTGTTTTTCAGTATGTTTCATGCGGTTTCATGGGCGAGGGAAGCCGGACAAATGGATGTCTATCTGAGTCCATAAATCTTCTGGCAGCATGTGACCACGGGCCTCATTTATAAACATTGCGTACGCACAAAAGAAGGCATACGCCGCTCTCTACGCAATAATTGCGGTCCTTCACGCAAGCTCTGACCCAGGCGTACACACAAAAACGGGTGAAATGAGAAATGGCGACACCGTTGGCAGATGGAAGAAACACATGATGGAGCGCTAGATGCTTTTTTGGCTCGACTTTGATGTCCAACCATTTCTTTTTTATTTCGTCCAAGGTCCGAGGTTGTGAGGCTAAAGCATTTACGGCGTCTGCAACCTTTTGCCACTCAAGTGCCTTTTTGGCATTAGTAATGCCCACACTGTGCCCTCCAAACAACATTTTCCTCCTCTTTTCCACCTCGCCAACGATAACTTCTACTTCACATTGAGTAAAGTTGTGTTTTTTTGATTTTCTCTCTGTGTTTGCCATGAATACGCAATCGATGAATATTAACTTGTGGGCATTTCACGGACTATTTATGGGCAACTATGAGAGTGACATGAAGCTGCAAAAGCCGCGTTTAGACTTGATTGTGATTTATTAAGGGAAAACTGCATAGGATGTGCGTGCGCACGGTTTTATAAATCCGACTATTTCTGTGCGTACGCACGTCCTATGTTTCATCCGTACACCACTTCTGATGCAAATCCTACGCAAAGTTTTATAAATGAGGCCCCTGAAGCTGGTCTCTAATTGGTTTATTAAAGATTCTCCTCCGCAGGTCGCTGCGTCCTTGGCGAATCAAAATTTGATGCATGTTATTTTATCCAATCTGATTGGTTCTCGTCACCTGTCATTGAACTTTACACTCTTGGCCACTACTGACACCGTCACTCCGACTCCGCCAAAACCTTGCTAGGCTGATCACTTTCGTAGAGATGGCAACAGTTAATCCAAATTCTGTAAATAATTCACAAAAAAATCCTTTCACAAGACATTCGCTCCTTAAGCTCCTTGGTTTTGCTGACGTTGAGCAGTAGGTTGTTCTCTATGCACCACTCTGCAAAAATGTTCATTTCTTCCAAATATGAAGTCTCATCATTGACTGAAATCCAGCTGTCATGTCATCCGCAAACTTCACAACAGAGTTTTCTCCATGTCGGGGGCTGCAGACATGGGTGTACATTGTGAATAGGAGGGGGCTAAGCACACAGCTGGGTGTTGAGCACTGTGGAGTAGAGGAGGTGTGACCGCCAATCCGAACTGTCTGGGGTCTATTTGTGTCCAATATCCAGTTGTAGAGTGTGGTACACAAGCTCACAGTGCTAGATTTATCAGTTTCATGGAGTAGATTGTCTTGAATGCTTAGCTGAAATCAACAAACAGCATTCCGATGTAGACATTGTTGTTCTCAAGGTGTGTGAAGACTTGAGTGGAGGGCAGTGGAGATGGCATCCTCTGTGGATCTGTTGGTTCTGAAAACAAACTTGTGAGGGTCCAGGCTGGCTGGGATGTTGTTCTTTATGTGTTTCTCAAAGTACTTGATCAAAACGGGGGTGAGAGCCATAGGGCAGTAGTTATTTAGACTAGACACAGTAGACTTTTTAGGTACAAGGATGATGATGGCTGTCTTGAAGCAGGTGGGAACAATCTCTTGTGACAGTAAAATGTTAGAAATGTCAGTAATAACATCAACTAGCACAACTTTGCACATGTTCTTAGTATACGACCAGGGATGTTATCAGACTGATCAGCTTTACTCATTTTCACTCTCAGCAGGATTCTTCTCACATCCGCTGTGTATATTGACAGTGGCTGGTCTTATGGAGGTGGAGTAGACTTTACTGCTGACTCTTTATTGGGGAGATCAAAATGAGCCTAAAATGTGTTTAGCTCATCTGGTAGCAGAGTTAATACGTTTTAACTTGTTTGATTCTCCTCTGCATCATCTCATTTTGGGGCTTCCCTGGCTAGTAAAGCACAACCCTCAAATAAACTGGGCCACAGGTGAAATAAGGATGTTCATGCACCTGCCTGTCATCGCCTTCTGTTCCCGAGCCTCCTTGTTCCCGAGCCTCCTTGTTCCTCAGACCCTGCTCTTTCTGTTAAACCTTCTGAGTGTCCTCTGTCACCTACTGATAACTACACCGTGCATGCATTGGTGTTGTGGTTGTCCATGAAGAGCTCTGTCTAAAATGTCAATTTAGTTTTCACCGCGGCATCCCTC
>CM022484.1:144656-163543 GCA_011952105.1 Coreoperca whiteheadi
TGTAGTTTTGTTGTACAGCAAGAATTTCATGGACAACAACCCTAGACGAAGCAATCTCAGCTAAAAACTTACCAGAGCTAATACATCTGCAGCAGTTCCGGCCTTGGGCCCTCGGTGGTAAGTTTCTCCTCTACTTCTGAGTTGGAAAATATAGCATTTTACCGCTGGGGCTCCTGTTCGGAGCCTGATCAAGTACGTTTTCTCCCCTCGTTGCAGTTCTCTGTCTGGCCTTCCTGTCATTTTGCTAGCTGTGGTCTTCCTTCTTTGTCAGTGCCACTGATGGCCCTGTCAGTGGAGGTTGCTGAGCTTAAAAATGAACTGTGATCCATTGAGCGGCTTATCAAAGATCTCCTCCAGCGACAGACGCAGGTGTGTTCCCTGCTAACGTGGGTCGAGCCTGCAGGTAGCCAGTGGTCCTTGGCCTCAGATGAAGTGGCTACTCCTGTTGATGCCCCTGTCCTAACTTCACCTATTCCCCTTTCCTGGGCGTCAATAGTAGTAGGCCATAAAAGACACTCTCTTCCCCTCTATGACCTGTCTGGTATCGGCACTCACAAACTTTTTCTCTCCTCTGTCTGAGCTTCCCTCAGAGCCTGTCCTCTCCCCTATTCCACCACCTGTCTCTCAGGATACTGGATAAATTGATATTTAAAAGAGACTTACTGTGTCTACAGAAGAATTACTAAACAACTTCAACACTTCTTGTAAAGCTGTACTTGACTCCATTGCACCTGTAAAAATTCAGAAAGTCAAAGCAACTCACAGTGTGGAGTATGGAATAATAACAACATCAGAGGAAATGTAGACAAGCAGAGTGTAAATGGAAAAAGGACCGTCTGACAGTTTCTTATCAAAGTTTAAAAGAACTAATGTCTATCAGAAATCAGTCAAAGAAGCCACATCCTCCTTTTTCTCCAGCATCATTTCAAAAAACCGTCATAGCCCCAGTATTCAGTCCAAAATCATTGAATACGTTATTACCCCTCCTCCTATCAAACAAACTGTAGGCACCCCAGTGATCTGTGAGCAATTTTCATCCTTCTCGACCAAAGTTAATGAAATAAAACTTCTGATTGGTCATGCCACCAGTGCTCCTTCTTTGCCACACTGCAAACCCTCTGCCTTACTAAATGACATTCGGTCCATTTCACTGTGCACTTTATGGGACACAATGGCCACATGAAAGCCCTCATCGAGTCCTTCAGATTGTATGCCTGCCAGATTTTTTAAAGACGTAATTAACACTGTTGGTCCCACTATTTTATCGATTGTAAATAGATTATTTAAATAGAGCTAAATACATTTTATATAGGACCAAATCTGCTCTCATAAAAGTGACAAATGACCTTACAGCTGATACTGGTGATTGTTCGATTTTAAATATTCTGGATTTGAGCTCAGCATTTGATACTGTGGATCACTTCATCGTACTGGACCACCTTGAACAGTGGGTTAGCATCAGGGACAGTGCTCTAAAATGGTTCAAATCCTATTTATCAAACAGGACTTTCTCAGTGGTCACGGTTAATGCCTCCTCTTCTGTAGCCCCTCTGACCAGTGGTGTTCCCCAAGGGTCCACTTTTGGTCCCCCTTAAACAGATGACACGCAAATGTATGTCCAATTTGAAAAAACCACTGATGAAGGCAGTTTTAATTATCTTTTATCCTGTCTGTCAGAAATGAAGTGCTAAATGTCCTGAAACCTTCTCCAGCTAAATTAAAGTAATTCTGAAATAAATTTCTTTGGTCCCGTAAAGTCCGTCTTGGATCCCTGTCTTCAAATGTCAAACCCACAGCCAGAAACCTGGGTGTGATATTTGACAGTGAACTTTCATTTGGTAAAAAAAATTACAAATGTTGATCGATCATGTTTTTATCAATTAAGGAGCATCTCAAAGATCACGTTTTTCTCTCTCGACGTGATCTCGAAAGTCATTCATGCTTTTATTTCTTCTCGTTTAGACTATTCATTCATTGTATTCTGGTTTGAGCCAAAAAAACAAACATCTTGGCCCTTCACCTGATACAAAAAGCAGCCTATATCAGACCTGTTTTTAGCTTCTCTTCATTGGTTACCAGTTAGTTTTGGGATTGTTTTCACTGAACATCTTTAAAGCACTTGTCAAATGTGCTGAAATCATTATTCCCCCACTTTGCTTAAACTAGGAGTAATCAAGAGTAAATTACATATAAAATCCTGATGTGAATTATACATCTCAATAAATTATGTTAAAAATGTGGGCTGCACTATAACTAGGAGTGAATATAACCAACATTACTCATGAAGAAAGGTTGGTAAGAATATTTTGATAACAAAATTATTAAATGTGTAAAGATTGAAGCACTGAGCGCCTAGGTGGGAGAAGTGGGTCAGAGGTGAATTTTGGGTAGTTTGATAGTTTCTCCGTATCGCCAAATAAGGTAACAAGCGAAGCAGTGTGTGCCAACAGCAGCAAGTGAGTCTCTCCATAGGATGTAAGTGATGTCGAATTATCCTTGTAATATGGAGGAGTGGCAGTTCAAGTTAGGTGAGGCAAAATAGTGAAGAGAGAGTTGAAATCATAAGTTAAAATCAAAATATTTTCAAGACTATGGTCTTGCCCTGCTCTATACGAGATGTTCAATGAGCCAATAAGATGAATAAAAGGAAATTAATTGAATATCATGGTACCCCAGCTTTGCATATAACATCTGAAATCCTGATGTGTGAATTGTGTAACACATGAGCGTGTGCTGAACTGCGTGCTGCGCTATTACCTAAAGTGAATATGATTAACTTGAATAGTGGAACCACAATTAATCATAAAGAAATGTAAGTGAGAATGTTTGGATAACAAAATTAATGAAGTTATTATATGTGTAAGATTGCGATGGTGTACGTGTCTAGACTTCAGCTGTCTGTTAAGTCACGAGGACGGAAGGGATGGCGACATGGCAGGTGATGTGTTAGACATTATTGTGCAAGAGGGGTGAGAGGTGAAAGAGAGTTTTTGACTGTGTCATGCACCAAGTGGCATAAAAGACGGAGACAGAGAGAAATTCAAGGTTACATCCTGGTGCCTCATTCTCCGAATACATCGAATGAAGGAGAAACGTGAGCTGTTACATCTACGAAGAACTTTGAAAACTCTGTCACCAATAGAGGATTTGAGCACGAAGAGGATTAATCATTACCCCGTGACAGAGAATCAAATATTTGGACTGAAGTTCCTTTTTTGCTCACTCTGTGGACGTGGACGTGAGATACTGAGGACAGTTTTGTGAGCTTTGGACGGAGCTGTGAATTGCTCATCAGAGACTTGGTCTCCTGCAGGAAGAGTGGGATTGCCCTGGCCAGAGAAACTACTTGCTCCCTCACCCAAAAGCAGATAACTATTGAATTTAATCTCAGCTGATTTATTGTTTTTATGATTTATTTTATGATCCATTTGAATGATTTAATTCAAGTCTGAAATGTGAATGTTTACCACTGCCCTTGCTAAAGCTTGTAGCAATAAAAAACCAAAATATAGTTAAAGCATGTGTGTGACATTGATTATGAGTTCATCGATGGTAGTAAAAAGTTAGGTCAAAATCTATTGAGCAGTCGGTACAGTTGTGTCACATCATTTGAAACAGGTTACATCAATTTTGAGTGGTTGTGTTCAATCAATGTGTTCTCTATTTGTATTTGATTTTTGCCACTTGTGTTTACCAGTATGGATGAGATGTGCATTACATTGCAGAATGTGTTTTGAGAATGAGAATATGTTTAGAGTTTTGCTGAAAAGTCTAAGTGATATCTGCAAATTGTGTTTTACCATGTGAAATAGTTTAAGTTATTGACAACAGACTGCACAATTAGCTAAATGAGGTCAGGCAACTGAGAACTTTGTTCAGCCAATGGATTTTAGTGTTTTAGCAATTGAGAAAAACTGTAATGATTTTGGTGAAACTGGATTATATTTTAAGGAGACTATTTTCTAGTTTTCTGACTTTGTTCAACTGAAGTCGTGTATGTCTGTGGAAACACTCCGAACATGACATTTACAGCGGAATCACCTGAATGTGTCGTTTTGCGGAACTGACTGGAAGGTGAGTCCTCCCTACAGCGTTTAGGCAGCCTCACTGCAGTTTCAGATAATAAACAGGCAATTTTAAGACCAACCAGTCAGAAATTACTGCATACGTGGCCACATGTGTAGATAAAGCATATAGTACACACAGTAAATATTTTTGGCTGCACACAGACGTTCCCACAGAATTCCTGCGTACCCTGACAGATGACAAAATGTCTGTCTCTCAATATTTCTGAGTTACCCACCTTGTCTGTGGTTCTCAGCTCCAGGCCCATTGGTTCCCACTGAATATGTAAATCGTTATCCACGGCACACAAATATATAGTTTCATTTAAAAAAAAGGTTAATTCCCAAAACCGCTGGCTGCTGTTTTTATCAAACATTACTCAAACAGGAGGAAATAGTGCAATTGTTGTTGACTATTTTGATCAACTGATTAAGCCACATTTGGTGCATCCTGTCAGCAGGATGGTGTATGTGGGATTGAGTCTTCTTCATGTGTGGAGAGGACTGCAGGAAGAATATTACCACCTAAAATATCCGATTCATGGTTCGAAGCTAAGTTTTTTTAGTAGTATAGCAACTCCTCTTATTACTGTCTACATTTAGTTGACATTTTGCTATAAACATCATGTTTATAATCATCATAATGTTTAAGGTATATTTGTTTTGAAAGTAAGTTGAAACAGCTGGCTGTCATGTTTTTGGAGATTATTTATTGGAGGAGTCTTATTTCTTATCGTGCGTGTCAGGTGATTCGTGGGAAGCAGAGCGTAATAGAGTAAAATTAGGATCAAACACACATTTTGTGATATTTACTGTGATGGATTACCTCACATGGTCTTCACTATGTTAGAGCTGTACTGATCACATTTATAATAATTTTATCATAAAGAAACACTGGATCAAGTGACCTAAATGTTTAATCAATGTCCATTTAGTGGTGTGTGGGACAGATCGATGGTCAGACAAATAAACAACCAAATTATGAACCAGCAAATTAATGTACCAGGAAATGGACCAGTGTATTACATCAGTTCCTTTATTTTAGCAAAAACAAGAATAATAAATACAGAAGAGAAGATGCACAACAATAAAGACTATACATTTAATGAGCGGTGAGAGAGAAAGAATGAGATGATGAAAGCCAGTGTTAGCAATAGAAACAAAGATAAAGGGAATGAAGAAAACATGACAGAAATAAACCAAAACACAAACTACTGAAACCAAATGATTGTTTAGCTCTTTCAGTTAAAGCGCCGTAGAAAGTCTCACCTGTGGGGCTCTCCAGTTCACCAGCTGCTGTGTCTCCTCCTCCCCTGGCAGTGGCAGTAGCAGGAGCAGTGTTAGTACTTGTTGTAGTACTAACAGTGTACATCTTACGGCCGCTGTACTCAGTGCAGCTCTCATCGTCTCGGACTGTGGTTGCTCCTGATTGAATGCCAGAGTCTGAGGCATAGTAGGTCTGCTGCCACTCTGCTACCTTCACCACACTGTCCGCCTCACTCACTGCAGGGAATGACACATGGCTGACATCAGATACTACTACTACCACCATCACCACTATGACTACAACATTTACTAATGCTTTTTTACTGCCACAACCATCGCTACTACTACAACAAAAACTACTACCACCACCACTACTAGGCAAGGGAAATGTATTTATATAGCACATTTCCTACCCAAAGGCAACCCAAGTGGTTTACAGAAAACACTTGCAAGGGCACAAAAACAAATTCTATAAACAAAAGCAAGCAAGAGGAAGCACATTGAATAAAAACAATAAAAGCAAACAGAAAAAGAAACAGTTAAGAATAATAAAAAAAATCAATAAAAAGCACAGAAAACAATAATAAAAACAATAATAAAAACAAATAAATTTATTAGTTTAAGAACAAGAATACATTAAAAATAAGACAGAAAACGTTAAAATTACGTTTAAAAGACTATAAAAACAAAAGGAGAAAATAAGCAAATAACATACTTAAGGATTAAAAAAAAATTACATTCGAAAGTCAATAAAAACAAAAGGAAGTAAATAGTTACAGACTAAAACGAAATTGTGTATCTGAGTTATTGGAAAGCTGCAGCTAACAATAATGTTTCAAGCCCTGATTTAAATGAGCTGATGGTTTCAGCAGACCTCAGGTAGTCAGGAAGCTTGTTCCACAGGAGGGGAGCAAACTAAAAGCTGCTTCACCTTGCTTGATTTTGATCTTGGGAACACTGAGTAAACCTGTCAAGGATGACCTGAGGGGTCTGGATGCTTCGTAACATTATTAAGACGTCAGATCATTTAATGCTTTGTCAACAAGTAATACAATTTTAAAATCTATCCTTGACACACAGAAAGCCAGTGCAGGGATTTAAGGAGAGGTAGAATGTACTCCACTTTTTTGGTGCTAATGAGGACTCTGGCAGCAGCATTTTGCACGAGCTGCAGCTGTCTGATGAATTATTTGCTGAGACCTGTGAAGACACCATTACATACATTACATTACCGATAAAAATAAAAGCATGAACGAGTCTTTCTGTATCTTGTTGTTTGGACAGAAATCCTTTAAGTCTTGCTATGTTTTTAAGAGGGTCATCCCTAAGCCCACTATTTTTTCCGAAATTACATGCCCAAATAGATTGAGTATATCTTAACAACCACAAAGGCTATATGCATAATCTTGGTCTCAAAAGAAAGCTAAGACCTGTGAGATTACAATAGAAGTGTAAGGATTCAGTTATCTATACTCTGTCAGATAATATGCATCTGGAAAGCAGTAGAAAATTGAAATTTCTTCCTCCGCCTAAAAAAAACCACATAATTTATAGTGAAAACACATTAGAATCATCAAGGAATAAGCCTAAACTTTGTAGGAATGATTAAAATAATATTTGCTAAGTAACTGTGCAAAAGTAGATGCTAAAAAAGTGAACCTAAACAGTTTAACACACATTTTATCACAGATATTTCCAGGCGGAACCAGCAAATATAGTATTTGGGCCCATTTGGATCCATATGTGCCATTGACCTGTTTTAGGTACCAGGCAGTAAAAACTAATTATATTTCACTAATATATCATTATAGTAACTCATTCCATCAAATACAACTGTTTTTGAGTCATTTAGAGCTTATAATCTGGCTCAGATTCACCTAGGGACTCTCTCTGCACATACACTATGCCTCTCCCCCTGCCTGTGTGTGGCCTGTCAAACACTCAGAGCTCAGCAGCCCATTGGCCGATCTGCATAAATGACACCTCTTTGTGACCGTTAGAGCCAATAGAATCGATTGAAACCGCCCTCGGTTGGCTTAGCAACAGCAATCACCATCCAGAATGCAGTAAGACCAGAACCAGTGATTTCTGTTTGTGAGCTCCCTCCCCCCTCTGACTCGACTGTTTGTGCTTGTGGAAAAACACTGGGATCCGCCATTGATTTCAAAGGGACCATAATATACGAGAGAACACGCTAGAACTGTCTTTTTCAATTGGAATATGACTTTTGACCAGAAGACAGCAAAGGTAAGACATGCTTTATGATATGGTTATGATTTTTTGTTACATTTATGACTGTAGACCGCTGATATTTCATCGTATGGCAACGTAGCTGGCATCTTTGTTTTCTGCAGAGTCTGCCCTTTCAGAGGGTGGCACTTGTGTGGATTGCTGGAAGTGGTAAAAATAACGAAATCATGGAATTGTGATTTGCATATTTGTGTGTGGGTTTTAGCTCACTTTCTGGCCTTTCTTTTGGTATCTTGGATGATAGGATTGCTGCTTCCTAGCTTGTGTACTGTTCATTTGGACTGTCCAGGACTGGACAGGACTGCGTACAGCCTCCTTTTTAGGGGGCTTTAGGGAGGTAGAAGATGGCAGTAGGCTGATTTTGTTTATGTGACTGTTTAAGTTCTTAAATTTAAACAATAATTTCTGTTTTTTCTGTGTTCAGTTGTAGAGGTTTTTGGAACATCCACTTGTTGATATGTTCAATACTTACTTAGCAAGTATAAGGGACAATAGTCCTGTGGTGAGATTTTATGTAGAGCTGTGTGTCATCTGCATAAGTATGGTAGGAGATGTTAGTTATCCATAATCTGAGCAAGGGGGAGCATGTAGATGTAATAAAATAGGCCTGAGAATGGACCCTAACTTGTAAATATGATTTGAACCATTTTAGCACAGTGGCATTGTCACAG
Organism: Coreoperca whiteheadi; assembly: GCA_011952105.1. Lineage (NCBI taxonomy): Eukaryota > Metazoa > Chordata > Actinopteri > Centrarchiformes > Sinipercidae > Coreoperca > Coreoperca whiteheadi. The sequence continues at coordinate 152,908 of CM022484.1, forward strand.
CCCCTGCCATTTTTCTAATCTGTAGAGAAGTATGTTATCGTCAACCATGTTGAATGCAACACCAATGTCCAGTAACACCAAAACGTCCTAGGTTACGTATGCAACCATGGTTCCCTGATAGGGAACTTCAACGCTGCGTCAGCTGACGCTATGGGGCCCTCAGCATGACCCCATCTGAATCTCTTTATCAACTAGTCCAATCTTAATTGGCTTTAACGTCAACACGTGACGCCCGCTGGCAGAACCGGAGGTTACAAAGGGAGCCGGCTTCACTGTTGTCATCAGCCTTCTGATCGACTTAAGCAAGCCATTCACAGGCATCCCGGAACCTCACAAAGGTGTGAGGCGAGGACCATTCCGCAGCATCGCATATATTGGAGAGGGGGGTTCCCGACCACCAAGCTCTGGAGGATGCCATACTTCGTGTGGAGTGGGCTCTGACAGACAGAGGTGAAGGCAATCCACTCACCTCATAGGACCGTAGCGATAGCCTCAGCAATCCACGGAAGGACTCGAGCCGGGGGCCTCATCCTCAAGGTGCCACGAAGGAAACTGATAACAAAGCGGTGCTTCCCAAGCGAGCAGCATTCCACAGTATGGTGGATGGCTGCTCGCTTGGGAAGCGCAGCCACATACACCTTGTGTGTAGCGGGGGAGAGTCCAGCCGAAAACTGGCTTTGAAGAAACTCCAGCACTGAAGCCATCGGGCAGTGAACTGGGTATAGGTGGCACTCTCGGCACCACATAGTGAAGATTTTCCACGTGGAGGGTGTCCAGAGTGTAAGATGGTCTCAACTACCTCAGTAGATAGACCGGCAGCTTGGAGGTGCACCCCCTCAGGGGCCAAACCCACAGCTTCAACCTCCATGGCTTCGGATGAAATATTTCACCTTGGCCCTGTGACAACAAGTCATTCCTGATGGGAATCTCCCATGGGGGGCTGTCCAGGAGGGCTACCAAGCCCGAAAACCACATTCTGGTGGGTCAGAACGGGGCAATGGGCAGCAGCTGGTCCCCTTTTCAGCGAATTTTCTCTAGAACCAGAGGGGGCAATGAGCGTTCCCCTGTTCCACAAGTGAACAGGTCCACTTGTGCTCTGCCGAATCTCCTCCATATCGTCTCTGGGTGCAATCTCCATTCCCCGGGCCTCGGCCCCTGCCCGGGGATGTCTGCTCTCACATTGAGGTACCCAGGTATGAAAAGTGCCCAGAGCGAGAGCGACTTCCCCTGGGACCACAAGAGGATCTGGTGCACCAGTCTGCACAGAGGGTGTGACCTCAGGCCGCCTTTTCGATTTACCACCGCTGTGTTGTCAGAGCAGACAAGCATGTGGTGGCCCCTGATGTCTGGAAGAAAGTGCCGTAAGGCCAACAAGACCACTCGCATCTCCAGGAAATTTTTTTGCCATCGATCGACCACAGACCTTGAGCTGAGTGGGGGGGGAGACCCTGAACACCGTGGTCAGGATTGCCTCGACTCGTGCCCACAGCGTGACCGAGTCCTACACTACTCCTAGGAACGTTAATCCTTTGTGTTGGAGTGAGTGTGCTCTTGCTCGCATTGAGCCTCAACCCCAAGCACCGTATGTGCGCAAGTACAACATCTCAATGCTGTACTGCGGTGAGACGAGACTGGGATAAAATTAACCAATCGTCTATATAGTTGAGGATGTGGACTCCCTGGAGTCTGAGAGGAGCCAGGGCAGAGTACATACACTTTGTGAAGATGTGAGAAGAGAGTGCTAGGCCGAAGAGAAGCACTCGATATTGGTAAGCTTTGCCCCCGAAAGCGAACCGCAGGAACATCCAGTGTCCCGGAATGACAGAGACATGGAAGTACGCGTTCCTTAGATCGATCATGACAAACTAGTCCTCTGACTGACTTTGACCCACAATCATAGGCATCGTCAGCATCCTGAACGCTGAAGATCTAAAATGGGATGCAAACCACCATCTCTCTTCGGGACTAAGAATTACTGGCTGCGTCTCCCAGGTGGGGATTTTTACTATGTCCCCATTGAAGAGATAATGAATTTCTCGCTACATTACCTGTGCTTGTGCTTGGTCGACCCTGGTTTCCAAGATCCCTCGGAATCTTGGGGGTCTGGGTCAGAACTGAAGCCTGTAACCTTGTTGGACGGTGCGCAAGACCCAGTGCGACACGCTAGGTAAAGCTTCCCAAGCTGGTGCCTGTGGGACCTGGAGTAGCGGCCTCGGTTACCCAAAACGCTGCAGCAGTGGGAAATCCCGTATGTACATCCCTGACCGCCCCCCCGAACCTGCAATGTGAGAGCTGCGGTATCCCAAAGCGCTGGTGCAGCGGGATTTAACCGGAAAAGAACATCTACAGGCCTCTGTAGAGGATGCAACCCTCGCCTGACTGCTGCACGGCCATGCAGGTCTAAAGCCATCAGTTGCACAGAACTCGCCTCGCTCTGAAGTGCCACTGGCGGTAGGGTGAGGAGGCTTAGTTCCCGAGGGCTCCATGGGGGTGCAGCCTTACTTTTTACTTTACTTTTTAGTCATTTAGCAGACGCTTTTATCCAAAGCGACTTACATACGAGAACATTCACAAACCGAAGGCGCAGCTTCGGGAGCATTTTGAGGTTCAGTATCTTGCTCAGGGATACTTCGACGCACGGCTGGGGGATCGAACCGCTGACCTTCCGATTGGCAGGCGACCGTTCTGCCACCAAGCCACGGCCGCCTTGTGCTCGACCCCGAGGGGGGCATCTTCTCTTTCTCAGGTCTTCACTGAGCAGGGTGGAGCGAGCCCCTTGATCGTTGGGGAGGGGCTCTGTCGCCACCAGCAGGACCATGGACCATCCAAGTGGTCGGGCCGAATCCTTGTGGCGTTAAATCCGTGACACAGCGAAGCTTCTTCACATCCTCGGATGCGAGGGTCCCCCCATTATCGAGGTTGTCAAGCAGGTTGGCCTGGTATGCTTGCAAAACCGCCATGGTGTGCAGACATGCTACGACCTGATCTTCTGCCATTTAAGCCTTGACCGCTAAAGACGAGGTAGTGCGGCATGGCAAAGTCGGGGTCTTAAGGGAGCATGCGGCCTCCAGCAATAAATACGCCACCAGCGTCTCCTCAATACCTGGCAAAGAGCTAAAGCCATTCTCCTTGCGGTCGCTGATTGAAGCACACTGGCGAGCAGTCGGGCTAGAAAGCCATGCAGAATACGGCTTGGTACAGGATTTCGACACCTCAGGCAGAACGGCAGGTCCCGATGTGGACGTGGAGGTGGCTAGAAGGAAACACTCATCAAGCTTACTCCGGCGGCAAGTCCTGCTCTTCCGCTGGCCAGGCGATATTGAGTCTCTCCCCTTCATTTTGATATGACACATGTTAGGATTGGTGATTCCTAGCCTGTGGAATGTTCATTTATACTGCACGGGCCGTGTCAGCCCCCTGTCCAGGGGTCTCTCGTAATAGACATGTTTAAAGCAAAAATACATTTTATCCGATTAATCGATGGAATTTTCGGTAGACTACTCGATTACTAAAATATTCAATAGCTAAAGCCCTAATTTATTCATCCATAGAAAACATATTGTGGTCTGCTTAGCTTATGGCACCATCTAATGAAATGTTTAATACTAAAAGGGTCTATATGAAGGACTCTTTTTTAAGATTGGAATTCTGTCAACTAAAAAGACTAAGACTAACATTCGCCTAACCACAGCAAAAAAGAAATTTAGCTAAAACTTACTGCGACATGTTTCCTCAGGTTTGACATTGAGTTTTTGTATGCCGAAATGTCCGTTTGTTTTGAGGGACACAAGAGACACACATAATAAACTTGTTGTTTTGCACTCTGTTTAAACTAAACATGCTTTTGCAGGGGTGTTCATCCTTTTCCGTTTGAACATTGGCGACAGTTGCCTCTGCCTTTTTTCATGAATTTTCATTCCCTGAGAGTTTGTGAGATTGGTGAAACAGAGTTATGTGATAATTGTTGCTACATCTGATTGGTGAAACGGAGGCATGTGGTAGATGTATTGATGGCATCTCTCTGGCAAAAATAAAGCATAAAATATGTAGAATAAATCTAAACAAAAAAGTGTAGCCAAATGTAGCAGAATATGAGTTGTGTTTCACAAATCTACTCAAGTACAAGTAAAATGTATGGTGGAGTAAAACGACTCTTAGAAGTACATTTTTTTCAAGAGGTTACTCAAGTAAGTGTAACGAAGTAAATGTAACTCGTTACTACCCACCTCTGTTAAATACTGTTGTTTTTATTAATAATTTCATAAAAAAGGGACTGCATTGCTCTTTGTAGGTCACTGTTATTGCTGCAAAGTTTCTCCATAAATACCACAATGCACCTGGAGTTTGGTTTTTCTACACTCTTTTTTGAGCTGTTACCAATGTGGTGTTACTACTACTACTGCTCGGTAGAAGTAATTAATTACATTTACTCTCATTACTGTAACAAAGTCATTTTTTGTGTACTTGTACTTTGAGTAATTCTATATACATGCCATATGCATACAATTAATTAGAATGCCATGGCAATGTTAATTTATTTCAGTAATTCAACTCAAATTGTGGAACTCGTATATTCAATAAATTCACTGCACAAATGAGTTTGGCTCACATTTAACAAAAACCCACCAATTTACTAGCTCAACAAATTAGAATACTTCATTATAAAAAAAACAAAAACATTTTTTGTGAACTGTTGGCCTCCTGGAAAGTATGTTCATTTACTGTACATGTACTCAATACTAGTAAGGGGCTCCTTTTTCTTTAGTTACTGCCTCAATTCGGCATGGCATGGCAGTGATCAATTTATGGCACTGCCGAGGTGGTGAGGAAGTCTAGGTTGCTATCTAACATTAATATTTGTTAGTAGTACTATGATAGTTATGTCCCCGCTGCTTGATCTTTATGCTGCAAGCTTTGCGAAATTCGTCTTGACATATAGCCTAGCAGTCGTAGCAAAAAAAAAAAAAAAAGATTGTCATTGTGGTACTTCTACTTTTACTACAGTAAATATATCTCTGGTTAATTGTACTTTTACTTACTGAGATTAAGTATGTCTTCCATCACTGCTGGTTCTTATCTAGGCTATCACACAGTTTTGGGGGCCAGACTGTAACGTTAGTTAATGCAAAATCCTCATTTTTTTGGGTTCTTAATAGCTTTATTTACCAGGTATCTGCTGTGTGATCAATATACCAGAGGACATAGAAATTGTTGTGGAAGATACGTTTTGTTTTTGTTTGTCTTAAGAGTGTATAAAACAACACCACCTGTCACTTTTTAATCCAAGTTTGATGAAACCCTGCCCCCACATAAAATAAATAAAAATAAAATGAATTAATTAATTGACTGAATTAAATAATTGAAAATTAAGAAATTAAAAATAAAATGAATTAAATAATGGCTTGAATTAAATAATTTAAAACAAATGAAAGTTTTATATTTTTTGTTTAAAGATCAGTAGGTGGGGATGAAGTAACGAGTGAAAATGTTTAATCGCGTTATACGGCAATTTCATTAAACTAGATGCCATTCTGTCTTGCAAAACACAAGAGTTTCTGTCTCTCTCTTCAATCTAAGACAGACTTTTGTTGGTCTCAAAGTGAAGCAACAGTTTCAGTAAACAAATATAAATAGTCTTAAGCAAGTATAAAATGCAGCTTTTGCTAAACTTACAATTTTAACATGAAAAAAACTACTAAAAAGAGTCTTTTGTTCTCTTGTCATGTCCTGTGTGTCTCTGTGCTCTGATGTGAGGCAGTGTTTCGGCCTTCAGGCTCTGGCCCTCCCTCAATCTGTTATCTCCAATGCACATAAACATGTCATGAGTCATTTTGTTTGCTTAAATGTTAAAAAAAGCCCAGTTTTGTACTATACCGTAATGTTGTTACATTTTATTGGAGACTATATTTAATAATCAATTTATTTTCATAAATTTACCATGAACAAAAGCTTTAGAAGCCCTTTTAAAAACTCTGTATTAGTTGAATTAAATGTCTTTTCCAAACAACCGTGTGAGTAGACAAAAAAAAATAAGTCTAACACAAGATAAAATTTAACTTTAAAGTGTATCTTGACCGTTAATCTTACCATCCTGACTTGCAAAACAGTAGAATGTCTCTCTTCCATAAAAGACAAACGTTTGTTCTGTCTATTACATTGTCTCATTGTCTTCAAATGTGCATCATGTTGTCAAAAAATCCACAAAGGCAAAAATATAAAATACACTTCAAGACCCCCCCCTGAAGTGTAAAATATAGTTTTTAACAGTTAAAACTTGGCTATGTCAAACTTGTATGCTCTAATGTATGTGGGTGTGTGAGTGTGTGTGAAACAATTCCACCCCTACCTCATTATCTCCAGAACACCACCATCTGTTTTTCAAACTGTCATGCAATCAGTCACAAGACAAAACCTCACTTTATGTAGATCAATATAATACAATAGTTTTACCTTGTTACAGCTCAAACATGAACACAAGCTAAATTGTCTTTAATGAAGAATGTTCACTTTAAACACTGTGTCAGTAAATGCTTAATGCTGTTCCCATTCATGTATATTTTGATCTCTGTTGTTTTATATGTATCATGTTGTCAATAAATAAATGAAATAAAATAAACGTAAAATGAATGTAAAATGTAAGAACATTACGGTATAGTACAAAACGCTGCGTCAGCTGACGCTATGGGGAATGCCTTCAGCATGATGGCCTCTGAATCTCTGTAACAACTTAGACCAATCCTGATTGGGTTTAACGTCAACACGTGACGCACGCCGGCGGAACCGCAGGTATAAAGGGAGCTGGCTTCACTGTTGTTGTCAGCCTTCTGATCGACTGAAGCAAGCCGCTCACAGGCATGCCGGAAGTATGGCAGCGAGACGCAGCGTCTCGTTCCCTATCAGGGAACTATGGTTACCTACGTAACCTGGTACGTTCCCTTTAAAGGGAACTTCAACGCTGCGACAGCTGACGCTATGGGGAACGCAGTACCAACTCCGCCATGCTGAAGGGATGCCTGTCAGAGTGTGACGCCAGCAGGGCACACTTCAGGACAAGAGAGCCACAGACCCCGGATTATTTAAGCGGTCTAGACTGTAAAATCTCACAAAAGTGTGAGGCGAGGACCATCCCGCATATATCGGAGAGGGGGGTTCCCGACCACCAAGCTCTGGAGGATGCCATACTCCGTGTGGAGTGGGCTCTGATCGACAGAGGTGAAGGCAAACGGCGCACCTCGTAAGCCGAAACGATAGCCTCAACTATCCACCTCCTAATAGTGTATTTGGAAGCCGGGCAGCCCTTACGAGGGGGCCAGAAGCATACCAGCAATCGGTCCAAATTGCGCCACTGGGATGTCCTCCGGAAATAAATCTCCAGGGCTCTGACCAGACAAAGCAGTTGCAGCCTCTCACCTTACTGTTCCGCCGACTCTGAAGGAGGATGGAACGCCTGCAGGACTACCGGCCTGGCCACCTCAGTGGGTACTTTAGGTACATAACCCGAACGATCTCCAGGTTAGCAGGAGCCACCGACAGGGACTGCAGATCTCCCTCTTATTTGAGAGAAGTCATGGCCAGCAAAAATGACATCTTTAAGGCCAGACACCTGTCTGATGCATTGTCCAGTGGCTCAAACGGTGCTGTGGTCAATCCATCCAGCACCACTGTCAGATCCCACTGAGGGACTCTGACTCAAACCGGAGGCCTCATCCTCAAGGTGCCACGAAGGAAACTTGTAACAAGCGAGCAGCCATCCACCAAACTGTGGAATGCTGCAATCGCAGCCACATACACCTTTAGTGTAGCAGGGGAGAGTCCAGCCGAAAACCGGCCTTGGAGAAACTCCAGCACTGAAGCCATCGGGCAGTGAACTGGGTCAAGATGGCGCTCCAGGCACCATTTCGTGAAAATTTTCCACTTGCCTGCATACAGTTTCCTCGTGGAGGGGGCTCTAGAGTGTAGGATGGTCTCAACTACCTCGGTAGAGAGACCGGCAGCTCGGAGGTGGTCCCCCTCAGGGGCCAGACCCACAGCTTCAATTTCCCCGGGTGGGGATGGAATATTTCGCCTAGGTCCTGCAACAGCAGGTCCCTCCTGACAGGAATATCCCATGGGGGGCCGTCCACGAGGGCTACCAGGCCTGAGAACCAGATTCTGGTGGTCCCTGAGGTTTGGAAGAAAGTGCCGTAGGACTAACAAGACCTTGACGCGTGCGGGAGACAGTTGTGCCCGCAACGTGACTGAGTCCCACACTACTCCTAGGAACGTAATCCTTTGTGTTGGAGTGAGCGTGCTCTTGCTCATGTTGAGCCTCAACCCCAAGCACCTCAAGTCTCATCTCATCCAAGTACAACATCTCGATGCTGTACTGCGATGAGATGAGACTGGGATAAAATAAACCAGTCTTCCAAATAATTGAGGATGCGGATCCCCTGGAGTCTGAGAGGAGCCAGGGTGGAATCCATGCACTTTGTGAAGGTGCCGGGGGAAAGTGCTAGGCCGAAGGGAAGCACCCAATATTGGTAAGCTTTGCCCCCGAAAGCGAACCGCAGGAACTTTCTTGTGTCCCGGAATGACAGAGACATGGAAGTAAGCCTCCTTTAGATCGATCGTGACAAACCAGTCCTCGCACTGGATTTGACTCACAATCATAGGGATCGTCAACATCCAGAACTGAAACCTCCTCACAGGCCGGTTCAGGTGACGAAGATCTAAAATGGGGCGCAGACCACCGTCTCTCTTCGGAACTATAAAGTACTGGCTGTAGAACCCGGTATGCATCTCGCTGTCGGGGATCTGTTCTATGGCCCCTTTGTAGAGGAGAGAATGAATTTCTTGCTCCATGACTTGTGCTTGTACTCGGTCGACCCTTGTTTCCAGGATTCCTCGGAAACCCGGGAGTCGAGACCGGAACTGAAGCGTGTAGCCTTGTCGGACGGTGCGCAAAACCCAGTGCGACACGCTTCCCAAGCGTGCATAAAGTTCCTCAAGGGAACCAATCGCTCAAGGCTGGTGCCTGGGGGACCAGGAGTGGCGGCCTCGGTTACCCGAAGCGCTGCAGCGGCGGGAAATCATCAGTAAACTGTTTCTATGTGTAAAGCAGTTTTCCTGGCAGATGCTCACTATAATAAAACTTACCTTGAAATTTTAGCTAGTGGCAGACATGGAAGCACAATGTTTTAGCTAAAGCGAGAACAGTCAGAAAAAATTCTTGCTTTTTCATTTTCTAATTTTCCCATTATGTAACTTTAATTATGTATTTAACTATTGTTGGGGTGCACGGTGGCAGAGTGGTTAGAGCTCCTGCCTCCAAGCAAGGAGATCGTGGGTTCGAATCCTGGACCGGACCAACGTCACACGATCTCCCTGGGTGGAGTCTGCATGCCCTCCCCGTGTTACCGTGGGTTCTCTCCGGGTTCTCTGGCTTCCTCCCACCGTCCAAAGCCACGCATGTTTAGGTTAATTGATGACTCTAAATTGCCCCTAGTGAATGAATGTGAGTGTGAATGGTTGTCTGTCTATGTGTCAGCCCTGCGACGAGTTGGCCACCGTCCAGGGTGTACCCCACCTAAGGCCCGAAGTTACTGGGATAGGCTCCAGTCACCCGCGACCCCCAACGGGAACAAGCGGTAGAAAAAAATGAAATGACTATGTATTGTTTGTCTAAGTTGTGTGAGATGTGTGCAGTCCCATAGGTAGTAACAATCCCCTCTGCAGCCCAAAGATAGGCCTCTGCATATTAACAATTTCAATCAATAATAATCACCTCTACTTAAAACAGTAAGCAGTTTGGGAGTGAAGGAACATAAGACGTTACATATTAGTCTGCTGAATGACTAAAAATGTAGTCAATATGCTGTAAATGTATACAGCAGATATCTATAACAGATAGAAAATCAAAGCTGGCTGCTATGGTGACAGAGCACTTACTTTGCATGGACATCATCTCTGTCCACTAGTACCACTGCCTTCACTGACCTCTGACCTGCAGAGAAAGAAGGGAAAGATTAGCTTTGCCTAGAATAAGATTGCCTATAAGATTCAAGCTAATAATTTTCTGGAGGATTCAATTTTTTAATTACCATATTCTGAAAAGCATGTTAAGGAATTCACATTCTTCAAAGAAATACATCCATATACTGTGTATATCTGCACAGTCCAGTGCAGACAAGGTTACGACTAGCTGGTGAACATAGTGGAGCGTTTAGCAGCTAAAGAGTCAGATATTTCCCTCAGGAGTTGGTAGAGACCAAAAACAGCTAAAAGAGATTGAATATTGGACTTACATTCATCAGGTGGACACAAATACAACTCCAAATTAATGCTAATGTTGTTCTATATTTGTTGGATGTTCTCCAAATCAATCTTAGACCTAACATGTGACCATATGTCAGTGATGTGTTTTCATCTTGTTTCACTGCCCCCATGTGACCAAAAATATCAGTTAGTGCAACTTGAAAGTTTTATGCGTTTGCAATGAAGTGACAATGTGAAAGGCCTAAGACAAGAAGGTGTACATTTGATAGGAATTTCATGTTTCAGCACTCCCTAGTATGGCTGTAAAAAGCTCTGTGACATCCAGCCCATCTAGTCAGCCTATGTGTGTGTGGGTGTGTGTGTGCGTGTGTGTGTGTGTGTG
>CM022484.1:198726-299435 GCA_011952105.1 Coreoperca whiteheadi
CATTCATATTCATACCATCTCCTATGTTTCCAGTGGTGAAAGTGAACTTATTTCACCGACAGAAGCTTGATATGAGCATGGATTAAGGCTTTATAGGATGCCATGGTGCAGCCGTGGCCAAGACTACGACTGTACACTTTTCCCGATTGCAGACTGTCCGCGGCGCCCTTTGAGCCCTTGGACGATGCATCAGACAGTCAGTATCTAGAGAAGGCGCCACTTCAATGTGGATAGCTCTCAAAGCAAGACAGGTAAATATGACTCCGTACCTTTTCACCTCAAAGGGGCCAAAATAACACCGACGCATGTAAATGGTGGCTCGTCTGGCTGGAGTCTTTCGTTGGGCAAGTCTGCCATCTGCTGGTAAACTGGGATAGCGTTGAATCTCTTTCAGATCGTACATTTGGAAATGACTCTTCTTATGGCATTGCTCACTCCAGTCATCCAATATCTCTTGCTAAGCTTAGATAACGTGGTTGCGGTCACATGTCCCAGTTCTAGATGAATATGTCTTAACAGCAGAGTAGAAATATGGAGATCCTTGGCCAGTATGATGGGATGTTTAGACTCCAGTGGCAAAGATGATTTGCTGAGCCACCCACCAATGCGCAAGCTGCCATCCTCCAACTTTGGGCACAACTTACACTGGTTACTATTTTTCTTTACATTTTGACATTTTTCCAGACACAGGAGCTCCTCTTGAAACTTTCTCCTCTGGCAGAATTGAATGATTGACAGTTCAGCCTTGTCCATATCCTCCAGCGTAAGACTTTGGGTGGATGTTCCTTTAAAGGTGTGCATTTCCTCCTTTATCCAACAGCCCTGCTGTTGTATTTTGAGGTCACGTTGACCATGAGTTGCTGTCAACCGTTTTCTCTTTCTGCAGCAGGCCAACAGCCATTCCTTGTGGTTCAGCCACCACACCACAGTTTTCTTTAACCGGTGCAGGAAGAAAAATGGTGGCTCAGGTAAGTAGTAGGATCCTCTCCAGACTGCACAGCATTAACTGTCACTGTGTTCTTCACCTCAGGGTCATCCTGAGCAAGAAGTTTCACTGCCTCATAATTCAAAGGCCACTCAATTCTGGGTTGACAAAGAAATGGAGGGCCTGACAACCACAATGTGTCCTTTAGAAACGCCTCTGCTTTGACCCCTCTGGATGCTACATCGGCCAGATTTGAAGTTGTATCCACATGCCTCCACTGAGCAGGGCGAGATGATTTTAATATCTCTGTGACTCGATTGGCAACAAACACCTTGAACCTGGACGTTTCATTGTTAATATACTTGAGCACAGAGGCGCTTTCAGTCCAAAACACAGAATCTTGCAGGCTCATGTGCAGCTCTTTCCTCCAGAGGACATCAATGCGGTTTGGTCATTGTTGCTGCAATAAGCTCCATTCTTGGGATGGTAACTGTCTTCAATGGGGCAACTCGAGCCTTTCCCATGATGAACACACTGTGCATTTGGAGGTGGCCATTCTCTAACAGCAGGTAGGTGACTGTGCCGTAGCCATTCTCACTGGCATCACAGAAGTTATGTAACCTGTGGCTACATCTCCAAAATCAAGGGGTTTCAAACATCTGTTTAACTCATACTTGTCCAGCAGGTGGAGCCCTTGCATCCACTTTAACCACTCTTTAGCAACAGTTTCAGGTTTTGGATCATCCCAACCAATTGCTCTTCTGCACAAATCCCTCATGATCGTTTTTGCAGTCAGGACAAGTGGAGTCACTATCCCTAGGGGATCATAAATAGAGCTGACAGTCGACAGTTTTCCTTTTGTAGGGTGGCGAACTCCATAGTGTGGTATGTACCAAACCCGGCCATCTCTGCAGTCCAGCTCTTCCTTAGGTACTTGTTCAGCATATCATTTGACCAACAGGTCCCTAATAAAGGTGTTATACTCCTTGTGAAGCAGCTGGTCCCTATGTAGCCTCCTCTTCAGTTGTTCTAGGCACTGTTCCACCACCTTCTTATTATTTGGCATGCTGACATCTGAATTTTTTAAAGGTAAGGCAACCTGATAGTGACCATCAAGGTGTCAACTTGTTCTTCCACCGCAGATTCAGGTAAGTCCATCTTAAATTGCTGTTGCCACAGTTCATCCACGTTTACAATGGAGACTCTGTTTACAGTTTACAGTGCTAACAGTTAGTGGCCAGTCCACCGTTTCCTGTCAGTGGTCTGTTCACTGTCCAGCCCAAGTATTATCATTATTGCATAGGGTCTATTTTAATCACTGTGGATGACTTCCTGCGGTTCCATGGCTCTAGGGACATTGGTCCCTATCAGCAACTCAATCCCAGCATCTGTGGTAAGTATATGGCCACTTTGTCAGACCTTTATTTGTTGGTATAGACAGCAGAGATTATGCCTTTGGCCACTCAATGAAGTCGTAATCTTCTAGTGCTGCAACCTCCAGCTCTGGCACAATGTAACTGCTAACCACCTTTTCCTGCACCATGGTTCTTATGCTTATGCATCAAACTTTCATTACAGAAAACTGCAAACTACCCCCATCCAGAAAGGCATATGTGTGGATGACCTTACTACCCTTCTTCGCCTTGACTTGGACTGGCACAATAGGGAGCTTGCAGTCCTGTTCACCAGCCCCTGTAAGCCCATTGGAAACCAAAGTGCTGTCCACTGACACCGGAATGTTTCTCTCTTTCTCTGCATTTGCGACACTGTTCTTATGGAGCACAGTCAGATGTTTTAGGCCACACTTCATGCAGGAAATCCTCATTTGCCATTTTTTGCTGATGTGCCCTTAAAACAGACAGCTAAAACAAGCACCAATTTCCTTCAAGAAGTCAATTTTCTCCTTGTGTGCCATTTTTTCCAACCGCACACAGACATCCAATGTGTGTCTTCCAGTGCAGCAAGGACATGTCTTCTTTGCTGAGGGCTTTGTGTCTTTAGCTTTACTTACAGGCTGGGCTGTTTTCTCTGCCGGGTTAACAGTGGTGGCAAAGCTGGTTCCCTGTGGTGTGGATACATCTTTATGAATGATTTATTCACAGTTTTGGTTGATGTAGCGGTGTCCTGGATGTTTCCAAACACAGGATCTGTCAGAATCTTCACTTGTTTTTCCACAAAGTTAGAGATGTCTATAAACTTTGCTCTTCTATTATGCTTTTCCTGCAGGTCACAAGCATGACTCCTGAGTGTCCAGATCGCTCATGTGATGTATGCACATCCTCCATGGCATTGCAGCATCCGCGGAAGAAGAGGCTATACACCTGGAGGGTTCTCACATCCTCTGATTTGATCTGGGGCCATAACAGAGCACGCTTCATGTACGCTGTTGCCACCTTATCCCATAGTGCTCTCTTAGCATAGACTTTGCTTTTCTCACCAACTCCTTTGCCTTATGCCTAGCACATTGTCATTTTGTGATCCAACATTTTCCTGTGTCCGATTAGTCTCATGATTTCGAATACTGTTGATGCTCACACGGACCTATGTACTGTAACCTGTAAGATGAGTTTGTAACTTTGGGCTTCACAGTTGTCTGAGTGGTTTCATATGTAATAGATTCAGGTTTGACCGGCTGTGATGGTACAAATTCAGAGGCTTTGACATTGAGTTGTTTTAAGTGTCCCTTTTCCTAGTATGACCTCATTCCATCTGAAACGTTTGACTTTGATTTACATCCAATGCTGCTTTGTGATGTTATAACACTGAGTTTTGCCATTTCTTCTATTTCACTCTCCAGTAGAAATTGTTCTCGTCTCTTGCGCAGCTTCTTCTCTTCCTCTTCCAATGCATGCTTTTCCTGTAATATTTTTAGTTTTGCAGCCAACACTGCCAGATTAGCCTCAGCTTTCACGCGCGCAGATGAACATGAGGAAGTGGATTTATGTGAGCGTAAGGATTTTCTGCTTGCAGTATTTGAGACACTGTCACTGGGCTGAACATCCTGTGGGTCATATACAGTGGGAGGAACAGTCACTGGAGAATTCCCTAAACCAGCATGTAAAGCACCAATTATTTCAGCAAGTGGTTGCTCTGAATAATTTTTTTTGTGTAAATCACCCTGTAGCCACACTTCAACTTGGTCGTTGAATGCATCCTTGTAATCCATAATGCTAAAAAACCACTCATTTTGTTTTTCAAGTTCATCATCTGGAAGTAGAGGAATACATTAATTGTGTAATTCAGTGGCTTTTTTACACAGCGTAACCACATTGTCCAAAAGCAAGAGAATTTCAGGAACATTTTCCTTTGATTTCATTTGTGCTTTGATTTTTGAAATAAGCATTTTATTAACGGCACTTTTGCGTTCATGCTGAAGCCCTTCAAACTTATTTCCCAAAGCTTTGGCAGTCAGTTTAATTTCTCTTTTTTCCTTTTCCACTTCTGAACATTCAATATCAGCACTTGTTTGACTCATTTTCTTTGATTTTATTTTGTATGAACCAAACAATCGTGTGCATTCAATATCCATCCATGTTGCATTGAACATTTATTGGCAGTGCAGATTCAATTTCAAACAATTCAAAAAGCGGTATTTCAGACAACATCAGCGCCACGTATTCCTGCCACCAAGTCTGGACATCAGCATCAACTAAAGCATGGCGAAATTGCGCCACCATCAGTGCTTCTATACATCCAGCATATTAATTCAGTACGTCGTCATCCTTAGAACAAAATGCATCCCGCCAGGGGATTCCTTTATCCTCAAACAATAACAGGTAGGCTAACCTGTCTCCAGGTGAATGAATGGGGTGTTGTATGTGTGGCACTTAGCTACAGCTCCTTTGTTCTCCGGTTAATTGCAGTGTGATGACTTGGTTCCTTGGCGCCTGATGATTTTCATTCAATGCCTGATTTTGTTGACAATTTCTTGCAGCTTCTTTTCTTAACTTTGTAGCCACTTAAAGGTGGTGAGAGTGGGTCCTATGGCTCGTATTTGTATGACGCACTCGCTTGAACTGACGCTGATATCCAGGATGCTTTTCTTGTGCATTTATTTCCGACATACAGTTATTACAGTGATGAATGCACTTAATTACATGGTAGAATATCGTTGCGTTGCATTGGGTTCCGTTGCGTTGCGGTCGACAAAATTATGGCTACCCAACTCTGCCTCTATCCCTGTCTCCCCAGGTGAATGCATGCCTTTTGATACCTGAGCACACGCCCACACACACACACACACACCTATGCCCACATGACCCCCCACCTCGCTGCACCAGGGAAACAGTCACAATCAAGTGCTCTTATTAACTTATGTCTCCTACACACAATACTTGAAGGCCCATTTTATTTAATTTTTTAAAATGTTTTTATTGACATACAAATTTGCCTTTTTAATCACTTTCACACACTTGGTGGATTACCTTGTACCTTGGCCTGTTCATCGTCCTGCCTTCCTCTCCAAGATGGCCCAAATGTCTGAGGTTGATGTTCTGAAGACGCATTCCATTGCCCGTTTGAGAGTACACATCGAAATGTTAATCAGAAGAGTTAAAGAGAATAAACTCTTTGATACTACTATCCCTCTCTCAATTGCAGGGAGCATAAACCAAATCTTTACAGTTGCTTGTCTCCTCTCAAACTACCAAAATGTACCTCTGGTCAAGAAATGGAGATTATGAAGTGAGATACTGTAGCCGTTTTCTAAAGAGGTTGATATTAACTATTTTTGTGTTCAACATAAATTAATAATAACCTTAGCATTTTATAAATTGCCTCTGATATAATTTGCAAATATTTTTTATAAATTTGAGAGATACTGTTGCCATATTCTAAAGAGATTTATATTAATGTTTAACAAATTCATAAGTATAGATATAATTTGTAAATATTTTTTGTAAAATTTTATATGAACTTGAAGGTGCAAACATAATAAATACTTAAAAATCACAGGCATGGTCATGTAATCATTTGCAGTTTAACTGTTAAAGAGGCATTTGTAGTGCCAGAGACATCTGCCTTTAGTACAATGGTAATAAATGACTGGTCTTTTTCTTGGGGTGCTCAGTGTTAAAATACTTTTATCATAAAAACATATTTAATTTTCACTTTTAATGGTAACACAAAGCATAAAACATTTAAAAGGAATCACTGAACAAAAATCATTAGTTGCAGTCCTACTCCTGAAGCATTAGACATTTCTGTATGTAGACATAGAAATAAAACCTGTCTACTTTCTCTGATCGCATCTAAGACATCACTGTCTCTGTTAATTCTTTGGATGAGTACATCTTCCTCGGCTGAAACTACAAAATACAATTTTTTTTAATTTGATTTGTTTGATTGGGACAGTGCATGTTAATGAACAAACATGGAATACATGCATGTAAACATGCAGGATTGCAGCCAAGGGCTAATTTCCATCCGTAGTCCCACGAGCTAAGGTCACACAGGTCACAAAAACATTACAGGAATAAAAATTTACATCTATATAAAGTACATCATTTAAGTTATCAAAAGTCCTAAACAATATTCACATGAGACTCAAAAATTAATTCAGCTTCACAAACACTCATCCATGTACACGTGACGAAATACAAAAATTAAGCATACAACATACTCACTAATGTGTGCAACTTTGGTTTGCCCATAACCATTTTTTTAACTGGACTTTGAACGAGCTATCTGTAGGGCATTCTCTCAGTGTTGGAAGAAGACAATTCCACATGTTCCCACCTTGGACAGACAGGACTGTCTGACCGAAGGTGGTATACCTGTGGGGTATTATCAAGTCTCCTCTAGTGGAGGTTAGCATGGTCCTCTGCGAATTTGATAAAATACTTCAGTCGTGAGGAGCGAGGGAATGTAAAACCTTGTATATCAGAAAGACTATTTTCAAACTGATCATATTTTGAAAATCCAATAGTCTATGTTTTTTTAAAACAAATATTTTTAATGCCTTTTTATAGAGACTTTCTATGGTTTGAAATTTTGTTGGGCATGCAAGAGACCAGGTAGTCAAGCAATAGTCAAAATGAGAAATAAGCATTGCATAAAAATATGTTTTATCAGCACCCACGATTAAATTATTTCAAATATGTCTGAAATTTTGAAGATTAAATTTGACTACCTGTGCTACTTTTTTACATGACTTCTGAAGCAAAATGTTGGATCAAGGACGACCCCAAGATACTGAAATTCTGAGACAAGTTCAAGTTCCATTCCATTCAGAAAGACATTTGATCTGGTTACTTCAACGTGACGTTTTTCTGGTATTCAACATGATGCATGAATCCTTGAGCCAGTTCTGCACATAGAATAAAGCAGCTGTGTGAACAGCTGCTTGTTGACTAGTTTTTGCTTGAGTGTAAATTACTACGTCATCTGCGTACGTCAGCGAGAAGATGTTTGGACATGAATTTCGTAGATTATTAATAAAAAGAGGGAACAGAACGGGCCCAAGGATAGACCCCTGTGGGACACGAACTCCAGAATCTAAACAAGGAGATTTGACACCATCTACTACCACGTACTGTTTCCTGTGGGACAGATAGAATTTAAACCATAAAAGTGCTTGATCAGAGATGTTAAACTGAGTCAACCTGGATATTAAAATCTGATGGTTTACAGAGTCAAAGGCTTTCTTCAAATCTAAGAAGACCGCCCCGACATAAGGACTCTTGTCAAGCAAACCTTTTATGTTTTCTGTTAAGACACACAGGGCACTATCGGTGGAGTGATGGGTCCGAAAACCAAATTGTAGTTGATGTAATGAAGGTTGGACATTTTCCAAATGGGCCTTCAACAGTCTGACTACCAACTTCTCCGTTATCTTTGACATAACGGGTAGTATGCTGATTGGTCCATAGTTGGACATGTCTGTTGTCGCACCTGATTTAAATATTGGTGTCACTGCAGCCACTTTCCAATCTGCAGGGACTATAGAATGGTTAAAGTACATATTAAGAAGACGGGTGATTGGACGTACCAGAGGGTCCTTGTACTCTGTCAAAAGATGTATAGTAAGACCAAATGCATCAAGGGCTTTTGAATTTTTCATTCCAGTGATAATTTTTGTTACTTCATAGTCCAAAATTTCATCCTGCTCATCCCACCTAACTCAGCTGCTGCCCCCCTCAGACCCCACCTCAGACCCCTGTGAGTCAACTGCTCCCCCCTCCCCCATCGTCCTGGGAGAGTCCTGCTGCCCCCTCAACTGGCTCTCAGGCTAACGGCCCTCTTCACATTGACATTGATGTCCCCCACCCTCCCCCGCCTGTAACCTCTGCTGTGTGCCTGACTACTGACAGGACAGCTGATGAAACTCCACTCAAACAAGGCTGCTGGCCCCGATGGAGTTAGCCCCGGGGTGCTAAAAGCCTGTGCTCCCCAGCAATGTGGAGTTCTTCAACATGTCTTCAACCTGAGTCCGAGTCTTCAAAGGGTCCCTGTTCTGGGGAAGTCATCTTGCCTCGTTCCTGTGACCTCCCACATAATGAAGACCCTGGAGAGACTGGCGCTGGAACAGCTGCGGCCCATGGTCAGACCCCTCCTGGAGCCTACCAGCCCCGGCTGGGAGTTGAGGATGCCATCATCTTCCTGCTGAACCGCATTCACACCCACCTGGACAAGCCGGCAAGCATGGTGAGGATCATGTTTTTTGATTACGCCAGTGCCTTCAACACCATCCGGCCAGCCCTGTTGGGTGAGAAGCTGGCAGCGATGCAGGTGGATGTCCCCCTTGTGTCCTGGATTGTTGACTACCTGACTGGCACACAGTATGTGCGCCACTGTGTGTCAGATACTGGTCAGCAACACTGGGGCCCCTCAGGGGACTGTCCTCTCTCCCTTCCTCTTCACCATCTACACCACAGACTTCAGCCCCCACATAGAGTCCTGCCACCTTCAGAAGTTTTCTGATGACTCTGCTGTGGTGGGCTGTATCAGTAGTGGTGATGAGACTGAGTACAGGGCTGTGGTTGGTAACTTTGTCTCATGGTGTGAGCAGAACCATCTGCAGCTCAATGCAACAAAGTCCAAGGAGCTGGTTGTAGACCTACAAAGGGCCAAGGCACCATTGACTCCGGTTTCCATGCTGGGGCAGCAGGTTGAGGGTAGCGGATGCTAACAGACTCAATAAACTGATCCGTAAGGCCAGTGACATTGTTGGGGTGGAGCTGGACTCTCTGTCAGTGGTGTCAGAGAGGAGGATACTGGCCAAACTACATGCCATCTTGGACAGTGTCTCCCACCCACTCCAAGACGTGCTAGTCAAGCAAAGGAGTACCTTCAGTGGAAGACTCATCCTCCCAAAATGCAACACAGAGCGCCACAGGAAGTCATTCCTGCCTGTGACCATCAAACTCTATAACTCCTCCTTAGTCGATATGAACATCTCTGCAAAACTGGACATAATTTGGGAATATTCTGTGCTTAAATTACTGTGCAATACACCCTGTTTTCAATTTAATTTGTGATACTTATTTATACTTCTAGTACGACTGTCCAATATCCTCCATCCCACTATATATTGTTAATAAGCTACACGTAACTTGACAGTTCATTACTTTATACTGTAATATTAACCTCAACTGGTAAACCCACATTGTACCTTACACTTATTTAAATATATACTTATACCCACTTTGTACTTACCTGTATTATAGTGTATTATATTTTTGCTTTTTGCTTTGCTTAGTACTTCCATTCTTATGTGCACTGACATGATAGTGAGCTGCTGTTACAAAGAGTTTCCCCTCAGGGATTAATAAAGTATTTCTGATTCTGATTCTGATTTACACTACAAACGAACACATCGCTAGCTAGCTTAGCCGCTACCTGTCGGCACACCATATTAGATTGAACTACTTAACGTTACCCTCGTAGTTGTGCAGGTAACTCGATATGTACAGTTTAAATCCCTTGTCCCTCTTGCTTGTCAGAGACCAGGCATCAACGATGCGATGAACATCGCTGACATATTTTTGGTAGGTCCTGGAGACATCTAGTAAAACAAGACATTCTCGGCAACGCGCAAGAAAACCGGAAACAGATATGCCGACTTCTGGCGACAGCGGAAGTGTGTTTTCACGACTCGTCAACAACCCGGAAGTCGGACATATTGGTGATACTGAACATAAACAATGCCACTAAACCGAACAGAACTTGCAAACTTTTGCTGATTATTTCTGCTGAAAATGGTCAATTATTGTCGTGTTTTAGGCTATACTAATCGGTCGGAAAGAAGACGTTTGTGGCCAAACTGAACCAGGATTTCAAGGGCAAGAATCTTGACAACATTCGCGTTTGTTCTTCTTATTTCTTGTCAGCTAGGTGAAATATTAGGCTACTATCTTAACAAATTTTTTAATGTGATAGTATACTCTCATATTACTTTGCTGTTTGTTATTTCTTGGCTAAAAATCAGATTCTAATCTCATTTCTTAACCTTCTCCAATAGTACAAGACTACAAAATGTTACTAAAATTTAGTTAATGGTGGTATATTTATTATTACTGTATTCTAGGTAAAAGATCTGACCTGTATACAGATTGGGTGCCATGCGTTAATATGAACGGAAAACAAGGACCACGATCACCTAAGGACTGACTAACGTCACGCTACAAACGTTGTGTAAATCGAACTTAGCAGAAACATAAGGATCCTGCTGCTCATTCTTTGCTTCTTTTTTCATGGTTTAGACATAATAAATTAGTAGAAATTAGTCTTCAGTGTTGTATTAACCGTGCAATCCATGCTGTTGTTTACATCCAAGTATCTCCAATATGGCCGCGCATCCGGGTAACTGACCAAACCGTGACGTAGGTGCAAACCCTCTAAATGGCTTATGGCACACAACTCTGGTTACCCTACTCTGGTCATGTGCATTCCCATGTCCTTACTCTGGGTACCTCTGCTGCTCCTACCAAATACTGTGTGTGTGTGTGTGTGTGTGTGTGTGTGTGTCTGTCTTCATCTTCTAATTATTTCTGGCAGGCTATACGCTACAAGGCGCAATGCTGCCCTCCACAGTTATATCCAGATGCCATCAGATTCCTGTGTGTTGTCTAGCACGCTATTGTATATAACAGGGAGAGCACAATTAGACAATGAGTCTCAGCTGCGTCAATCAGCTCTCCCTGACACTGCTAACCTGAGCCACTCCCCCACCTCTCCCTCTCTGCAGCTGACTACTACCACCTCCACAATAATACAACACCAACAATGTATTTAATGCAACCTATTGCAAGTACTGCTACACCTTAATTTTACCTGCTGCTTAGCAACAGCTGTGTTCGCCAGTTTTCTAAGGTACTAAAATGCCTTCTCGGGCGGCTGTGGCTTGGTGGCAGAGCGGGTCGTCTAACAATCGGAAGGTCGGTGGTTCGATCCCGGCTTCCCCCAGCCATGTGTCGAAGTATCCTTGAGCAAGATACTGAATCCCAAAATGCTCCTGAAGCTGTGCCTTCGGTGTGTGAGTGTGTTTGAATGAGTAGTTTAATTTGTACTGATAGGCAGTTAGCTCCTGCCATCAGTGTATGAATGTGTGTGTATGGGTAAATGTGATATGTAGTGTGAAAGCGCTTTGAGTAGTCGGACGACTAGAAAGCCGCTATACAAGTACAATCCATTTACTTTACATTTCACAGCAATGAAATAGGAACTTCTCAAAATAAAAAACGTTAGCAGTGATCCAGCTCGAACTAGATCCAACCACGTCAAATTAATTTAAAAAAGCAGTTCTCAGACTTATTCAGAAAAGTGGCCAGCTTACCAGCTCCAGACAGCGATACTCTCCTGCTACTATAGCTCACAACAATAGCATATCTTGGCAAACTAGAAAGTAAGCTGAATGTCCGTGGGCAAGTAATTTAATATTACCTGACACACAAATCATGGCTGCAATAGCTGGAATAGTGTTGTGTGGCTCGGTGCGATTGTTCAACGACTTCTGCTTTGCATTCAACACCATTTCCCGTAAATTTCCAAAACAGTTTTTATGTGGTACTATCATTAATTAAGATAATGATAGCTTAATTAGACAACACAGGCTGTAATGAGATGAAATGTATGCCGTATTTTATCGGGCAAAGCCTTTATAATAGTCACGCACGCTTACTGACTACAGAGGACAAGGCCTAACCCTTGGCAAAATATCAGTACAGGGTGGTTAATTTTAAATGAGTTACCTGCAGACAAACTACCCAACAAACACGAGCTGAGAGGGGAAGCGAACCATGCTTTGCAAAATCCTTGTTCCAACTACACCACCACACTCTATGGCATTGAGATCCGGGGTAGGTTAAACTTGCTGCGTAGTATTGGCCCTTGGTCTGCGTTTTTTACGTAAATACTACGTAATTTGATACGTAAAGCTGATGTTATGATACCAGTAGAGGACGTTAATAGTACGTTGCCACAACCGCATTTTATTTTTACAAAAACTACGCTGACAGATGCTTTAAGAGAGAAAACTGGCCCCCGATCCAAAACGAAAGTAAAAATTTATTTTAATCGGGAGTGCTTGCAGGTAAACAGTGGGACGCTAGGGCGGTGTGTCTCGCGCGAGTATAAACAAAGCTCTCATGGTTCAAGGCGAACCAGACAACCAGATCACGCCGCCTACCACGCCCTCCAGAACAGGTTTCGGCGTACCTTGGTCGAAATATAAAAGTGTATCACCGGGAGGGTTAGTTATCTCCCTTAATTCCACCAGTAGGAAAATCAAGAGGAACTGTTGCTAGGCAGAATTCACTCCAACGTTTCTCTCTGTTGCGCAGTTTCATTAATAATCACAATCATGTTTATGTGAGCTCTCTGCAGTTGTTTGAGCATAGTTCATAATTTGTGTGGTTTATTATTACTATTTGTTGTTCCTCACACAAATACCAAGTTTCCATTTAAAAGGTAAAAATACTTTAGATAGACTAGATGAATATATAGACAGATAGATAGATAGAAATCTTCAAAACAATTGTAGCCCAGACATACAGTGTTACCCAGACAAATTAAAACAACCAACAGACAGCACACATTTCCATTCCTTTTGAATTGTGTTTCTGTCCCTCCACTTTTTACATCAGCTATACTCAAAATTACAGTAAAGTAGCATGACAGCCACTGAAACTGATCTGTCATTACGGTAATGAAACTGTGTGATATGAAGTGGCTCCTCTTTCAGTGAAGTCACTGATCTGAGGTCAGTGTAAACGAGTTATGAAACAGATAACAGCAATGATGTCATAATATTATCTCAGTCTTGATACTCAGGTTTTCAAGATTATTAAGTGACTTGTTTCTACTGATATGTAAAATAGCGTGACACGCAGCACAGTACATTGAAAAACAGCTTTCCTTAAGAGGAATAGTAGTTTTTACATTGACTTTCAGCATTAGACTGCCCAGACATGTACATGTCAAATGTCTCAGGTGAAACCCTAAACTGAAATGGGAAAATTCTGGGTGACTGACTTAAATGTCTACAGATTACATTAAATGACTTCTTTGTCCACCTAAAATGGATCCCTGAAGTGTTACCATTTTCTAACTTCATTAAGCCATAACGATAATATTGATTAATATCCCTATAATAAAGTATAAATTGTGGAGGTTTATGTTTAAAAAATGAAGACATTAAGATTAATTTCAAGAGGCATTTATTTTGTAGAGGGCATTAACAAATACCTTAAATAACAAATCAATTGTAGAATACACCACTACTGTATTATTAATCTGATCAATTACCATTTGATCTCATCATTTAGGTAGAAGAAACAAATTATGTAATTAAAACTTAACAAAGAACAGTTTGTGTACAGAAACAAACAGAAGCATTTTATCACTTCAGTTTAATATACACAGTTTTGAGTATTAAAGGCTGGAAAATAAATTGCAAGTAATCTAAGCAACACACAAGCAAAATGCTAAATACATTTATATTCCCTTAATATGATATTGATACTTTTTGGGAAAGTGAGAAAGTCAGAAGAAACTGATCCTCTTGATTAAAGATGTGAAGAATAAACGCTGCTTTAGCAGAGGCCCGCTGACTTACATGTTTGGCTCTGTTAAAAAAAAGAAAAAGCATACAGAAGTTGTTATGAATCTCAAAAGCTGGTGAAACATTTGCATTTACCACTGAATGATTTCTCCTTATGCATTAACATTGGAATATTGTTAATGCATAAGGAGAAATCATTCAGTCATTGAATCAATCATTGAATATATTTTGTAACTTAATACATGGCAACAATTATAGTATTTTGCTGCAGACCTGCATCAAGATGCATAACACGTTTTTTTAATTTATTCTCTATTAATAAAATAACATTGAAAGTCACTTTTCAGCCTTGGGAAAGGTATGGGCTCTCTGAATGTTTTGAATAGTATTACTATCATTATGTTAAATAATTTCTTTCTTCCTAGTGTCTTTTTATTGTTTACTTTGCTGGCTGTATTCCATGCTGATTCGGTTTTATTTTTCTGTCCACTCCTTGGTTATGAGAAGTTACACACACATCTTGGCTGATCGTAACTCACCCCAGGCATAGTCTTTATCAGTCATCCCATGAGTGACCTTGCAGCTGTACTTTTCCCCCTTCATGGGTGTAAAGGCCACGTTCTTGGTCAGATGGAAGCGCCAGTCCTGTTTGAAGGCCAGGTCAGTCTGCCTGGCATCAGGGATTTCTACTCCATCCTTCATTAGCTGAATGGTGATGTCAGGGGGGTGGAAGCCACTCACATGGCAAATCAGCATGTTTTCCTCCTCAAACTGCCCTGGTTTATGGCTGTACACCTGAACCTTGGGTGGAGCTAGAGACAAAATGGAGAAGGAAATTATGTCAAACTACCAATGAACCACACAGTGTGCCATGTTACCTGCAACTTACTGGAGAAAATATCAATACACTCCTCAGTATTTGTATGACCAGCAGCTTGTAGGGGGTGAAACAACCATTTTTACATGTGATTGATTCTGACACATTAAAACTTACTAAACAATTTACCTTGTTGGTGGTATGGAAACATAAGAATGCCATTTTTTGTTAATTGCTTTGCTTCTATAAAGTGCACATTCCATCACCTCAAAATGTTTAATGTTGAGAGGTGACAAGTTAAGTAATCAATGGGGAAACATAACAATGCTTCCACACTGGTCACAGAGCTCAC
The DNA here is from genome assembly GCA_011952105.1 of Coreoperca whiteheadi. Taxonomy (NCBI): domain Eukaryota; kingdom Metazoa; phylum Chordata; class Actinopteri; order Centrarchiformes; family Sinipercidae; genus Coreoperca; species Coreoperca whiteheadi. The sequence goes on from CM022484.1 coordinate 213,821, forward strand.
TGAATGGTTTGATGTGTATGAAAATGATATGAATCATCTACTACCGTCTTCACATCACCACATCTCAACTCAACTGAACACCTGGAGCACTGGACCAAATGCTCCACAGTTTTACCCTTTCTTACAAAAAATACATTATGTTTTACTTTTTCCATGGGAAATCATTGGAGGGATTTTCTTTCACTCATAACTTATAAAATCTCCCTTTTGAGTTTGGGCTGCTGCAGAAATCCTCAAAACACTCATACCACACTGAAGCAGTGGAGGGTGCTGTCACACCCGACTTGGTATTACAGAAAATCGAAACTAAATCCAGATTGTTGAGGGGAATTCCACTGAATCACAAACATGACAGACTGTATAATATTTCTCATTTAAATTGGACTCTTACCTAAACTCTTCAATTAGCCTTTCTGGCTTTATAACAGATCACGAGCAACGTATTACAGATTCTCAGTTTATCATTATCGTATGAACATTACAAGTGTCTGTAACCCGTGTAATGCGTGTTGGCGTCTATGATACTATGACGGGGGGAACTAGGATGAATGATGCTGTGGAGGGGAGCAAAAGAGTACAAAAAGAGTTATTGCCTGCCTTGAATTCTGTATTTTTAGCTATCAAAAACGAATTAATCTGTGATTAATTCACCATCTAGGATAACGGCCATTTTACTTGAGATATATTTTAAGATATTCTTCAGTAAAATGGCACGGTTTAAGTTACAGCAGGTAGATCAGAAAAAAAGTACTTACTGTGTTTGGAGTCCTCGGAGCAGTAGACAGCTGTTAGAGCTGCTAGACACAAAACAAACCTCATGTTTGATCAATTCTTCTTTTGTAGTTTCACAGAAGCTCGAATGACGCTGCAAAGCTTGTGCTCGCTTTCTTCAGAGATCGAAATTAAAGTGAAAGTATAGCTTAGAGCAGAATAATAAAGTGCTCTAAGACTGCCCACTACATGACACCACCCAATCATTAATTTCCATTACACTGTTACTAGGTAGAATATGACCAAACAGGTTTGGTTCATTATGGACAGGGAAGGTTTGTGGTAACTCCCTAAAGTCCCACATTCACCGACTTCATAAGACTGCAGAAAAACTGCATTTTCCTTTGATCTTTTTTTGTGAAATAATGCTAAGAACAAGTAAATATGACAGCCAGAAGCCCATGACAGGAAGGATGTATTTTTAATCCTTTCAATTCTTGCTCCCCTCCTTCCAGTAATCTAATTGTATTGTGTATTAAGTCAAGTCAAGTCAAGTATGCTTTATTGTCAATTCCTCCACATGTACATTACATACATACAGCGAATCGAAATTGCGTTACTCTCAGACCCCCGGTGCATACAGATAACACTAACAGTAGAGCCTAAGGCAAGCCAAGCAAGGTTTCTGTATAGTTTTTATGCAATACTCTTATTTATAATGCATTTATAATTTGTTTTGTGTGTGTGTCCAAAATAAAGAAAAAAAATCAAGACAAAGCTTTGCAATTTCTGCATGACTGTATGAACAACACAATGATCAGTGGTGGAATTGTCTGTCATGCCAGGGGCACAAGGTAAAATCTTGCCTAGGGCAGCAAATTCCCTGCTCTGGTCTAAATGCAGCATGAGTAATCTGCTCTGGTGCCCAGATCCACAGTCTACCCTAAGCCCTATCACTAAACCCTCACTGACTTTAAATTACATGTATGGATGAGAATGTGAAAGTGAAAGGAGTCACATGTTAACTGGTCAGAGGCATTTCTTTGGACAGTCAAGTAGAGCTTAGCTCAACACAGTGTATGCTACTCTGAGCATGTAAAACTTTTTCTTGCCAGCTTTCGCAATGTGTCTTATATTTGTACAACTTTGGATTTCCCCTACCTATGTGTGAATCAGTCCATTTGACAATGATTTGTTGGAGACCATTGCCAATTTGGTGAGTCACTTAAAATTGGTCACTTAACACCCTATCAGTACATTACATTAACTGGAAAAACAGTCTCCAATTACAAGATGCTGTGCACTTGCTGGTTTGCATAGTTGCAAGTATTGACTTAAAATTAAGTAATTAATTAAATTAATAATTGTATCATAAATGATTTATAAATTGAGACCCAAACTAAATAAATGGTGAGGCAAAAAATAATTGAGTCAATCAATTAAACACAAAATCTTGGCCAAACATCAGAAATTGAGACATAGATTGCTATTGTTTTTGTATTGGCTGGTGTGTATCAGCTAGCATCCGTAAATAAGAAAAATAATTGTTAAACTCATTTATAAACCAAGTTAACGATGATTTTTGGTTTTCCCATGTTCATGAATGGATGTGATATTTACCTATACAGCCAAAATTGTGATGTTACTGAACATTTTTTTATTTTATTTATTTATTTAACAGGGACAATGCAGTCCAACATACTTACAATACAAGTACTGCAACTGATGCACAGCATATAGAGTTATTGCTAGTGCTAATTCGCAACTCCTGTCCCTGGTTGGGCTTTCCTAAATACATTCTAAAACATGAATACAAAAGATCCAGATCTTCCTTTCCTTGAGCAGGAATACTTGTTTTGTTTTTTTACAATAAGATTTCAGAATTCGATAAACAAGTTCTTTTGGCATGGCAAGCACCATTTTCTTCATTTTGGAACAATGTTATTCTTTCCATTGGTTCCTTATGGGTGGCTGTGGCTTGGTGGCAGAGCGGGTCGTCCACCAATCGGAAGGTTGGCGGTTCGATCCCGGCTTCCCCCGGCCATGTGTCGAAGTATCCTTGAGCAAGATACTGAACCCTGAACTGCTGTGCCTTCGGTGTGTGAGTGAGTGTGACTGGTTAGTTTAATTTGTACTGATGGGCAGTCAGCTCCTGCCATCAGTGTGCGAATGTGATGTAATGTAAAAAGCACTTTGAGTAGTTAGAAAGGCGCTATACAAGTACAGTCCATTTATGGGTGTCACTATCTTATTCATGTGTCACTGAGTCATCCTCCTGAGTGGTAGAGCCTGTTTTTTACAATCCTGAAAAAAAGAGCTGCAAATTGTTTATTTCAAAAGAAAGTTGTCTTTGTTTACATGCTCACACATATTTTTTACTTTAAAATACTCATGGATAATGTAAATGTATTATGTTCTTTCTGCACTAAAACTTTCATTATTGCTTTGTCTAAGAGACAGTGAGGTGTTTCAGCAAGTTCACTAAGGAAGCATGATTATTGCATATAATTTATTAATTGTTGATTTCATTAAAGACCCTTGAGGTAAACTGTGAGTTGTGATATAAGGTTATGTAAATTAAAATGACTTGAATAGTTGTTTTGTTTCAGGACATTTGAAAAACCAGCATACATCATAATCTTCTAATTATTAAAATTATTTAGCAAATTATGAGATTAGCTAATCTTAATAATATTATCTTTATATGAAGCTACGTTTCATATACAGTACACAAATGTAAATTTACCAGCAAATGTCAAAATTTTTTCTATTTCACATAGATTTTGAGCTAAATTACAACTATTAAATCATGCATGGAAAGCAGTAAAGACTGTAAATTAGTGAATTGCATTTAATGTCTAAATATAGCCTAATTGTTTTCTGTTTTTTTATAGTGTGTGTGTGCGCGCGCGCTTGTGTGTATCTCTCCCATATAGCCTATACAGTCAATCATCTGTCTGCAGCTAACCTTGCATACTCCTGGACCAATAAGCCTAATATGTTATCAGAATCAGAATCAGAAATACTTTATTAATCCCCGAGGGGAAACTCTTTATGTGCGCATTTTTGAATGTATGCTCAAGGAGCTCAGTGATTCACAGTTTTTGAAAAACCTATTTAATTGACTGAGCTTATCGTAAAGCTTAGCCTCGTCTTTTCTGCAGTATTCACCATTTTCAGATATGCGTTACAACATAGCAAAAGGCATTTCCGGCAATCAGCTAGCCTAAAAATGAGGATTACCTAGGGCTCTTCTCATTTCTCTATTTTATGCCACCTCGCCTCCTCCATCCTCCTGACTGTGACGCAGTGATACTGAACACATAACCTGCTCCGGAGAAGGATATGTTCAGAGTTTCGGCTTAAATCGGCCGCCCTTCCACTGATTCTGTTTCTGACAATATTCTCTCTGAGCACTTTAGATTTTTTTGGTTAGTTTTTCCTTAGTCCAATCGAGGGTCTAAGGACAGAGGGTGTCGTATGTTACAGATTGTAAAGCCCTTTGAGGCAAAATTGTGATTTGTGATATCGGGCTATATAAAAATTTAATAGAATTGAATAATCCAAGCAGTGATTGCGTTTCCCTCAAAACGCATTTACTGTTGATAATTAGTTGCATAAAAATGTAATTTCTAGGAGACAGGGCTGCTCTATATTGTGTGGTAGAAGAGTCAAATGACCTCAAACACCCTCATTTATGGGGAAGCGCACAGAGCCTAAAGAAGAAAGCCTGGGTTAACAAACTACGTTGATAACCACCGCTTATCTCTGACGGGGGCTTTAGGGCTTGCCGAGCAAGCTCACACAAAGAAAGCCTGGCTATGTTGAGCTTGCTTTGTAGTACACCCTCTCCGGCCCTCTAAAGTTCTCATCATTGTCCTTTGTACGTATTCCATAAAGATTACTGGAAAAAAATGTGTGTAAACGCTGGGTCACACTCCAATACAGTAGGTGGCGATAATGCACCTTAACGTTGGTGCCATCCGCCATCAAAAGAAAGAAGAGGAAGCTCACCGACGTCAAGCCTGAGAGCCCTGGTGTGGATAAGGAACGCAGCTTTTTAACGCCAATCCTTCTGTATTCACTAGGATCCACAGTAACTACCTTTTTATCTAGCAGAGAAAACGTTACAGTAACACGATGAGTAGTGAAAAATACCCCAGGTCCTCTATTGAAGACGATTTTAACTATGGCACAAATGTTGCTACGGCCAGTATCCAGATACGTATGGGTGAGTAAAGTAGTATAACGTTAACGTTTGGGTCGTCGTGTTGACCGCACCTTGTCACGTCAGAAACCCTAGTTAACGTTAATTACTGTTGGAACATAGGTTACTGCCATTGTACTGTTGTTATTATAGCTATTGTTAACAACCAGGTATTACCTTGGTTTTCAGCACAATGTTAGTTGGATAGCACTGGTTTAACTTATAACGTTAAGGTTAGCTAACAGTTACGTTAAACCATTAACGTGCAGTATCAACGGTGTTAGCATTTATAACGTTAACTGTTATATGGTTTAAACGTAACTAACGTTACTTTGAAAATGTTTACATTGGCCTTGAAGTAACACCTGTACCACTTACAGTTAATTAAACGAGCTGCTTATGCTAGTCCAAACTCATCATTACCACTACTGTTGTCTCTGGTTGAGATTGAACTAACGTTATAGCTAACGTTAGCTGTTACATTAAAGCAAGCTGATTTTCTCACATATAAACACACAGGTCGTTGCCTCTGGTTCAAAAGGTGTACACATGATTCAGCTACTGTAATGCCGTTTCTCCACCGCTGTCTTTGCCTATCAGACTTCCTAAGGAAGGTGTACACCCTCCTGAGCTTGCAGATCATCCTGACCACAGCCACGTCTGCCCTCTTCATGTTCTCTCAACCCATCAAGGACTTTGTCCATGCCAGGTGAGGATGTCTGATTATCATCGTACCAAGATGTGAACTAACTAATTTGGAAGTTAGACACTTACAGTATGTGTGTTTGTTTGTATAGTCCTATCATGACTGTTACTGAAAGCATGATACACAATTATCATTTAGTCTAACTTAAATACTGATGTTGGTATTGTTGGTTGTGTCAATCTTTTATGGATAATATCCATGAAGCTTGTGTTGCCCATGTTGTCTGACTGTGGTCTGGTTTCTTCCTCAGTCCTGCTGTGGTTTTGGTTTCGTCTCTGGGGTCTTTGGTTCTTCTACTGGCTCTGGCCATGTACAGACACCAACATCCAGTCAACCTCTACCTGCTGCTCATATTTGTAAGCTGTTATTGTTTTCATTCTGTTAAGTAATTGTTTTATCTCACTGGCTCAATGTTAGGTAATGTAACATTTAGATTAGCTATTTACTCGTTTCATTTAGTGATGCTAGATTAGCTGCTCAGTAACTAACCTTTACAGATGCTGGTTATTTGATAATAGCTCCTAGCTGGTTAGCGTGTAAGTGCCACTAATTGTGTCTTGTTTTTTAGACTCTGCTGGAAGCAGTTTCTGTGGCCACAGCTTGTAAGTACTTTTTGAAGCCTGTCGAGCCTGTTGACTGTCCTGACTGTCCTGATTGCAGAGTTTTTCTCTCCACAGTGACCTTCTATGAATACTCCTCTGTACTGCAAGCCTTGTTTCTGACCTGTGCTGTATTTGCTGGACTGACAGCTTACACCTTCCAGTCCAAGAGAGACTTCAGCAAAATGGGAGCAGGGTGAGTTTGTCATGACGGCTGCTCACTACTGATAGTCTGCACAGTGGTTTTATCAAAGTCGCTGTATTCCACCATCAGACTTATAGTGTCTGATCTGTTCTATCCTTATAGGCTGTTCGCCTGCCTGTGGATCCTCATTATTGCAAGCTTCATGAGGGTAGGTGGAACTGCCTGACATTAATGTGCCTATTTCATATGAAAGAAATAAAAAGAGAGAAAAACACTGTCAGAAGGAGTGAAACAAAGAGACAAATAAGAACCCTGCATTCAGACTAGGGCTGTCATGATATCAGTTTTTCACTGCATGGTTATTGTGTAGGGGGAAAAAACAGAGCCAAATTCATCATCTTCTTTTTTCTGTTTAATGGTGGGTGGCAACTAGCGTTAAGGTGCATTACTATAACAAAGCGAGAATGGAAAGAAACGGAAATGATTGAAGCAGCATAACATTTTTTACAAGATATTATCATGTATATTATTAACAAGATATCAATATTACATTTTTAAATATCATGGTTATCGTCAATACTGGTATATCGCAACATCCCTAATTCAGACAGACTGCACTCAAGGGGCTGATTAGCTGTGGGTGTGTTGCTACAGGTGAAATATGATCCAGAAAGTCTGGTGTGAGTAACAGATCAATGAGTCTGAAGGCTTATCCGACACCATAACACTGCACAGTGGTTTATGATACTGTGACAAAGGAATTTACAACTCTGTAAAGTTATCACAGGGACATTTTATCCTCCACCTCTTTTATTGTGAGGTAACCAGCAGAATTCATGGTACCTACCAGGAATTTTTACTTGCATGTCTTTGTTTGGCCAATACAGCACCTTGCCAGATGATGTTGCATTAAGCCAGGTTCAATTTATTTTGGCGTACAACTCTGTTTTTTTTGCCAGATCCCTCGTGGTTCCATTGCATCAACGAAATGGCCGCAGTGAAATGAATGAGGAAGATGTGTGTTTTTTTTAAGTTAGTCTGCAAGCAGCCAAAAAGATGAAGGAAGAAAGAAAATAGAGAGAAATCAGACAGACACATATACAGAAAGAACGACAAAGAAAAAGTAAGAAACAAAAAGTAAAAACAATAGAAAGAGAAACAAATATAACAATAAAGAAACTGAAACAAAGAAATAATATAAGACAAAAACAAATTAACTGAGAGAACAGACACCAAGAGAAGTGACCACAAAAATGCCCCCCTGAAACAAACAGGAGTGCTCAAAAACTTTTGGGGCTTTGTGTTAGTGTAACTTGTTATTTTATAATATCCGCACATCAGAGTGGATTATTATACTCAAGTCATACCCACCTGTCAGAGAGCAGGAGAAAATATGATGAATGATCAGTCTGTCAGTAGCATACAGTAAAGCATATACTGTATAAGACAAACAAAGCCTGTATAAATGTAATGAGCATGAATGCATACAGTCAGTGGAGAGATGTAAATGGAGACAAGCAGATTAGGTTAGGCAAAGACACATTTGCTCAAGTTGAAACATGTTTCACATTTTTAAATTGTATGACACCTCTTCATGACTGTGTAGGGAAAGAAAGGAGCTGTTCACACAAAAACAGACACTGTCAGTTGTTATAGAGATTGTTCATATTGTCAGTCAGTAAAGCCATTCACTGTATTATGTTGGCATGAGATACAGTACATTACCAAAAGTATACGGACACCTCAACATTCCATATGTTGAGGTGTCCATAGCTGCCTCATATGGGAATTGGTGGAAGACCAGGTCGTCCACCAACCGGAAGTTTGGCAGTTCGGCCCACATGTCAAAGTGTCCTTGAGCAAGATACTGAACCCCAAATTGCTCCTGATGCTGTGCCTTTGGTGTGTGTGAATAGTTAGGTTCCTTTTTACTGATGGGCAGTTAGCTCCTGCCATCAGTGTATGAATGTGTGTGAATGTGATATGTAGTGTGAACGTGCTTTGAGTAGTCGGAAGACTAGAAAGTCGCTATACAAGTACAGTCTGTTTACCATATGTGATTCAGAAGTCGTTCAAAACAGCCTAGGGCTGGTTGAGATCACCTAAAATCAATCGCAAGATTAATTTATAAATTTACCGTGGTAACAATTAATGAAACCATAAGTTATTACACACACACCTTTTTGTATAAGATTCTCTGTCCTCATAATGGACCTGTTAATAATTATTTCTTTCTCTGAGCTAACCACTGTCATCACCCCACCAGGCATAGGTTCACTAGCTCCCCCTTTTGCCCAGGTGCTCTCAATGCCCATATTTCCAAATATTAGTCAGAGATCACAGCATAGGACAGGATACGTTAACAGAATATTCTCAGAAGCCTCAGATGAACAAAGATTTGTGCATTAAAGCGATCTTGTAGGAAAGCTGAAAGAACTTGGAGAAAAACTAAGCTGGAAGTAAACCGTACTATTCTGAAATACAAAATTGCTATGTATAATAAAACTGTTTGTACTGAGAGATAGATCCACTTGTCTAAGATATATAATAGTGGAAACTCTAGAGTCCTATTCTCAATCATCGATAGGTTGCTACATCAGGTTCCCTCTGGCTCAGAGCAGGTTTCTGCTCAGAGATATGAGGAGTTTACAAGATAGGTTTATTGGTAATTTTATAAAAGAGGGTTGTATAAAGAGATTTTGTTTTGTAGTTCCATTTATGCTACTCAAACAAAATGATATACAGGGGCGGCTGTGGCTTGGTGGCAGAACTGTCGCCTGCCAATCAGAACGTCAGCTGTTCGATCCCCCAACCATGCGTCGATGTATCCTCGAGCAAGATACTGAACCCAAGCTGCTCCCGAAGCTGCGTCTTCGGTTTGTGAATGTTCTCATATGTAAATCGCTTTGGATAAAAGCGTCTGCTAAATGTAAATGTATATACAGTAGATTAGTGAAGTCCTAGAAATGAAAACTACTTTACATGGTGGAGTGCTGAGGATGAATTTAGGAGTCTCACAGCCTGAAGGAAGAAGTTCTTAAGTCTGGTGGTACGACAGCGGATACTTCGGTATCTCTTGCCAGGTGGCAGCAGGGTGAACAGGCTGTGGCTGGGGTGGGTACTGTCCTTTAGTATCCTTTGGGCTCTTCGCAGGCACCTCACCTCACCTATGTCACTGATGCACGGTAGGGTGGTACGAATGATCTTTGGAGAGGTTTTAATCACCTGCTGCAGAGCCCTCCAGTCCTGGGCTGTGCACAACAAATATGCCAGTTTGTGATGTTTTCAGTCAGGATGCTTTCTATTGCTCTTCTGTAAATATTGGCACAGGAATTTTGCCTTCTTAAGTTTCCTTAAGAAATACAGCCGTTTCTGAGCATTCTTGACCAGGGTGGAGATGTGAGTGGACCATGTCAGATTTTCTGTGATGGTGATTCGCAGGAACCTAAAATTGTTCACCTGCTCCACCTCAGCTCCACTGATGTAGACAGGGTTGTGTGTCTCCTAAAATCAACTATCAGCGCCTTAGTTTTGCTGACATTGAGCAGTAGGTTGTTCTCTTTCACCACTCTGCAAGATTGCTGATTTTCTCCCGATATATGAAGTTTCATCATTGTTTGTAATCTGGCCGATGATGGTGGTGTCATCTGCAAACTTCACAACAGAGTTGTCTGCATGTTGGGAGCTAACGGTGAGGGTCCAGGCTGATTGGGATGATGTTCTTTATGTGCTGGAGAACCAGTTTCTCAAAGCACTTAATCAGAATGGCAGTGAGTGCCACAGGCCGGTAGTTGTTTGGATTAGAAACCGCAGACTTTTTATGTATAGGGACAATGGTGGCTGTCTTGAAGCACGTGGGAACAATCTCCTGTTCTTAGTACATGGCCAAGGATGTTATCAGGCCCAGCAGCTTTACTCATATTCACTCTCAGCAAGATTATTCTCACAGCCACTGTTGATACTGACAATGGCCAGATAATAAGATAATCAACACACTAGAAGCAGGTATCTTTCCTACTGCCTTTTTGACTGTGGAATTGAAACCTCTATTAAAGCAGCCAAATCTAGATGAAAACATCCTTACTAATACTTACAACCTACCCTACCCTTTATGAGAAGTTCTTGAGAAAGTGTTTTTTTTTTTTATCAACTTAATACCTTTCTCAGTGAAAACAGTATTTTAGAGAATTTTCTATCTGGTTTTAGATCTAACCACAGTACATAAACGACCCTAGTCAAGATAGTAAATGATCTCAGACATGCTACCGATTTGAGTCAAATGTCAATCCTCATCCTTTTCGATCTAAGCTCAGCATTTGACAACATCGACCATTCTCTTTTAATTATACATCTTGAAAGATGGGTCAGTATCTCAGGATGTGCTTAAAACTGGTTGTTAAAACTTACCGTTACAGATGTGCTGGTCATCATCTGAAACGACTGTCGATGACGATCTCCAATTTCTTGGGCCACTGAGGTCGTAGTCTTGAAGGTGTGCAGAGAGGGTTGTCTGCCTCTTGACTCGCACTTCTAGTTATAGTTCTCTTTCCTGGGTGGGTTGACATCTTGCTCTGCAGTAGGCCCTATATCCGGCTCAGAGGACCATGTAAAAGCTACTAATGAAACTGGTTAACTGGTAAGTGGCCTGCAGCAGGATGTTCGGTAAGAACTTAACCAGAGATGTCTGACTTTACGATCCATGAGTGTTTATTGAGATACCAGATGAATGACAAGTTGAATGTGATTAATAAAATATAAGCAAATAATAAGGAGGTACATTAATAGGCATCAGTATAATTACTAGATTACACAGGCCATAGTCAAATGCTTATAGTATAAATATACTATCAGTGTTACCACTAACATTATTTACAGAAACTGTTTGTTGTAGCCACCAGGATATAGAACAGTATGAAAAGGAGTTAGATTAATTTCCATGTAATAAAGGCAGAGGTAAAATTGACATGGTAACATAATGCACAATAAGACAAACTGAGAATTAGCTAGACCAATTACAACTCAACTTATCCATTTCAGAGCAAAACCGTGATCTGCCTTTAAAAGATAATCACATGGCTTCACGTTGCCACTGGCTCTGGTGTCTCTACAGCACTTATGTGTTGTTGCTGGAAATTGTAATTCAATCCAAATATGAAAATATGGCTGCACAATTTGTAAACTATCCACTCATCCATCAGCAATGGATTAAAAACACAGCAACAGCAATATTACCAAAGCGATGGGTAACCATTATCTCTCACTCAAGCAATGTTACATTGTAACACAGTCCAGAACTTTCTACACAAAGTAGCATACTACTCAGGAAGACCAATAAATGTAATCTTGGAGTTTCTACAGATAGCTAGGCATTAGGATTAAGATTAAGCTACAGAAATATTATGATTTACGTTTTAAGCTACACACATAACTTCAAGAAAAACAGGAAAATAGAACAGGAAAAAGTCCATTCACAGCTGTTGCAGTCCTTTCTCTTCAGCTGTCTGAGCACAAGTGATGAGCAAGAGGGCCCGATGCGCTGCCTGTAGGCACTGATTGGTCAGGCGAGAGAGGTTAACCAAAATAAGCATAAATGCATACATATACAAAAACCCACTGCATTTAATTAATTCCATCACTGGCCTGTCAATCCCACAAACACTCTCCAAAACCTGAATGTTCAGTTCCAAATACAAGTGCCTGACTGCACATTTATGCAAAACACTAATACTATCTCATATATATTTTTTTATTTTTTTATTTATAATTTTAACCCAGGTTTGTCCTATATAAAAAATGATATTATGTCCATTGCTTATTTATGCCAAGACAAACAGACTCAAGAACAGTTTCTACCCACAGGCCATCACTCTGATGATCACTTGACACCAGTCACATAGTATCAGGAATGACCCCTATCCAATAACCCTGTGACACTAACATCCACTGTACCTGTACATCTATCTCATTGTATATGTAAATATGAACACTTTTTAAACCTACACACGCTATACATACTGTATATACTGTATACACATAGAGAGCAACATAAAACCAGAGTCAAATTCCTTGTATGTGTACAGATACCTGGCAAATAAACCTGATTCTGATTATGGTAATTTCATCACCAGTCATCCATGGAGAAGGGAGGCATCTTGCTGCTAATTAGCTTTAACTAGGTATCCAGTCACTAGTACAGGCTTAGTAGGCCGCACTCACATAGTACTGAGGAGGTCATAAAAGTGCTGAAGACATGCCACTGGCTTACTTTATCTGAATAAATTACAGTCCCAATGATTTATAAGTATTCAGGAGCCATTGCTCGTAATTTCCAGCAGAAAAAAATAAGAATATCAGCTAAAGAATGCAAGCAGCGACAAGAACAAGCAGCAAAGCATCTGCACTGTAAGAAAGCAGGAAGCAAGGAGGTCAGACATCGTCTCGGCCATGGTGGGGAAACAAGATCATTCAGCCGCCCCAACATGAAATGGCCGATATGAAATGACCCATCCCCCACACGCCAATCCCCCCCTTGGATGCTGCTGTTGCTGATAGTTCAAAGTGTTGTTCTGTTGCTTATTGGATTGGCGGCAGACTTGGAATAACCATTTTTTTCTTAAAACAAAAAAAAATTGGATTAGGGGGCACCCATAATTGTGTTTGTTTTTTTGTAGTTGTGGTAGTCTTTTTTTATTGTCTGAAATATCTGTTTTTATTTTTATTTTTTTCCTTGCTGGCACGGTGCCCCCTCCACATGGTGGCCCTATACAAATGGTTTTATTTATTAGCAGTTATCAGATAACAACAAAGACTGAAGTTAAATGTCATGTCTTTAGAAATAAAGGGGGGGGAGTATACAGTAGCACAATGCAAATTCCATATAGAATTTTAAAATAATAATCGTAATAATAAGACTAAGACTGGGTACATGGTATGTGCGAGAGAAGAGAGTGACAGAAGAGAAAATGTAGAGTTAGTAACCTACATTAATGGGATAAGAATGTGTAGAGAGGGAGAGAGAGAAAATTAGAACAAATCTAAAATTACAATAAAGTAAATCATAATCTTTTCATCAAAATACGGAGTGATGTCTGTGTTCTTCATTCTTTCTACATTTCAGTCCCTATCAGTCCTTCCACCTGTCCTCCTCACTTTACTGCTGGTGTCATTCACTGCCTGGTAGAGAGAGGAGAGAGTGGTTTGTCTCGGCTAACTTTATAAAAATTAGCCATATGTCAGAGCTCATATACTACATATACGGCCGTTTAGTGAAGAACTCTGATATTCAAACTTTCAAAATAGCCACTCCATGTTGCAGGCAAAGTCCCTCTATGCTGCTCTCACCACACACAACACCAGTAAACTTATAAAGAGAAGCCAGCCTTGTTACCCCTTCATGCTGACTCTGGTGTCTCTGCAGTTCTTCTTCAACAGTGACAGCACAGAGCTGGTCCTGGCTGGAGCCGGAGCTCTGGTCTTCTGCGGATTCATCATCTACGACACCAACCTGCTGATGAAGCAGCTCTCCCCTGAGGAGCACATTCTGGCCTCCATCAACCTCTACCTGGACATCGTCAACCTCTTCCTGCACATCCTGCGTCTCCTCGACTCTATGAAGAAGCACTGAGCTCTGCAGTACCACTTCAAACTGCTTTATTCTGCTTTATTTAACAGTTTGTTGTCAACCCTTACCCTGACTGGAAATGCAGAGATACAACTGTGCTGTTATTACCCTGCATTCATATGAGTGTTACTGTGTTAAAATTCACCAAAAATTAGGTCTCAGAGGGGAATCTTCATAAATTAAAAAAACATGACCGTGCTTGGTGAACTCTCTTTACAGGCAGCTGTAAGTGCTCCTTGCAACTAAGTGCTTCTGTTTATTTCACACATACTTTTTGTAGCTGATTGTGTTTTTATAAGTGAAATCGATCTATAAATGTAGTTTAGGGATGGGTATTAACAGGTCAGTACCAAAATATTGATAAGTTCCTGGAACGGTGCTGCTATTGGAATTTATGTAATTCATTCAGTCCCCTAATGATGACGAAGCTGCTAGCGTCAGGCGATTGTGGTTGACGTTGCGTAACTGCTTGTTTACATTCTGGTTTTGGTAGGGGAAACACTGCTCATACCTGCTTTGTAGTTGAGAAGAAAAACATCATCATCATGTGACTTATTTATTTTTTGCACCAAATCATGGATGTATCACCAATGTATCAATAAGAGTATCGATAAGCAGTATCCATCCCTAGTTTTCGGTCCTGGCTAGAAACTTTCAATTTATTTATGTAGCCCAATATCACAAATCACAATTTGCCTCGAAGGGCTTTACAATCTGTACAACATACAACACCCTCTGTCTTTAGACCCTTAATTCGAATAAGGAAAAACTACCCCCCCCCCTTTTTTTTTAACAGGGGAAACAAATTGGAAGAAACCTCAGGAAGACCAACAGAGGACCCTCCCAGGACAAATTAGGGAGTGTTTTTTTCAAAGTATTTTTTTCCAACAGTATCTGTGTGGTTTCAGATAAGTATATATCATTCCACTGATTTATTCTCAAACTGAATTTATTGTTGAATGTTTTCAATCTTGTCAAAAATGAGTAGTTCATGTTCCATCAGTGCACTGCCCTTGTAAGTATAGCTCCACCCCTCTCATATTCCACATCTGTTAATGATGTACAATAGCAAGAAGATGACACATTATTTTTATTTAATTAAGTTAAAGTCCATGCCTGGGTTTATTAATATCTGTGATTGTACATATGTTTATGGTGTAAATGTAACAGTGTACAGTTTTTGGGATCAAGAGCTGAACTTCTGTGAAACGTGAAGCACTAAAGTTAGCAAAGAGTCAAATCTGAAGGCTTAAAAGAAATACTATGTGATTCTATCCTCCGAGTAATCTCAAGAATCAGGATATTGGGTAAATGTTATGAAGGCATTAGCTTTAACTGTTCTTAATGAATGAGTTAATAAAAAGACCACATGTGACCAATGTTTTACATTTTAAAACAACAGATGTGCATGTCTGAAGTTATATAAAATTCACTCTTGGTTTTGTGCTGGACTAACAACAGATTCATGTCATTGTGTTTGTTTTGTTGATTATGATTTCTGGTCTCCTTTTGCTCTTTAACTGCTGTAAACTCTGTTGTTAAACATTCTTTATGGAGCTGTCACAGTTGTGGAAATAAAGATTGCCATAGTTTCCAAAAGTATCAAGTTTTAGAGATATGGATTTTTTTTTTTACTTTTTTGGCCTGTGTGTTTTCTGCTCTCAGTTCAGCTGGAACATCTTTTAGCTTTGTACTAATTTTGCCCTACTCCCGCACAACAGCAAAAACTAATTACTTTATTATTAGAATTATAACTTTTGTCAAACAATCCTGAGATTATCAATTTTAGAGTTCAAACCTTGCAGATGTATATTATCTATTCTCTAAAAGAATGTAATCAGTCAGTCATTTTCTACCGCTTGTTCCCATTAGGGGTCACAGGTGACAGGAGCCTATCCCAGTGACTTTGGACCTTAGGCGGGCTACACCCTGGAAAGTGGCCAACTCGTCGCAGGGCTGACACATAGACAGACAACCATTCACTCTCACATTCATCCACTAGGGGCAATTTTAGAGTTATCAATTAACCTACACATGTCTGTCTTTGGACGGTGGGAGGTTTTGACAGAAGCTTGGGTGGTCACTTATCTATGTTTGTTACCCCATATTTCCTTATGTCCATGTATCCCTTACAAATATCCGTAGGAATATGTTTCAGTTGTGAAAGAGACCTGTGGTAATTGTGCAGGTACAACTTGTCTTTCAAGAAATTTTGAGATGTCCTACTGGACAGCTGACTGTCATGCAGGACATCTGTAGAGGACTAAATCCCTGAGAGTATGACAGTCCTGCAGGATGTAACAGTATCTCCAGGATTCTGACATGGGCATGTTAATTCTTGTTGGAGTGTTTGCCTACAGGACAATCTTATTTTGTAATGAATCAGCAGGATCTAAGCTTTGATGAATCACTAATTTAACAAGTAATCTTTATATGTTATAGTCTTTGGTGAACTTTGAGATGGTCTGTACTGTACTTATTTTAATAAATGCTGCATGCCTTTGAAAAACGTTTGCCGGTGTTTAAAATAGACAATCATTTTGAAACAGCACGCAGACATTTACAAATGAATTTCTCTTTGAAATGTATGGTTTTGCAAGGAAAACAAAGAAGACATTTTGTCTGATTTATGTGCAACAACAAATAGAATTTATAACTGGAGGATTTCTAACCCCGCCTCTACAAAACACACAAATAGCTCAAATGGGTTCAAGGTTTGACTTATTTCTAGTGAGTCATTGTAAAGGTATTTGGAAATAAGAGATGGTAGCATTAGCACATATGGATCACTGTCTTGTCAATTTCGTAATCTATAACAGCAATCACAAACCTCTAGAACCAAATTCAATAATAATAAGATGTTATCTGTTAACCAGTTTTTTTTGCAAATATGCTGAAGTTACATACCTATATAAATTCATAATCTTAGTCTGGTTTGAATAAATGGGAATAATTTTAAGTTCAAAGTTGAATGATTAAATTAATTTGTATGGAAGAAGCCATGTTTTTCCACTAAATCTTAGTGAAAAACGAGTTCCATGCAAACGTCCCACAAAATGTTCCTTCTACCTTAGAAAAATAATTCCATATACGTTTATTGGTACATTTTTGGGCTTTAATATCTATCAGCTGTAGAATCATGAATAGCATTTATTACCTTTTCATATTGCTAATATGTAATAGGAAAGCTTTTCGATCTAAGAAATTCCTCATAACTAAGAATGTGAGCATTATCATTTATCAACCGCTCGCTGTTTATTTTGAACACGCAGTTGGTCTACTGCCATTTCACCTCTACGTCATTTCCGTTAAACCACCTTCCCCGAGAGTTTTGTCCAAGATGGCGTCAATGCAGCTAACGGATGAGGAGCTTTTCTCCGAATTAAAGCGCTTTGGTTTCACTCCAGGCCCGGTAACCGAAAACACCCGCCCGGTATATTTGAAGAAATTGAAGAAGCTTCGCGAAGACCAACAGCAGCGGGGCTCCAGACCGGGTAAAACCCGTAGCAGCGGGGCCACCAACACGGCGGGATCCAGGCCAGCCAGCCATGACGTCACGCACCTGAGCTCTAGCAGGAGACCGGGACGGAAGTCCTCTGTCCTCGGCTTCAGCTCCGACGAGTCTGACGCTGAAACTCCATTGAAAAGAAAGGGCCTTAACCACAGCGGCAAGGCAGACCGAAGCTCTGGTTTTCAACAACAACCGAAGATAAGGCGCGTTACAACACCGAGTGTCGTTATCAAGAGTCAGTATGGCGCTGCGAGTACGCTGAATAGCAACATTTCTTCCCCGGGTCTGGACGGACAGAGAAGTGTCTTGCAGGGCTGGGGAGTTCGTGCCAGATCCAGCCCTGGGGCAGAAGGGAGGGATTACGACGAATCGGGGGACGAGGACGATTATGGGGGGGGGACTGAGAAGAACGTTCGCTCTTTAAATGGTTGTGGGGCGTCTCACTTGGACACTAGAAAGCTAGCCGGGGACTACTCAGACTCTGACGAGGAGGAGGTCGGGGGCCTTGGTGCTGGGGATCGACAGAGGGATACGTTGGAGCCTAGACGGAGCCCCCCGAAAGCGCTGTTCCCTCCCCACGGTGTCGGCCGAGGCTTTCAGAAGGGAGGGGTAACAAGAGAGGTTAACCCGCCGGAGAGTCTAAACATGGTGAGAAGCCGGAGGGAGGAGGGGGAGGAAGACGAGGTAAAGAGAAGGGAATTCGACTCAATGGGAGGCTTGCGGAGCCACAACATTTCCAGAAAGTCAGTATACCTGTCCCTCACCGAGAACCATGGAGCAGAGGCTGGCAAAAACAACCACGTCGACGGCGATCACGGAGCCTCCAGAAGTAGCAGCACTAGTAGGTTCAGCATTGGGTTGAGACCTCGCTTCTCCAACTACAGCAGCCTGTCCCAGACCTACAGGGGCAACCACTCCAATCACATCGCTCCCAACCATCCATACAGCCAAGCAGTTCAGAAGCAGAACTTGTCTGTCCCGGAGGATGAGCTGCTCCAGCAGTTCAAAAGGGAAGAAGTTGCCTCCTCTGGTAGCTTTAGCGCTCACTACCTGTCCATGTTCCTGCTCACGGCAGCCTGCCTTTTTTTTCTGCTGCTGGGCCTCATGTACCTTAGGATGAGGGGCTCTGGATCCTCGGAGGTGGATGGAGTCAGTAAGTGCCTGTGAAAATGTACTATTGAAGCTTTTCGATTGGCAAAAAAAACATTTATTTTCTGTTTTTCAAGTTTAAGGAGATTCACAGGGTTTTTCTTTCATGTACAAAAGCTAAAACAGTTAACAAAAATATCAAAAGACTACTTTTAAGTCTGTCATCATTATGCATAATTTAAAAAAGCAGACTATGCCATACAGCTATGAACTGTCCACTACTTCAACTAAGCTGAGCTCAGACATCCACTGAATTTATCAGTTTCAGCACTGGCAGGACAGAAAATACAAATCTAACTAATCTGCTCCCAGTGCTTATGTTCCTTGACAAGACATCAGCCTGACATTCCTGGAGGTGGCTAGCTTGCACTAACTTCTAAACTACCTAGTAGGGACAGACTGAACAATGTACTTCACACCTGACTCCCATGGTTTCACCCCTCGTTACAAGTGACAATATCTTGTCAACAAATGCAAACCCGGATCACAGATCAGTGTGCACACTCCTGTTTTAATTCTCTCTCCTGCAGGTGCAATCACTAGATTTGCTTTGTAATAGCCAGAGAGAGCAGGCCATCTGACAGGAACATAACCCCTCTAAGAAATGTTAGCACTAATGTTGGTCCAATCCTTGCCCCAAACAGACTCTAGATGGTGTTTTTTCTGATGTGTTTGTGAAAATTACTTTTCAGCAGTCTCCAGACAGTGGCTCATTGCTGGCTGTAACTTTCACCTGTCCTCCTTGTATTCATGTATAAATGAATACAGATGTTCACACTTCCCTGCACTTGCAGACTTAAAGGATGTGCGCCCAGAAAGTCTGACTACCAAGAGATCCCGAATCCACAATTCATCAAGTACACAAAAACTATTGAATGCGGTTTCTGCAGACTTCCAGATAGTCCTCTTGTTGTGAAGACTTCACCAGACTTTGCTAGGAAGATTTCCAATGAAAAATAAATGAAGAATAATAGTAATGAATAATGATAGTGCTCACATAATAAAAATAAAGGTTAAGGTTGAAAAGGGCCTTGATTCACATAGGGATCGCAATTCTTATCTTTTACAATTCTGAATAATGTCACAGACAGCAAAGATTTTGTGCACGCGCACCAGAATGCATGTGCAACGCGATACACGTTCCTGCCAATGGTTTCACACTATTCTACTGATTAGTAGAATAGTCCTAACGTACCAAGAAACACAGCAATGTGCCAACGAAAGAAAGGGAGTCCACTGCTTGAGAGTTAACATGCATTTAAACAATGCAGGTTTCAAACTTTTTTTAAAGATTGACCCCTTTTGAATGTGTTTCAAATTAAAAAAGGAATGCATTCAACATGTTTATTAGATCTCAAGGATACACACAGTGGGTTTTGGTGAGAAACACTGAATGTCAACAAACTGTTTCTTTACAAGAAAATGCCACAGGGTGCCTTTTTAATTGATGACTCCTTGGGTAAATAGTGTCTGTTGAAAAAAGAATAAAAACCTGATTTTGAGAATAATCACATTTCTAAAAATAGTTGTACTACAGTAAAATTAAACTCAGATTTATTTTGAAAACCAAGCGAAAGGTTGGTTTGTTATGAAAAATAGCAACATAAAAAGTATTAATTTGTTTGTGTTAGGGTGAAAATATGGGGGCTGATCATCAATCATTTTATTGCAACCATAGAGAGATGTTGATGTGCCAGATGAAATATTCTTATTGGTGAAACCTATAAAATAACCTATTTAATTATCCTTTGTTTTGCTCATATCACAAGAAGACTTTGCCACTTACGCCAAGTGGTGTCTAGCTGTTATTATTTAGTTAAAAGGTGTTTCTAGTATTTTGTCCATCTAATTATATATGAAGGAGCAAAAATATTAGAAATACCACAATCTACAACCTCAAACATTGCTATGGATTTCATCACGTCTTAGACACAGTGTCAGCAGTTAATAATTCTACATTTCACAAAGATGTCTCCGTGGGTGGTGGGTTACTTGACATTATACAGGAGTTTCTTTTTTTGTGGCCACTTACTGAATAACCAGTAGTATTCTTCATGGTGTTATGTGCTTGTGAACATTTTATTACCATAATAGTGTTTTTCACTTTAACATTTTTGTGAAATAGCTTCAAAATTGAAGTTGCAAAGTTGCATGATGAATACACAGGCATCTCTATAGTTTTCTTGGATATTATGTACTAATACAATGTCTGTCGATAAGTGGGGTTTGGAGCGAAAATGGGGAGTACATTTCTTATTTGAGTGTAAACAGCATCATGCTTTAAGTCCAGTGTAAAAATATGTTTTGGGTTTAAAAAAAATTATCTCCTTACTCCATACAGTATATTTCAGTAGTTAATTAATTTTGTCTGTGATTATAGTCAATGTAGTGAGATGGCAGTCCTCCAAGTGCCACAGTCTCCAAACATGCTGTCTTATTTAAAAGACATTTTTCCTTCCACTAATTCAGCTTGTACGTGTGTGGTGTGTTAGATTTGCAGTGGGCATGCTTTTGTTTCTGTCTCCTGATTATCTCTTTTTCCTTTGTTGCAGTTAAGAGCCATCCTTTTGGCAGCGAGTTCGACTCTTCTTATGTAAGTAGATATTTTCCTCTGGCCCCCTCTTTTAATTCTGTGTACAGCAAAGTTGCGTAGCAAATTTTTTGTTCAATATATAGAGTACAGGAAATGGAATGTGTACACTTAACCCGGAATTATATTGGAGGCATATTGGATGTGATCAGTGAACACAGCTGAAGTGTTCTTGCTCTCCTGTCAGTGCTAAGGTGAACTTTTCAAAAGCAGGGCATTCAAGCTTCCGATCTTTGTTGAGATGTGCACATAGCCATAAAAGCCAGAGTGTACCAATTGTTTTGCTGGGCGGTGTTTCAAATGTTCTGTCCACTCCTTTTATACATCAACGTGGGTATAATAAAGACCCGGGTTGTTAAAACACTTTACATAAACGGGTACTGAATTGGGTCAATAACACGTTAGGTTCTAAATTTATTTTATTTTTTAAGACTTCACTAATTCTTGGGGTCTAGATTGTAGAGATGTCCCGAGGCGATCCTGGCATAATTTAATGCATCTGTATCAGCAAATAAAGGGCTGATCAAAATCTTATCCTTTCTTGAATAAACTCTGTTTTGTCCACCTCAGCATGCTAGTCCTGCAACGCTGCACTTTTATACCACAACCCACCTCTAGAGCGCAGCATTCCGCTGCATGTGCAAGTGAAATTTTGTGTGTGCAAATGTGAAAAGCTACAGATCAATTCCATGAGTAACTTGATAATGGCCCCTAAACATGTCTGTTGTCTGTTAAACGGCTTTCTGCAGCTGTTACATCATTTATGATGGAAGTTCCACTCTAGAACGACGCTGTACAACTGCCAGTGGATGATTGTTTCTCTATTTCCAATAAATCCAATAGATTGATACGTCTTCTCTCTTGCAGATCACGTCACGTCAATTTCAGGAGTCACGTTCTCCCAGTTTAATTTTCATTAATATCTAATCAAATCTATAATTTAATATTATAAACTTAAAGTGTAACTAAACCCACAAACCACTTTTTCAGCAAAAAAACAGTGTATATGGGTATTTAGTAGTGTTGTTGATAGATTCACTTCCAAATCTTGAGATTTTGGTGGAAAGTATTTCAGTTCTACAAATTGTGTTATAAATATGCATAGCGACTGCCCTCTACAGGTTGAAACCCGGCTATTGCAATTGAATTTGGCTATTAGCTTATCTGGAGGCAGGTGACGTGTGTGGAGGCAGCTTTCGTCACTAACCGTCACCAACCAACCGTCCCCCCGCCCCCTCCTTTGGAACCAATGTCTACCGAGTGACTCTACCGACTGTTGGTATTTGTTAGCTTTTGGCCAGATTGGCGGCACTATAGCTTTTCCAGCTGCAAAGTTTACTTTATTTTTAGCTGACCCTCTACTTAGTAGAGTGGCTGTGGCTTGGTCGCAGAGCGGGTTGTCCACCAATCGGAAGGTCAGAGGTTTCTTCCCTCAGCCCACGTGTCAATGTGTCCTTGAGCAAGATACTGAACCCAAATTGCTCCAGAGGGCTGTGCAATCGAGGTGTGAATGGTTAGTTATTTGTATTGATGGGCAGTTAGCCCCTGCCATCACTGTACAGTATGAATGGGGTGAATGTGATGTGTGTGTGAAACGCTTTGAGTAGATGGAAGCCTAGAAAGGCGCTATACAAGTACAGTCCATTTACGATAGTATTTTTAAATTTTGGCAACATGCTTGTACTTTAAATAACTGTAGAAGCACCACGTAACTGCATTCTTTCCCTTGATGAATTTTATAAATTCACAGCTAACTTACGTACTGACACTCCCCCGCAGACACCTTTACCCCCACCGGCGGGCCACTCAGCCTCTCTGAGCTGCTAACGTTACGACTACCAGCTCTATATGGCTGCTTTGGTATGTCTGTCACTCTGGTCAGTGTCTCCCTACCTGTCACGTCACACACTGGCCACGCCCCCTATAGCGATTGGACAGAGCCACTGCTGCATTTTTTAAAATATGATGGGAAGTAGGGAACTAGCAGAATTTAGGGGTTAAGTTACACTTTAATTTTTAACCAAGACCAACAGTATTTAGATGAAGTAGCTTGTGAAAAACAAGGTGTGTCAGATTTTGTCGCTACAACTGTTATTTCAATGTTTCCCATACTTATTCATCAACATTACAGTAAATATAAGCATTGGATCAGACTATCAGTAGATACCGAATGGAATCAGATCGTGACCAAAAAACTTGATTGGGGCATCCCAACTAGATTCTAATATAAAAAGTGCCATCAGAAAGGTCTACAATGAACTAATAAATAAATGGAGTTTTGTTGGTAGAGTGTGTCTTCTAAGTATTTATTGTCTGCAGGACAAGGCGGAGAAGGACCTGATCCTAAAGCTGCTGCTTAACCTACATGACCACCTCGCCCACATCGCTGGTAGCTATTAAATCTCTTCTTTTAGTTCTTTGCAACTACAGTGACTCTGATATTAAAAGACTTACACATTTGCACTTTATATACTGTACACATGGATTAAGGAAAGATGATACATTGTCAAATGTGCAGGATAGGTCCTCAGTCAGACAGAGATAGTAAAAGCAGTAATTGACTAATACCCAAGTGATAATATTTTAGTAAATAGTTCCTAATACAGAGTACTCTTATGCTTTATTCAAATCACATCTTATTGAAATTATACAGTACTATGACATTCAGTATGGCCTATATGGTTACGGTCTAATATTTAATCTCTCCAGTGATATAAACTTTAGGTCATACCGCCCATGTGCCTATCATGGTTACTTATCAGTAGATGAACAGGATGTGAAGACGCATTGTGATGATGCAAGGAGTTAGCAGAAGTGTGCTCTTTTTCATTAGTGATGGTTTGATATTGTGGTTGCAGGGCAGTATGACTGTGGAGACCAGCAGCATCCAAACAGGAATCTGTCCATGGAAGAGGCCTCTGCGTATTTACTGGTACGTTTACACATTAACATCCCTGCCTGTTCAACCAAACCTGAAACAGGGACTGCCAGCATCACTACTGTATGTTTCCAATAAGCAGAGATTTCACACTACACAGTAAGGTTTGTGGTTCCCAGTGGCCATGAATTTCATATCATATCAGACAGGGTAACCTGGGAGCTTGATATTATTTTGTATTTTAATTTTTTAGCAAAGTCTGAGTGAATTTTGCAAAAGGTCACTTTGAAAGATAGAAACCTCAGGAAGAGCAACAGAGGAAGGATCCCTCTACCAGAATGGACAGATATGCAGTAGATTTTGTATGTACAGAATAGATTCATAACAGAAAATCATAGTGAAATAGTGTACAGAAAATGGTAGCACTGCCCCAGCATATTTTAATACACGGCCAGGGATGATGATCATGATGATGATGATAATAACAACTTTATTTATACTGAACCTTTCAAAACAGTTACAAAGTGCTATACAGAATGTAAGATATAAACATGATAAAGAGCTCCTGCTTTTGTAGCCTGTGATGTTTTTGGTCACCTACCACATTTATTTGGTTTTAATCGTGTGGAGGCCTCTCTCCAGTCTCTCCTGATGTTTCCGCTTTGCCTCTTTGATACCAGCTTTCAGTCTTGCTATGGTGGTGTTGTATGCTTCCTTATCTCCTGACCAAAAGGCAGCTTTTTTGGCTCTGGATAGAGCCCTCACCTCACCATTCATCTAGGATTTCTTGTTGAGGAATGATTTTATTGTCTTTGTGATCACCACATCATCAACACATTTTCTGATGTATGATGTCACTGATGCTGGGTGAACTTAAAACATTCACTCCCCATTTAATTGGAAAAAAAAGAAGAGGGTGTGGAAATTAGCAGCCGCCGCTAGGGCTGCAACTAACGATTATTGGAATAATCGATTTATCTGTCGATTATTTTTTAGATTAATCGGATACAAAAAACAAAAAAGCATTAATTTCCAACCCTTTAATTCAAAAACAGAACTGACAGTGCAAATAATCTTCAGAAAGTGTACAAACATGTTGCTCCCTGAAAATCCCTGAGCTGTTAAAGTAATAAAAAAATAATGCTTTACATCTGCCAAATATATAGGCTTTTTTAAATAAAGTGCACAAAAAGGGACCTGAGCTGTCAGAACAATAAATCTTCACTACATCTGATTGGTGAAACAGAGTCATGTGGTAGATGTACTGACGGCATCTCTCTGGAAACAATAAAGCATAGAATATGTAGAATAAATGTAAAAAAAAACAAAAACATAACAAGTCGAGTGTAGCGGAGTAAGAGTAGTGTTTCTTCTTCACAAATCTACTCAAGTACAAGTAAAAAATATGGCGCAGTAAAACTACTCTTAGAAGTGAATTTTCAAAATGTTAAGTCAAGTGTAACGGCGTAAATGTAACACTGCCAATATTCTGGCAATTTATGCTGCCTTGTCAAAAATGCTACCTTTATGTGTTTCCATTTCAAGTAGCGTACATCCCATGAAGGTATAACTCACAGTATTATGATGTCTTTATTTATGCTTTTTCATTAGACGGGGTTAAGTGTACTGTGGGGGAGCATATTTTGATACTCTTATCATATCTTTATTTAAGATTTTAGGGGTTGGGTATTTCATTAGACCAATATCCCCTATCAAATATTGATCCCACTACAGAAAAATCTTATATTACACCACTACTGACTCCATGTATCCTGTAAGAATATGGGGAGTATGTTGAAATACTATATTATAATATCTCTCTTTAAGATTTCAGGTAATCATGCACATGCGCGCAACCACTAAGCAGGACATCTCAATAGGTAGCACACATCGACAGGACACTGGTTAAAGTGGCTGGTAGATTTGCCACAGCTACAGTGGCAGGTATGCTCAAAACAGTCCTCTTGAGCTGCTGTAGCTTCATCTTTCCACCCTTTAACTGTTTTTATTGATGGTTTGACCCTTTTTATCAGCTGGGTGTAAGTAGCAGGAGAAGCAGGGAAATATGGTTTGAAAGACCAATATGAGGATGGGGGAGGGCTTTGTAGCTGCCAGGAATGTTCATATAAACATGGTCCAGTGTATTTGTTCACCTGGTGGGGATGGTGACATGCTGGTGAAATTTAGGTAAGACAGTTCTGACATCTGTTTGATTAAAATCACCAGCTACAATAAAAATCTTTATTGTCAAAAATTTTATTTTGACAAACTGTATGTCATTGTATAGTGCATTGTAAAACAAAATGTAAACAAAAGTTTACATATTAATGTAAACTGTAGGATTAAATGGCAACTCCAACATAAAAAAAAAAACAAAACACACACTCAATGTAAAATAAGCCCAGATTCTAACCTAAACATTTTCTCAAACACTTACTCAATTGATTTTTTTTAAGGTAGCAGGCAGACAACATTATGGTTTATATTAAACAGTTCCAAGGACAAAATATACTAAAACACTCTCCTTACTAATGAATAGACAATACTATGGTTTCAGAAACCCAACCCGACATCCAGCTAAAAATTAGGGCTGGGTTTAAAAAATCGCTTTTCCGATTTAAATTGATCTTTATTTTAATTATCTGATATTAATTCTTAAAATCCTCTCCATGAGATGCTTTCTCTGGCCACGAAGTGCAGCGAATTGGGCTCCGCGGATTGGAAGGCGTACAAAGTGCGCAGTGCTGGAATACTTGGGGAAACTTTACAGATTTGGCTGCTTTCACGTTTTGTGCTGCTAGCTTGATATTGAACTCTTTCTCTGATACAAAAACAGTACATAGATGAACCGAATGTAAGGAGAAGCAAGTTGAAAAACAGTGCGTATACAAGTTGATACATAACCACGTGGTATTAAAGCATAACACTAAACTAATAACACAAACATTTGACAACATATTATGCTAACTTACATGTATCAGGGAGGTTTTGTGAGTTGAGGGAAAATCTGCCATTCAGGTATACAGGTTACCGGACACACCTCGCTGACTGAGTGAGCAGTCCTCAAACAATCTATCCTTTTTCTTTTAACGTGGAAATAAAAGCACAACATTTAGAAATGCAATATTTGATGATTAAAAGAGAGTAATGGTAAATGGTAAATGGACTGTACTTGTATAGCGCTTTTCTAGTCTTTCTGACTACTCAAAGCGCTTTTACACTACATCACATTCACCCCATTCACACACATTCACACGCTGATGGCAGGAGCTAACTGCCCATCAGTACAACTTAAACTAATCATTCACACTCACTCAGACACCGAAGGCGCAGCTTCGGGAGCAGTTCAGGGTTCAGTATCTTGCTCAAGGATACTTCGACACATGGCCGGGGAAAGCCGGGATCGAACCGCCAACCTTCCGATTGGTGGACGACCGCTCTGCCACCGAGCCACAGCCGCCCCTGAGTAATGAGTTGTGTTTTGGCCAAAATATGTTTCGCCAACTTCATTCATTTTAGATGGTGGTCAGCTCAAGCTCACCCCATCTTTATTCTTGGAAAAAATTAGTTTGACATTTATTGCTGCTGATATATTTTACTATTCTCATAGTTATGTTATGTTGAAGGGGCTCTGTCTGTTCCTTATCAAATAAATGCCCAGGATCAGCAGTGTTTATTGAGGTCTAGGAAAATTAAATTTTGTTTAGAACTTGAACATTCACAGACTTATAGTTAAGCAATACCAGTTCTGTTAAGAATTTATTGTCGTCTTGTCTTTCCAACAAATTCGTAGAAACGTATCAGTAGTGGTATCGATAAAGACTTGGATCGTTAAGCAGTCTCAAAAATGGCATCAATATCAATAAAAACTAGAAAAGTTGCAGTCCCTGCAGAAAATGCGTGGGAATGCTGAAAAGAAGTCTGAAATGAAATGCCTGAAACATCTTAAAGCTCAAATGCATTGCTTAACAACCTGGCCTGCATTACCTAATAATGCTTTAAGCTGAGATACATTGCTAAAGCTAATACTGTCAAACCTGTATTTATTTCTATTAAGTTCATTTGAGCTTTTAAGATGTAATAGCCTTTAATAGATGAAAGTCTTGTGACCAGCTTAAAGTTTAAAAGGAGTCATTTCAAAGTGAGTAAGTTTGAAGATTTCTCCATAGACTTCCATTATACTCATTTATTTTAAAAAGCTTAATATTTAAAAAAGTATAAAATTTAGAAAAAGGAAAAATACATGCACTTAAAGAGCTGAATATTTTAATAGTTAAATTATTTCTGTATCTGAATGTGTGCAGAAGGAGTAGCGATGCAAGTAACGAACCAAAAAAAAAGTGGAATAAGGTAAAAAAAAAAGGAATAACAATAGTACAACAATAGTAGGAAAGCTGAATCAGCATTCCCACTAATTAATGATCCCCATCCCTACTAAGGAGTGATCCATCTCACTTCCTTCTCATCTCGTTCTCATATGTAAGTCGCTTTGGATAAAAGCATCTGCTAAATGACTAAATGTAATCTCTCTTACGAGTTGCATATGCACAGTACCGATCAGACACTCACAAGTAGGGATCGGTTCCAAAACCCAGTATTAAATGGGCCCTGGGGTAAAAATTTTTAAAGACCGTAGTATAATCGGGCTCGCTGAAGCCCTCTCCTGCTATCTGTGTCAGGCTGTGCTCCTACGCACACAAACCCACACAAGGAGAACAGTCAGCATATAGTGACGTTGTTGTTGGAGGAGAACAGTCAGCATATAGTGACGTTGTTGTTGTTGTAAACTTTACTGTTCCTGCTCTAGAAACAACATTTAGTTATATTTAAAATATTCTATTCTAATCCTGTTCTGGATTTATTCTTTTTTTAAATAATATCTTTTTATAAAAGCAATTATTTAGTAAGTGGACTGTACTTGTATAGCACCTGTCTAGTCTTCTGACTACTCAAAGTGCTTTCACACTACGTTCACCCCTTTCACACACTGATGGCAGGAGCTAACTGCCCATCAGTACAAAGGAATGCAACTTTCACACACACACACACACACACTGGAGGCACAGCCCTCAGGACCAATTTGGGGTTCAGTATCTTGCTCAAGGACACTTTGACATGCTGGGGGAAGCCGGGATCGAACCACTGACCTTCTGATTGGTGGACGACCCACTGCCACAAAGTCACAGCCGCCCAGTAATGACAAAGAACAGATGAGTATCGATAAATAACTAAACCAATAAGAGTATCGATAAGAATAGTAGTATCAGTAAAATCCTAACAATACCCATCCCTACTCATGAGAAAATGGCTGTGAGTTTATGATCATTGAATGCCAACTCACAGTTATTGACTTCATCTCTGGGGAGAAAGAGGGGGGATTGTCATACCATTTTCGATACGCAAGAATGTTTGTTGCTTTGCATCTATGACACACTATGTCCTTGTTTGGGCTAATTTACTTTATTATTTATAAAGAATTAAACATGACAACTGCAGTATTTATTGTTATTTGATAACCACTTATAAATAAAATGTTTATATGGGCAAGTAATTGACTTAGGGCAAGTAAATTTCAGTATCGGGCAAGTGAAAGAAAGCCTTCATTGGAACCTTGCTAGGGTCTTCCACTTCCATAGTCCTCCACTGGTTTTCACATCATAATTGCACACAAGGAGAAGAAGCACATGCAGTATTGATATGTAAATGGTTTGTTAAAGGTGGCATATGTGATTCTGGAGAAATCAATAACCATGAAAAGTACCATGATATAAAGCAAACAACGACACAGCAAGTAATATAACTGTTAGTTATGTTATGGGTTAGCTTAGCTAGGTTGTGCTTTAGCAAACTGTCGCTACAGTTGCTGCTACGAAGCCAGCAAACCAGCTCCAAACAGTGATACTCACAAGATAAAGTTACCTGACACACAAATCATGGCAGGATTAGTGTGTGGCTCACATGCAGAATGGACAGCTAGGGGACCTTGAGGAGATATTCACTGAATTTGTAGAAAAGATATGTATTGGATTAGAATTGTATTCCCCACCTTTAATAAACTTTGTTACTTGAAAACCTTTCACTGTGCTCCTAAAATTTTTCCTTCAGGAGCACTTGTGCTCCTTGGGGAAAAAGTTAGTGTAGAGCCCTGACTTTGTCTAAACCCTGAGTGAATAAAGGGTTAATAAAGCAGGACCCTTAGGAGTGGAAACTCCTGAAAGCTTGACCTAAGTGCTGCAATGGCAACCGATGTATGCTGTTCCTCTCATCAGTACCATGTTTCTTTTGTTCAGGCTCAGAATCAGGAGTTTGAAGGCTTCATTCATACTTCTCTTGAGTGGATCATCCGGACAGGCCAGGATGTTGGGATAAGGTAATACACAATATACGTATTCATGCTGATCACAAGTCTCCAATGTGACCGCTGTACTCACTCTGTGTGTGTGTGTGTGTGCTTGTGTGTAGGCTGATTGGGCAGGTAGCTTATGATCCAGTGACTGATGTGTCTGAGATCTCTTGGCTGGAGTCCACACATCCCAAGATGGCCTTCACATGCCGCTTCCGCCGAGCCTTCCTCACCGTCATCAGCAGAGTCTTCCTCATTGCAGTTGGTAAGATAGGCCAAAACACAAACAACAGCAGGCATGAAACATGTGGAGTGTAAATCATAGCTAATTAGTGTGACTGGTACACCTGATGCACCTACACCTTTTACATTAAGTGTAGGTGCATCTGTGCGCCCAAATAATTTGTCACCTTAGCGTCACTAATGGTGACTAAATTTAACTGACACCAATAGACCACAATAAAACACAACAGAGATGGGAACCGGAGCAATGTCAACCCATAACCTTTTTTTGTCATTTTCTACATTAAGAGAAAATAACACCAAAGTATGAAATAAGGATAAAGACTGTCTGTTATCTAAAGCATGATAAATCTATCCATCAATTTTCCGAACCATGTTACTTGTTCAGGGTCACTGGGTTGAATCCATTGGGAGAGGAATTAGCTCTAATAGCAGACAGGGAAGCAGTTTCAGTAGATAGTAACAGTAGAAGCAGTAGTGTTAAATGGTTATTTCAAGAAACAGAAAGAATGTCTTTTTCGATAGTACCACTAGGAGTCATCAAAGCCAGAAATTTTGAAATCCTACACATAGGGGCTTAAAGGAAAAACATACCGTGGTTTGTCAATTTGTTATATAAAGAAAAATCATCAAAAATGTGATGGTTTTAAGAGATGGTTCAGGAATCACCTGAGCCAGCCCTAACTATACGCTTTATCAAAGAGGAAAGTCTTAAGCCTACTCTTAATTGTGGAGATGGTGTCTGCCTCCTGACCCCAAACTGGGATCTGATTCCACAGGAGAGGATCTTGATAGTTGAACGCTCATGCTCTCGTTCTACTTTTGGAGACTCTAGGAACCACAAGTAACCCTGCATTCTGACAGTGCAGTGTTCTAGTGGGGTAATAAGGAACTATGAGTTATTTAAGATATGATGGTGCCTGACCAGTAAGAGCTTTATAGGTGAGGAGGAGGATTTTAAATTCTATTCTGGATTTTACAGGGAGCCAATGCAGAGAAGCTAATATTGGACAAATATGATCTCTTTTCCTAGTTCTTGTCAGTACACATGGCTTAGGGTTCTGGATCAACTGGAGAATCTTAAGGGACTTTTTCAGTCAGCCTGATAATAAGGAATTGCAGTTATCTAGCCTCGAAGTAACAAATGCATGGACAAATCTTTCTCCAGCAGCAATGTTACGTAGGTGAAAAAAGGCAGTCCTTTGCTTCATGTGGGAGTTGAAGGATAAATCCTGATCAAAGATAATGCAGAGGTTCCTCACAGAGGTGCTGGAGGCCAGGGCAATGCCATCTAGAGTAACGATATCTGCTGTTAGTGTTTCTCAGAGGTGTTTGTGGCTAAGTAAAATAACTTCAGTTTTGTCTGGGTTTAACATCAGAAAATTGCTGGTCGTCCACGTTTTTATGTCCTAAAGGCATGCTTGAAGTTTAGCTAACTGATTAGTTTCATCTGGCTTAATCGATAGATGTAATTGGCTATCATCCGAATAACAATGAAACTTTATTGAGTGTTTCCTAATGATATTGCCCAAAGGAAGCATATATAACGTAAACAGAATTGGTCCAAGCACAGAACCTTGTAGAAGTCCGTGACTAACTTTGGCATGCCAGGACGATTCATCGTCAACATATCCATGTTTTGTCATAGTTAACTGCAGAAGGAGAATCAGTAGTGGTAATTATTATTTCAACAGAGTTTGGCTCCATGCAGCAGTTTTTAAGTAGTGTTTGAACCTATGAATCCTGTATATGTCTCTGTTTGAAGCGGTAGGCTGTGTGTGGAGTGTGGTCTGCTACATGAAGTATCGCTGGAGGAGAGAGGAAGAGGAGACCAGGCAGATGTATGACATGGTGGAGAGGATTATCGGTAAGGAAAACCACACATTCACCTGAATGTCAAGCAAGTGAATGCGTTTGCTTACAGAACCAATTTGATGTCTTGAGAAACGCTGTTTGCTGTCTTACACAGATTAGGAAATAGTTATCACTTTCATCTGTGTGTATCCAGTACCACCTTGCTTTCAGTTCTATTTTCTCCACAAACATGCACACACCTACACACAACAGTAGGTGAGCCACGTGTGGAGGCTTGTTGTTAATGACGTAACCTATCGAAACGACATCAGTACCAACAGGAGCACTGTACTTTTTAAATGATCAGCTTGTTATCAAGCATCTTCAGGAGTTCGTAACGAGTTGATCATTTAAATCAGCTTTGTTGGAGCAGGGAGAGATCTAAAACATGGAGGATAAGAGAGGTTTGGGAAACATTGGTCTATTCAATCCCTACCTCCAAAGTATTAAAAAATTAACTTCACTAGCGAGTGAGCTTTGAGCATTTGCAAGCACGCAGGGAGACTTGATACTGTTCTGTGCACTCGTATCTTGTGCAGAGAGAGAGACCGAGCAGGGCAAAAAGGGGCTTAGGGCAATGCACTGAAAAAAATAGAAACTCAATATGTGCCGATCAATATTGATATTGTGGCTGGCCACAACAAATACATGTATATATGGGAAACACTGCGTATTAAACTATGCTCATTATGTCCTGATGATTTGTGTCATCTGAACTCATTGACTTGCTTGGTTATTCTCGGAGTGCTGTATTCTGTCCTCATGCTTTAATTCTTAATTCTTCTTAACTGTGGTGTTGTTCAGATGTCTTGAGGAGCCACAGTGAGGCTTGCCAAGAGAACCCGGACCAGCAGCCCTACTTGCCCATCCCCCACGTCAGAGACTCCCTGGTTCAACCTCAGGACCGGTCAGTACCAACACTGCCACAGCTTGATCTTTAGTATCTAAATCCAGAGCGAAAACTTCAAAAGGGTTAATAAAAGTATATCAAGGCCTGAAATTAACATATTTTCCATACAGCAAATGCAAGTCAAAACTAAAAACAATCAATTTAACATCAACTACATCACTGGGTGATGATGAATTCTTCTCTCTGTTGATCCATCTAAACAAAATGTTTTACTTACTTCTCTACATGACTCTACACTGTACAAAATGTGTATTAATTATTATGGACAGCAAAATAGTTTTTATCTTATGAATCCACACATCTCATAATGGAAAAATTCCACAGTGCCTCTATTAAAAAATAACTGGACTGTTAGGGAAAGTCCTGTTATGCTTATGTCATATTTGATACCTGGTACACAAAAGGATAGAGAAAAACATGTTTCCTGCTTCAGTGGTAGCAGCACTGCTGGAGAACAGCAGTGAGTTGGAAAGTCATGATATGAAGGAAGAAGAGTGTTGTCAGTTGCTACACTTACAGGCTGCATAATTGATGGATTTTAAAACTTCTTTATCAGCTGAATGACTGACTGTTTATCCTCACGGCTCACCCCAGCTTGTCACTACTCTGTTCAACCCTGTAACTCCTTAAATAAAGTCTCATTAATCTCATCATTTATTAAACTAAATATGACATGTAGAATTGTGCTGCCCATTTTGTCCAGTCTACATGTTAAGAAAAGGACCACACATTAAGTTGTGACTGTCACTGAAATCTGTTATTCGCTCCAGTGCTGTTTATCAAGCAGGTATGCTGGATATTCATACTGAAAGCAGTTGAATGAATGAAAGTTGAAAACGTAAATCCTCAATCTGAAATGAGAAGAACATCTCCCTTTCAGTCTAGATCTGTCTCATTCATAGTATTTCATTGTTTATTACACTGATTTTATTTCCTTGTCCTTCAGAATTTTTTACTGAATGAGAAATGTATTACAGTGTTATTTTAGGGAGGTGGAACAAGAGATTTTAATTATTTATTTAATTTGTCTGGGTTCAAGTGTTACTGAAATGTTACTTGGTCAGATTGCTGTTGTGACAACTATGGAGAAGTGATTTGGGAGCTTATTCAAACATAAAACTGACATGTAAAATTTTCAGCACTTTGAAAGAAGTGTATGTCTGAAAGAGGCTGGAACTGATAGTTCGTGTGTTTGCTACACCATGTCAAACTACAGGAACTGGCTATCTATTGATCTATCAATTGAGGAAGATGTGTCAGTAGTTCTGATATTTTGCAGGAAGAAAATGAAGAAGAATTGGGAGCGGGCTGTGAGCTTCCTCTCAGCCAATGAGTCCAGGATTCGAACAGAGACACAGAGAATTGGTGGAGCGGACTTCCTGGTCTGGAGGTGGATCCAGCCTTCTATCAGTTGTGACAAGACCTCCTTGATGCCCTCCAAAGTATGGCAGGGAAAAGGTAACACACCAAAAATGTTCTAGTGGCTCCAGAGAGCATTTCACTCAGAAGTAGCAGTGACTCCTTCAGAAACCTGAAAAGGCGAGGTATCATGGGTAACAGACATTTACAGCTAATAGGCAACCGCACACCCTTACCGCCCCTCCAAATGTCCTGGCAATAAAAATTTAATGTTTTGTGGTTCGTAACTCCATCCACATTTTCCAACGTAGAAACTTCATTTCAACATCAAAATATTAAGCTCAATTAGGACATTATTGCTATTACTCTTCTTATTTATATCTTTCACACATTCAGAAATATTCAACTTTTCCGGGACATTTTCCGCATTGAAATAAATAAACGGAATGTTCAAAATTGACACTTTTGACACTTCTTCAACTACTCATTCATACTTTCAGCCAGCAATTCCATTCAAAGATCAAAATGTTCCACGTCCTTCCCACATTATTGGTGTTATTCAACATTCAAATCCCACTAAAACTTTTCAAAATATTAAACTTTGTTTGAAGTGTAGTTGTAATGGGCATCAATTAGAAAAACCTTCAAACCCACTCCTCTTTATCCACTTCTTACTAATTTAAACATACACGTATAAACTCCATTCCAACTTTAAAACTGTCACAATCCTTGTGACTGTCTCACGTTTCTTCTACTTTTTCATAGCTTTCATAATTTTTACACAGTCACAGTTTAAGTTTCATTCAATTTTCTGTCTTTTTCTGAGTTTACATTGGGTGTGTTTTGGGTGGAATTTTCAGAGCTAGAGTGGTGAACGTAACTATCAGAGTGTAAAGGAGATCTAAAGTTTTCTTAAACATTTCTCTTTAACTTCCTCTTATTCCCACAATTTTCACTCTTCATACATCATTTTACATCAAAATTCAGGAAGGTTTGTGCCGATCGCAGACATGTAACTATGGAATCAAACACTCACACAGTTGGGACAGTGAGCTTGAAAGGGACATCAGGGCCCACCAACTGCCGCACAGACACCCATATTAACTGAGACCAGAAATTTCAGGAGGAAGGCAGAAACGGGGTCACTTCTAAACTGCTCTAATGGACACGTGTGACACTACACATACAAATCTCACACAGCATCCTCCTGAAGCGGATTTGGACTTTGGACTTTTCTCACATTAATTCAAGTTTTTAATATCTTTCAGCTAGAAACTCCATTCAAACCTTAAAATGTTAAATGGACTGTACTTGTAAAGCACCTTTCTAGTCTTTTGACTACTCAAAGAGCTTTCACACTGCATATCACATTCACCCCATTCATACACCGTTGACAGGCGCTAACTCCCCATCAGTACAAAGTAATGGAACATTCACACACTGAAGCCACAGCCCTAGGGAGCAATTTGGGGTTCAGATTTTAAACATTATTGGCATTATTCAACATTTAAAGCCAGCAATCCAGTTTAGCGTTAGCTGTTCAACATTCAGCATTCACACCCCATATTGTTCAGAAATTGCCTTCTGTAGTTTTCTTCAGGTCTTTATAAATACATAGGTTATCTGTGTGTTTTGGAAGGAGGCGAAGGAAATGATTGGGTCTGGTTTCCCACAGGCCAATCATCTTCAAGGAGCCGGACACAGCATGGCCTTGATGTTTCAAAATTCGAGAGGCACTATCTGGGTCCCCATGCTGGCCTGATGAAATTGTGGAGTTTTGCGGAGGTTTGTGGGCGCACATTTGCATGGCCCATTGCAAGAAGCATGCAGCCAACTTCCACAATACCTTCTAGACCGGCCTTGGTGACCATGACCATCAGTGTTTCCACAGTTACTTTGAAAAAGTAATCTAATTACTGATTACTCATTTAAATAGTAACTAAGTAACTTAGTTACTTTTACTTTTCAGATTACTTGATTTTAAAAGTAACTAAGCCGACAACACCCCCTGCTGTGGCTTGGTGGCAGAGCGGTCGTCCACCAATTGGAAGGTTGGCAGTTCGATCCCGGCTTCCCCCAGCCATGTGTTGAAGTATCCTTGAGCAAGATACTGAACCCTGAATTGTTCCCGAAGCTCCTTCGGCGCTCCTTTGGTGTGTGAGTGAGTGTGAATGATTAGTTTAATTTGTACTGATGGGCAGTTAGCGCCTGCCATCAGTGTATGAATGTGTGTGAATGGGATGAATGTGATGTAGTGTAAAAGTGCTTTGAGTAGTCAGAAAGACTAGAAAGGCGCTATACAAGTACAGTCCATTTACCCCTGCTGCCTCAACATAACAATGACAACTGGTTTTACCAACACTCACTTTATTGGTGCATATAAGTGCATTTTTAACAGTAATGTCAACAATGTATCTCCATTAACATTTTAAGTTGAACTTAAAAACTATTTCCTGAAAAAATACATGTTTTTAGAAAAAATAAAATAATGCCAGTCTTTCTTGAATTCACTTAACATAAATACTTGTTTTTACCTAAGTCTAGCTTTTCTTGTTTGGGTGGTGGGGGACCTTCTGCTCTCCGCTTCGCACCACCTGGTGGGACTTGCTCTGTAAGTTTGACCGTGCAGTGCTAAGACTCCAAATGTCTCTTTAAATTTGACGTAGCGTTTTTGTAGCTAGATAACACTTTGTTGCCACAACGAACCTTAATATTGCCATCTTTACCTGACACAAACTCAAAATAGTGTCCGTATTTCCAGCTAGAAAATGCGCATCTTTCTCCTCCCTCCATTGTTGTTTCCGTTTGTGTAGCTGCGTGATATGTATTATTACACGTGATGTGAACTGTCATGCTGAAAACGTGACTCGTTGCATACGTGACTTTACTCCCCGAGATGAAGAAAGCAAAAATATGTTTTTATTAGGGAAAATGAAAAAAATATTAACTAAGTAAGTAATGCGTTACCGGCATCACTGGTCATCACGCAGTGTGAACCAAAACAAAGTGTTATTCCACCTTACCTGCCAGTTAACACATGTTCACTGGACTGTACTGAACCAGCTATCATCAGTTCATTGAGATTTTGCCTCTCTCCTTCAGCTTTTCCTCTGGATCGGAGGAATTCACCTCCCAACAGCCTGACTCCATGTCTGAAGATCAGAAACATGTTTGACCCAGTTATGTGAGTCTCTGCTGCTTGTTTGATGTACTGTCAGGGACCGCCAAACTTATTTTTTCCCCCTGACTTTCTGCTTGCAACTTTCCTTGTATTTGTGTTTTCAGGGAGGTGGGGGAGAACTGGGATTTAGCCATCCATGAGGCCATCCTGGAGAAGTGCAATGACAATGACGGCATCGTCCACATCGCTGTTGACAAGAACTCACGAGAGGTATATTCTGTCCTATGAGTGATGAGCACACTTTGATGTCACACCTCCATGCTCTTAGCTCCTGTGATGTCACACTATGCTTCCTGCTCTCTCCACAGGGCTGTGTCTATGTGAAGTGTCTTTCTGCAGACCACTCAGGGAAAGCCTTCAAGGCACTTCATGGATCCTGGTTTGATGGTAAATTACACACTTAATAACACTTACATTTAGAGCACATCAGCAGTAAAAAAAGAAAAAAACTATTTATGTGGGTGTGTTACTACAGGCACAGGTGTGAAGATGATACGATCCAGGAAGTCCAGTTGGAATAATTCCAACAGTTGTGATCGGCGAACAACCATCTGATATGACTATAGGGTTAACTTTTCATACATTAAAGCAAAAAAGCATACTGCATTAAAAACAAACAAACCAACAAATCCCCGACCCTCAATACCTGCAGCTTCATGAAAATACAGCCGTTTTGCAGCAAATCACACTTGGAAGTATTTGACTGCAGTGTACAAAGTTTCACTCAAAAGTACCAGTGCAGGACTAACCGTAACATTTGTCAAATTATCACCAATGGGGTAACGATAAATCAGACTCAACAACATGAACACAGTGACTGATTGGGGAACAAAAACAAATGCTGCATTTTCCATCCAAAACCAGAACTCTGCTGCACCATGTATCAAACCTAATTATAATTAACAGATACCAACCGCCATACTGAAAATTGTTGTTATACAGAACCTAATATTTATTGATCAGCATTAATCATAGCCTGCCAAACTGTACAACAACTAACCTGCCATAAACATGAACACACCTTAAGGTGTTAGTATTTTTTCTCACCTTCCTAAAACACTAATATAAAATTCAAGGCTAATTATTTTTCTATATGGAAGACCTGACAGATTTTCTTGGTTCTCAGTTCATTCTTCATGTTTCCTGACTTAAAAAAACAATTGCTTTCAGCCTCTCCCTCACAATATGAGTTGCAGTATTTTAAAACTTATTGGATTAGTAAGTGGCTCAGTGTGATTGTTGTCGTTTTCTCCTCCATCTCGACAATTGCATGATGCGAAGGTCCCTCCATAAAAAAAGTACCAAGACATACTTCTATGAAGAATGGGGGAACAAAGCTTGAGAGAGGTTCAAACCTGGCCTATCTCTACCACTACACACCGGACCAATCACTCTGTTAAAGTGGCTGTGATCGTTAGATTGTTTTAGAAAGTTGGTGGAATCATTCCCCCTATTTCGATGGCAGAAAGTTTGGTATGAGGGGGTTTCAGATACTGTTGGACCATCTGACATCACTTCATTTGACGCATACAAAGGCTTTTAAGGCCTTGTTCATATTGACAATCGCAGTGTTTTGGTGTCTGATGTTTTGCAGTCTTCAGACACATGGGCATAGCAGTCAGACTGGAATGTCTGGATTGTATTTCATCTTTTCACTGAATACACCCACACCTACACAGCTCCTTGTGTTATTTTTAACATATCCATCATCTCCACTACTGAGCAGATAACAGTACTTGTATGTGGGAGGATTTGGGAAATGTTGAAACAGCAGAAGGTGATGCTTTGTACCAAAACAAAAGTGAAGTGTGGTGACAAATGTCAGAATCCTGCCTGTAGCTTCTGACTCACTGGTTGAGATGTTAGATCTTGGATGAGTGTTCCTGTAGGCCCTCCTAAGGGGAACTGTAAACTAAAGTGATGTTAGCTCCATGTGTTGAAGGGCACTGGTCAGTGACCGGCTCCTGCTTTTGGTTTGACAGGTAAGTTGGTGACGGTTAAGTATCTGCGTTTGGACCGATACCACCAGCGCTTCCCACAGGCCCACGGCTGCAGCACACCCCTGAAGGCATCCAGTCTCCACCTGAACACCACAAGCACCATGAACACCCACCTGCAGCACCCAGCCAACTGTTCAGGCTTCTCATGAGATCTGCATTAGCATTAGATTTAGCATTCTCCTCTGTGCCCTCCCAGCATTACAGCACCAGTCTGCTGCTGCTCCTTCACTGCTTTATAACGGGGAAGACTTCAGTCTGTGTCACAGGAGAGCTTTTTTTGTTTGCTTTTCTTTTTTCAACACAGGATCTTTGCAAGAGAAGCTTTTCAGCAGTGCAGTGCTTGTTTTCTATAATCTTTGTATTACAAGTGTCATGGATTTAACAAGGAAGCAAAGTTCTTCTGGAATATTTAAGATGTATGCAGAGGCTCAGAACCTCTCTCCTTCTTTTCCACAGTCTAACTCATGCCATGATGGAATTCATTCCACTGTATGGGAATCACTGCATGTATCAAGAGTATGCGTCTATGTAAGCTTTCAATACCACAGTGTGAGTGTTAATTTCCTGAAGATGTACTCCTTTATTATTATTCTGATTATTATTATTTAGTCAAGTGAGGAAGGCATGAACAGACTTGTAGAAGGTGTGCTGTAAATACATGTGAATGGTGGCACAAGCTTTATTACATCTTCTGTATTAAAAGCAAACCATGAGCTCACATCTTTCTTGCTGCTTACCTACTACAGCCAAGTACATCAGTAACTAGAGGCAAACACTCCCAAAGAAGCTGCAACAGCACCAATAGACACAGAATAGTGAGAATATTGACTCAGCCGCTGTGTTTATTTGCTCCATGTATGGCCTTTTCTTTCCTTTTGTCCTTGATTTTGTTATAGCATCCAGCAGTGCTCCCAACCTGAAATTTTGAGTGCTATAACAGAATCAGGGAGTGTACCTTTAACAGTCACCTGAAGCTTTCTTCTCTGGATATAACCCAATATACTCCCAAGTTGTTGTTATTACTTATTATTTTTATTATTTACCTCTTTCAGGTTGGGTCATTTTCACTGTTGGCACGGCCCTGTCATTGAATTGTATTTCCAAACCTGTTCTGAATGAGTGATGTGTATTGTCATCTCTCTGTGTACATGACAGGCCAGAGGAGCACACAGACGTTTCATTTCCAGTTTAAGATCTGTGCTCGTCTAACTTTGATGAGACAGATATTTCCTGTAATGATGGTACCTGACTCTGTCATTACTGGTCTTTGATCATGTAAGCCTCCTGTAATGATGCTACCACTCTTCTTGTCATAAGGTGTGCTGTGAGGATCTTGACAGTTTGTAATACTCAATTCCAAATATTCCAACCCCTGTAAGGAGACTGTATTGAACTTGGATTCCTGATTGCTTATGTGTCTTTACAGCACCTTTGTTTTCAGATGATACAAATCCAGGAGTTGCCAGACATTACTTAATTTTTTATGCAGTTGTATTAAGTATTTGCAGTGTACAAATAATACATATTTCAAATGTTCAAAACCTGCTGCAACAATTTGCAGCAGACAGCCCAACTGTGCCTTACATTTGTGTTTTTTTTTTTAAGACTGGCACAACATTACTAGAGAATGTCCTGGATTTAAGAAATGTTGAAACCGTTTAAAGGGTGAGTAAGACCTGCCATAGATGTAGTATTGGTAGAGTTTGACATCTTCAAATTTGGTATTTTGTAGCAGTTCCATTTGATATTAAACCAAATGCTTCTCTCTATTTATTATGTTTTTAAATCACTCATGGTGATGTACAATTTGAATGTCACTAGACCTGTTACATATGTGTCATTTTGTATTTTTTTTCATGAAGACGATGATTCATCGGCCTTACATCCGCTTCAAACTATGTCAGGATGTGTAAAACAACAAAATAAAGTGAAAACTTTCAGAAATAAGCCAGTTGATGGTGCATTGCGCAATATATTTTTGTACGTCTCCAGCAGAATGGTGCATCTGCAGCTTCTCAGCCCACACTGACTGTATTGAGGCTGAATGTAAATGTTGGTTTGATGTAACAGCACTTCTCCAGGCTGTGCTCTACCTTTAAATGTATCCTCATGGATGTATTTTATGTAAACACTGTACATTAATATAACTGTAATATGTACTATTATATGCAGCTTTATTTCCTTTGCGTTGTATGTTTGGAGTTACCAGTATCCCTAACCTGCTAGCCAGAGGGGGGATGTGTACAATATTACAGACATTTAAAAATATACAGATGTTTTAATGTAATTTGTCAATTGTACAAACAGCTCAAATTAAAGGTTTATTAGGAGTTTTTAAATTGTGTTGTGTCATTTGCACACATCGGACAGAAACAATTTAGAAAAAGCCTTCTGAGGTCTTTTCTGTAGCTTTTCATCATTGATCAATGTTGAGGCTGTTTTAGTTTTTAATTTGAAATCTATAATTTATTTATCATGCTTTAAGTAATAAGTGTTAAAGTCCTAAAAGAATGTGCTAAAATCTTAAAAAAAAAACTGTCCATCAAGGTCCCTAACTATTTTTTTCACCCCACTAAAGCTTCCCTGTTAAATGGCTCTGTGATCTTTTTAGTATATTCTAGCCCGGCAAATTCTCCTCCTGTTCTCAGAAACGTTTTTGCTTTTTACAATTACAAGAGGTAATTTACAGTAAGTCAAAATCTGGAGTATACACTCATGATTGGTATTCAAGTATTGCTGTTTGTAGAAACTGAGGTAGTATTCCCTGCTTGTTAATCAAATGTATACATGCAGCCCCAAAGTGCTCAATAGTAAATTAGACATTATGAAAAAAATATTCAATATGGCAATATACAGACAAAATATGTCATCATTAAATTATAAAGTACAATCCAATAAGAGTTTAAAGCCAGCTCATTATCATGAAGTGTTATTTAGTCCTGCTTCTTTTAATTTAATTCCAGCAATTTATATTTCAAAACGGCTTTTCCCCAAAAAGGTGACATTTGAGTTTTATAAGAGTTTTAAAAGAATGTTGGATTATTTCACAATTTAATCAGTCTACATTACATTTTGTTCGCATTTATTCATATGCTTATTTCACGCCATGGAATAGACATCGTGTACACAATAGTTGAGTATGTTCACATTCATCATAATCTTAAAATATCATTAGCTGTCTTAATAAACCTGATGTAGCCAGGTGCCATTTTATTTTGTTTCGTTAGCTTCAGCAGTCAAAGCTGGTTTCTGTCTACTCG
Source organism: Coreoperca whiteheadi (assembly GCA_011952105.1). Classification (NCBI taxonomy): domain Eukaryota; kingdom Metazoa; phylum Chordata; class Actinopteri; order Centrarchiformes; family Sinipercidae; genus Coreoperca; species Coreoperca whiteheadi. The sequence goes on from CM022484.1 coordinate 257,088, forward strand.
GCTGTTGTTTTAGTCGCTTTATTCGTTTTGACGAAAACGTTTCACTTGTTAAATGAAATGAGAATGGGTTGACTGTTTGGGTTGTAGTCCGGTTGCATCATGCTGTGACGAGGCTGCTATGTAAAGGCAAAACGGAAACTGAGTGGGGTCCTACCCATAATTGGAGATGTGCGGGTTTCCTGTCATTCTACGGGACGGATCCTGGTAGCCTTTTAGGCTGTGTGTCTGTTCCAGGTCCAGTTTATGTGCCGAGTTGATACAGGAATATCATCGCTAGCGACACAACACTTCACGGTCGAGTTTCTGCTGCTGCTTTTCTCCGGTATGGGAGTGTTTTTTGTATTTTGTGGACTAACGCTAACTTCATAACAATTGTTCCTGTGTTTCAATATGTCATAGGCCCACTGATGATTCAGGTTAGTCAATCAAGCAGTTACGGGCCTCGGGAGTTTCGAAAACTAAGCCTGTAGTAGTTCATGGTTTTACCTTGTTATCCATGTTATGTGATGACGTCAGTAATATTGTATTTTAAATAAATATTTTATGTTTAAATATTTAAAAATAGTATTTAGAGTTATATTCGCTATATTCACTTGGGGAAAAAAATATAAGTTTATTTTTTCTAAAACCCATTACATAAACCCTTCCATTCATGATGGCGAAGCTCAAAACAAGGCATTCCAAACTGCTACACCTTACTGCCATCTAGTGGCAGTGGCTGCTAAAAATGGCTAGTTTTGTCTGAACAGTCCAAAACCCAAATATATTCACTTTATTATGATGTAAAACCAAGACTGGGAATTTTTTCATGTAGTAATTTTAAAGAAGACATATATGACCTGGACAGCATTAAAGGCACCCTTCAGCAACAGTGATGGCTTCCAAACGTTTCTTTTAGCGATCTATAAGCTTCTTGCACCAGTCTGCTTGTAGTTTCTTCAGAGACCATGGACATTTCTCTCCACTTCTATCGGTCCCTGGCAGTGCAAGCTTTACAGGTGATTTCTTTATTGTGTGTTGTACTGATGTATGAGTGTTTTCTTTAACGATTTACTTTAATGATTAGCGAGGCTGCTGTCAGTCATTTTAAATGTTTCCATGTGACCGTAATGTCACAGCAAACATTGTGGGACATTTAAGTAGCAAGACTTAAAACTCTGGTTATAATCTTGACAGGACAGAATTCAACTTTTAGCTTCTGAAATCATCTGTGATGGAGCTCAGGATTTATCAGGAGGACAGCTGCTTTACTCCAAACAGTTTCACTGTATGAACCTGGACTGTGTGGGTATGAGACATTTTGGATGTGCAGAAGAACACAGAACATTCATCAACATTAGTTCCTGACCGATCCTGTTGACGTATCAGGAGATTAAAATAATCCATGAAGTTACACTGCTGTGTCTTTGTGCGTAAATGCACACGTCTCTCAATGGGGATAGCTGCTTCACCTAGGTACTTAAAGATCTTGACCTGTTCCACCCCCTGCCCCTCCTTTATAAATCATGGTCTCTCTCGCTTCTCTCTTCTCTCAAATGTCTCCTCTCTCTCAGTTCAATTCAGTTGGGCTTTATTAGCATTGGAAACAGATGTTAACATTGCCAAAGCATTTGCTAAATAAATGTATACATAAACGGAAGAATTGTTTTGTTAAAATATATACAGATATGTAGGGTAGAATAATAATATTTAATAAAAATTGTACACTTGCAGTTAGAATTCAAATACAAAAAGTGAGAACTAAACACTGCAACTGTGTGTGTGTGTAGGTCATTCACTGTCCCTCAGGTTGTGCCATGGTGATATATATTAGGCAGCAAGATCTGCCCTGTCTCCTTCTCCTAGGAGTATTTTTAATGTTGAGAGCTCATTTAGCTCTTTGAAATCTGAAATTACAGAGTTGAATTTATTAAAATAAACATTCCTTATTTTATTGAATGTTTTACATTGTAGGAGGAAGTGCATCTCTGCCTCAACCTCACATGTCAAACTGACCACATATTCTGTTTTCTTTTGGTTGCCATGATTTTTTTGTGTCTTCCTTTTTTGTATGCCAGTTTGTGGTCACTGAGCCTGTACTTGGTTAGGATCTCGCTCTTTTTTTCTATCTCTGACAGTAGCAAGATAATGTTCTAATTCATAATCTCTGTTTTTAGTTTCTTTTTTCCAGTGTTTCAAGTAGGTTTCTTTGCATTGTGTTATAATTTGGGTTACACCACAATCTGTATGACATATGACACCCTTTGTCCTAAGACCTTCGATTCGATTAAGGAAAAAAATACCCCCAAAAATACCTTTTTACAGGGAAAAAAACTGATAGATCTCCGGAGGCAGAAATACCTGCTGAACGTGACAGTAAGAGAGAGACGAGAAAGCACAAAACTACAGAAAAGACGATATTGCGTTTGTAACATGCATTTAGGGGTGGCTGTGGCTTGGTGGCAGAGCGGGTCGTCCACCAATCGGAAGGTCAGCGGTTCGATCCCGGCACATTCATGGACACATTCAAGAAAGGATCTTCCTGATTTTTGTCAATGTTACGCAGTTGAAAAAGGCAGTCCTTTAAGTTTGTTTCATGTGGGAGTTGAAGGATGAATCCTGGTCAAAGATAAGTCAGAGGTTCCTTACGGTGGTGCTGGAGGCCAGGGCAATGCCATCTAGAGTAACTATATCCGCTGATAATGTGTCTCAGAGGTGTTTGGGGTCATGTACAATCTCTTCAGTTTTGTCTGAGTTTAACATCAGAAAACTGCAGGTCGTCCATGTTTTTATGTCCTTAGGGCATGCTTGAAGTTTAGCTAACTTTCATGTGGCTTGATCAATAAATATAATTTGGTATGATCCGCATAACAATGAAACTTGATGGAGTGTTTCCTAATAATATTACCTATATATAATGTAAATAGAATTAGTCTAAGCACAGAACCTTACCGAGACTAACTTTGGCGTGCTCGGAGGATTTATCGTTAACATTTACAAACTGAGGCCGGTCTGATGAGATAGGATTTAAACCAGCCTAGTGTGGTTCTTTTAATGCCAATTAAATGTTCCAGTCTCTGTAATAGGATGTAATGGTCAATGGTGTTGAATGCAGCACTAATATCTAAAGAGTACAGACAAGTCCATTGTCAGATGCGATTAAAAGGTAATTTGTAATTTTCCCTAGTGCTTTCTCTGTGCTTTGATGCTCTCTCTAGCGCGGCTGTGGCTTGGTGGGAGAGCGGGTCGTCCACCAATCGGAAGGTTGGGGGTTCGATCCCGGCTTCCCTCAGCAAAATTGCTCCTGAAGCCGTGTCTTCGGTGTGTGAGTGTGTATGAATGATTAGATTCTTTGTACTGATGGGCAGTTAGAAACCTGGGGTTGTTTTTATTTTCCTCTAGGCTGCTCTGGCATTACAGAAGGCCTTCTGATATGTTTAAGACTATTTTGCCAAGCTAAACGAGATTCTGCCAGAGTGTTGAAAATGTACCAGGTTACGTAGGTAACCATGGTTCCCTGATAAGGAACGAGATGCTGCGTCAGCTGATGCTATGGGGAATGCCCTCAGCATGACCGCCTCTGAATCTCTGTATCAACTTAGACCAATCTTGTTTGGGTTTAACATCAACACGTGACGCACGCCGGCGGCACCAGAAGTACAAAGGGAGCCAGCTTCACTGTTGTTGTTAGCCTTCTGATCGACTGAAGCAAGCCGCTCACAGGCATGCTGGAAGTATGGCAGCAAGACGCAGAATCTCGTTCCCTATCAGGGAAACATGGTTACCTACGTGACCTGGTATGTTCCTTTTCAAGGGAACTTCAACGCTGTGTCAGCTGACACTATGGGGAACGCAGTACCAACTCCGCCATGCTGAAGGGATGTCTGTCAGAGTGTGAAGCCAGCAGGGCACACATCAGGACAAGAGAGCCACAGATCCCGGATTGTTGAAGTGGTCTAAGCTGTAAAATCTCACAAAGCTGTGAGACGAGGACCATCCTGCAGCATCGCATATATCGGAGAGGGGGGTTCCTGACCACCAAGCTCTGGAGGATGCCATACTCCGTGTGGAGTGGGCTCTTATCGACAGGCTCTTATGAAGGCAAACCGCGCACCTCGTATGACGAAACGATAGCCTCAACTATCCACCTGCTAATAGTATGTTTGGTAGCCGGGCAGACCTTACGAGGGGGCCCGAAGCACACCAGCAATTGGTCCGATTTGCGCCACTGGGATGTCCTCCGGACATAAATCTCCAGGGCTCTGACTGGACAAAGCAGTTGCAGCCTACCTTCCTGTTTCGCCGACTCAGGATGGAACACCTGCAGGACTACCGGCCGGGCCACCTCAGTGAGTACTTTAGGTACATTACCTGGCCTGGGATGCAGGATGGCTCACACTGCGCCTGGAACAATCTCCATGTTAGCAGGAGCCACCAACAGGGCCTGCAGATCTCCCACTCTCTTGAGAGAAGTCATGGCCAGCAAAAATGCCATTTTTTAGGCCAGACACCTGTCTGATGCATTGTCCAGTGGCTTGAACGGTGCTGTGGGCAGTCCATCTAGCACCACTATCAGATCCCACAGAGGGTAATTATCTGTTACTCGAACCGGAGGCCTCATCCTCAAGGTGCCACGAAGGAAACTGGTAACAAAGCGGTGCTTCCCAAGCGAGCAGCCATCCACCAAACTGGAATGCTGCAATCACAGCCACATACACCTTAAGTGTAGCGGGGGAGAGCCCAGCTGAAAACTGGCTTTGGAGGAACTCCAGCACTGAAGCCATTGGGCAGTGAACTGGGTCAAGATGGCACCATGTAGTGAAAATTTTCCACTTGCCCGCATACAGTTTCCTTGTGGAGGGGGCTCTAGAGTTTAAGATGGTCTTAACTACCTCGGTAGAGAGACCGGCAGCTTGGAGGTGGTCCCCCTCAGGGGCCAGACCCACAGCTTCAATTTCCCCAATCTGGGGATGGAATATTCCGCCTTGGCCCTGCGACAGCAGGTCCATCCTGACGGAAATCTGTCACGGAGGGCTACCAGGCCCGAGAACCAGATTCTGGCGGGCCAGAACGGGGCCACGAGCAGCAGCTGGGCCTCTGTTTGGCGAACTTTCACTAGAACCCCCGGGAGCAGAGGAATCGGGGGGGAAAAGATTAGCCTTGGCCATGGCATCCAGCCCCAGGGGCGCTGGATACACAAGGGAGACCCAGAGGGGGCAGTGAGCATTGTCTGGGGACCCGAACAGGTCCACTTGTGCTCTGCCGAATTTCCTCTATATCCTCTATGTCTCGGGGTGCAGTCTCCAGTCTTGGCGATCGGACTCCCGTTCCAGGGTGGAAGAAGCTGCAGACTCGGTGCGGGCTTCCGAATCCTGAAAGTGGGAAAAAGAGCCCGATGATGAAGGTAAAGAAAGAGCCGAAGCTGTCTCACCTTCGTCCCCAAGGTCCATCTGCGAGCCCCAGGAGTGCAGGCTCCGGGATGCCTCAGCAGCCGTCAGTCCTTTACCATGTGCGGAGCAGAGCTGGCCGCCTTCCTCAAAAAAGCACCAGCCGAGAGCCGAGCTGAGAGGAATCGCCCGCAATGCACACAGCCAGCCCCTTCATAGGCTGCTAGCGCATGCTCTCTTCCCAAGCAGGCTGCACACATCTCATGTGTGTCACCGTTGGGAATATAGCGTGGGCAGGGATACACACACTGCCGAAACTGCTTCACACTCGCCTTCTCAGAGACCCAGAGTGCTTGCTGAAGATCAGAAGACTGATGACAATAGTGAAGCTGGCTCCCTTTGTACTTCCGGTTCCACCAGTGTGCGTCACGTGTTGACGTTGAACCCAATCAAGATTGGTCTAAGTTGATACAGAGATTCAGAGGCGGTCAAGCTGAGGGCGTTCCCCATAGCGTCAGCTGCTGCAGCGATTAAGTTCCCTTGAAAGGGAACACCATTTCCTTACAAGTTTTTGTGATGTTTGCTTTTTTAGAGGGACAACAGAGTCAAGCGTTGTTCGCAGTGAACCTGCAGCACTATCGACAAGATGATCAATTTGGGACCGATTGAAATTAGACCAGCAAATTACACGCTACCATTAAAACACTGGTGACCGGAAGTTAGACAATACGCTTACCTCAGCATGTCCACTCAAAATCTGAGTGGGTATAGGGAGGAATACCTAAAATTACCATTAATAGCTAGTAGGTTTTCAACATAGAAGAGGTTGGCAAATGATTCACTCTTCTGTGACATTAAAGGGGCCAAGCATAATTAAACAAGTATTTATTTACAAAGATAAGCAAAGCGAAAACACACTATAAAGACTAACTCTAAATACACTAAACTACAGACAAAGGATATGACTGTGTGCGTGCCCAAGATGGCTGCTTGGATGTAAAATCGGCCAAAGAGAAGACTAAGTCAAAATGGCAAAGGTAGAGTGTGGTGAAACGAAAGTTACATTAGCACAAGTGCTGTGACACTAAGCATTAGGTGCACGGCTAGACAAAGGGAAATGTAAACATGGCGGTAAGCCAATGAACGGGTGACTCTACTAAAGATGTATTAGCACAAGTGTGGCTCTGGTGGAGGCCATCTAGAAGTGTATGTTTGTATTGCAATAAATCTTAATAAAATCACATCAGTAATGTCACATTTACAGAGTTAACTAAACAATTCTGTATTACGCTAAACTAAATCTACTTTTTTGGGTGAGAATTGATTTTAAACATAGGGTTATGTCAGATAGGGAGGAGTGCAGAAGGAGATAATTTGATAAGAGTGTAGCTATGGTTACATTAGCTTCAGTGTGTCATGAGGCTAAGCATTAGCTGCATGGCTAGACAAAGGGACATTTAAAGATCGTGGTAAGCCATGTAAGCTAGAGAGGTGACTCTCCTAAAGTTGTATTAGCACAAGTGTGGCCTCTGCTGGAGGCCAACTAGAGGTGTGTGTTTGTGTGCTAGCAGGTAAAGGTGATCTGTAAGCTAATAGTGCCCAGTTAAAAGGAGTTAGTTAGCATGCAAAGACCCTGTGTGTAGCGTAAATAACTATCATCAATTTTGCAATGGCTACCAGATTAACAAACAATAAATCTTAATGAAATCACATCAGTAAGGTCAATTATGCAAAGTTACTTAGCAGTTCTGTACTACTAAGCACCATGTTAAGCTAACATGCTCTGCCCAGTGGTTATCAGTCCTTTTTGGGTCGCTGTTGCTCCACAGGCCAAGCGGGGAAGAATTTGTGGTTGTGGAAAGCAGCTGTTGCGATGTCTGTGTGCAGGCTGGGGAAACGTTGTCTGCAGGTGCCTGTTGCCAGTCGTGCCAGTGTGATTAGCTTCGCGCTAACTGGATCAGTCACTTCTTACAGTTTAGCAGGTAGGCTTGCCTCTAATTTGTTGAGGCAATAATCTTACGCAGGATCTTGCATTGCTGCTGTAAGAGACATAGAGAGTTCAGTTCTGCAGGAAGGCAGGGTTTTTTGTTGCGACTTTCTGCTAGCGGAGATGCTGAGAAGAATACAGCTGCGTTTGCGCTCCACTCGGGAGGTTGTGGGCAGAGAACAGAGACGAAGAGAAAGCGGGGGAGTGATTGGGCCCTGTTTAAGTTTATTCCATCAATCCAAGTCTTCTTTGGTACGATGTATTAATGGAATAAAATTGAGTTTAAATATATCAAACTCCAATTATTAAACAATTGTTGGTACAAGGATTCTGAGGTATTTAATGGATTGAGTTGTGTGGTTAAGGGTAGATCCCCAGCCTCAGCATCCCAGTCAAAATGGATTCTAGGCAGAATCTCGGATTTAGTTGATGGGAGTAGCCAGAAACCTTGCCAAAGCTGTCCATCAGATTATGGACTGATGGGAGGGAGGTTAAGGGATTTGTTAAATATAACAAGATGTTATTGGTGTAAAAACTGGCTTTATGATGGTGTGAGTTGGTTTTAATGCCTGAAATGCTGTATCTCTCTGTTATGGCTGAGGCAAGTCGTTCTATGAAAAGAGCAAAAAGTAATGGTGATAATGGGCATCCTTGTCTAGTACCTTTTTTTAGGTTTAATGATCTAGATATTTGTCTGTTGGTTATTACAGATGCTGAGGGTGTGTTTATATAGAATTTTAATCCAGTTGATGAAGTAGGGGCCAAAGCTAAAATAGTTTAGGAGGTGAAGCGAAACAGCCACCCTACCCTGTCAAACGCTTTTTCAGCATCTAAAGTTAAAGTAAGGGCGGGGTGTTTGGTATTTGTATCTGTTTTGATTTTATATAGATGAATTATGTTGAATAATCTTCGCATGTTTTCTGAGGAGTGTCTCCCTTTGATGAAACCAGTCTGATCCGGGTGCACAAGTGATGAAATTAAGGTTCCAGTCTTCATGCCAAAGCTTTGCTTATAATTTTAATATCAGTGTGTAGGGTCAGTGGTTTGGGATAAGTGTAATCAAGGCAATATTGATATGGTGGGGAATTTTAAAACTATGGAAGATTTCAGAAGTTATTTTTTAAAATATGGGTGAAAGAAGGGCCCAAAAATGTTGAGAAAATTCCCCTGGATATTCATCTAAACCTGGGTACTTACTGTTGGGCATGAGTAGTAGTGCTTTCCTTAGCTCATCTAGGGTGAGTGGTTTATCCAGATTCTCTGCCTTCTTGCTTCATGTTGCTAGTAAGTGTTGCTATGACTATGACTCATGAATGTCACATAAGTGTAATTGGCAGTGGTCCATCAATAACCATATGAAGTTTGAGGCTGATCAGTTGAAATTTTGCTGAGTTATTCCCATTTCCTCTGTGGCACGGTGTCACCCGTGTGCCATGGCGACCACATTCGAAAACATCAACAGATTTTGCCTTATATGAAGTTCGGACAAGACAATGTCAATTTCATGTAGATCAGATGATGTTTGCCACGTATCGCTTGCTTCCAGTTGCAAGTAGGTGACTCTATGACTATAACTCAATACTGACATGTAGAAGTCCTCAGGCTGGGAATCTTCTCTAACATGTAAAATGGCAGGTCGGACAATGTACACTCAAGTTAAAACAACGTCCTGTTTCATGGCGAATAATGACCATCATGGCAAGTGTTTGATGAAAACTCAGAAGCTTCACTATTAAGCATTATCACATTTGCAGTGGATCTGGGTAGCCTGGTATGAGTAATTTTTATATAGTATAGGGCTTGTAACTTCCTGTTGCTAGTGCTAGAGGTAGGACTGTCACTAAATCTGGAACCAGGAGGCACTGTTACTAATTCTTGAACCAGGTAGCATTGTTACTAATTTTGGAGCCCAGAATTTGCCGCATTGCCATGGCAACATCGCTTGAGCGTAAAAAGCTTTGCAATTTAGGATCACAATGGTACTTAGTGTTATGAGTGTGGGGTGGAAGAGAAGGAGGATACAGATGCAGATTGCTTAGATGAGGAGTGGAGGGTTTATTTAATGTCCAGAAGACCAAGACAGGCAGAATCCAGGGTCCCAAAAACTATGCCAAACCTATGGGCGGCAGTGTAGGGAGAAGGATAAAGCCATGCAAGCCAATCAGAATCCTCAAATCGACAACAATGAATAGCACGAGTGACTTCCTGTTCCTTTCAAAACAACAGACATGGTGCGAGGTTTGTTTGTGTGGACAGACAGCGATATAGTACAGCAGTTGTGTTTGCAAATGCAAATAGGCCAAAAGCGTTTGCACAAGAGTAAAAATGAGTACCACCTTAACAGCATCCATGATCAAACAAACTCTAAACATAGGGCACTAATTTTCTGGCGCATAATGTGACGTTTGAGAACCTAAAACCCTGTTTCTCCAAACCGACACGGCAACACATAACCGGCGTTTTCAGAAATCTCCACTGTGGGGGAGATTTTAGAAAGACTCGTTTTCAGAGGCGAATTCTCCATTTGCGTGTAAACAAAGGGCACAAACGAAGGAAAATATCTCAGTTTTTTAAATAACCATGTACGTGTAAACGGGGCCTAAATACTCTCAGGGGCAGGGGAGACAACGTGGTACAGATGAATACAATCAGGGGAACAGGAAGTAAAACCGACAGACAGATGGGAACTGACACATACCAAAATAAAACAGGAAGTACCTAATCAAAACCCCAAGACAGACATCCTCAAAATAAAATATCTAATACCAAAACCATGACACTTAGATTACACTGCCCCAAATTGAAGTCAATTGGATATATTCTCTAGGAGCAGTTACACATCAAAAAACCGTGATGCGGCAAACTTTGCCACATCGCCACATCAGGGCCGTTTGAGGAAACCTTAAAAGCTTTGCAATTTAGCGTCGCAAAGGTCTTACATTGCACTGTCCAAATGTGAAGTCAGTTCAATTAATTCTCTAGGAGGAGTTCATTAATGTACTGAGCCTGCAAATGGCAAAACATTGGAATGTTAAATTCAAAATGGCTGACTTCCTGTTAGGTTTAGGATATGGCTCCGAGGCTTTATTTAAGGCCTAGAGATGATACATCTGCCACCCAAATTCTACCCATCTGGATGTAACGTACTTTGTTGAAATTTTGGCTCTTACATACGTCTGCCAACTAACTTTAAGAAGCAACGGGCCAAGTTAGCGCTAAGCTAACTGTACCAAGGACAACAGATAACAGGCGAGTGAACTTCTTCCCCGCCTGCACCCAGAGTTTTTCCACAGCAGAACCACAGTCCCATCAAGCTACTGCTTAGCTTCACAGCCACTTGTGCTAATTTAACTTTTGTAGAGTCACACTCTTCCACTGATAGGGCCTCGCTGGTATTTTGAATTAGCTCTCTTTTGTTTGACCCATTTTACTTCCAAGCAGCCATCTTGGACACTCACACACACACACACTCACACACACCTTTTGTCTGTAGTTCAGTGTTTTTTTGCTTTATCTTTTTAAATAAGTGGTTGTGTATAATTATGCTGGTTTCTTTATTGTTTTACAAAAATGTGAATAATTTGCCAACCTCTTCTACGTTTTATTAATGGTAATTTTGGGTTATAGTTTCATGACTTTTTTTACCATCCTAAAGGCCTGAAATGTGTTTTAAAGATTTGAAATTGATGTAGGAAATCAAAAATGGCTGACTTACTGTTGGGAAAATCAAAACAAACTGAAATATGTTCTTTATGATGAGAGCAATGAAACCCTAAAATCTCATGAAGATCAAACTTTTCCCTAACCATGATGCACTATAGAGCCCCTTGACCAATTTTTACCAGTTGTGACGTGTGCAACATTTCAAGAGTTTTTGAGCATCCTAAGACCCTCAAAAATGTTCTCAAAGAGTCAAAAACAATAATAATATCATCATCTCAGGAAAAACAATAGGTTCCTTGCAGTTTCAATGCCAGGGACTGTTGATCCTAACCCTTCCTACGCAGGAGGATGTGCCGCTAGAGAACATGCACTAACCATAAGATAATTCTCATATAATATTTCCTTTATTGTTCCCCAAACAGGGAAATTCTGAACATGAAAAATTTGAATCAGAATCCAAAGTGTAAAAGTTTTGTATACAATGTATCAATGAAATACCTAAAAAGAAACAAATGTGTGCAGTATATACACATTTATACTCATTCACTTGAGTCTGTCAGTGGAGATGGGAGGCAGTGGGTGCTGTGGCGTTGTGGAGTCTGATGGCAGATGGCACAAATGAGCCTCCTAAGCGCTTTGAGGCACAGGGCTGGATAAGCCTGTGGCTGAACGTGCTCCTGAGCCATCTCAGCTCTGCATAGAGAGGAAGAAAGGGGTTGGCGCCACACTTCCCAATGCCACCTCCCCAGCACACCCCAGCAAAGAAGATGACAATGGGGACAGACTGGTAGAACATCCTTAACAGCCTGGTGCATACATTGAACTTGATTGAACTGAACTTTTTACAACTTAATTTGTTGACTAAAATTTGTCAGAGGTGCATTATTCCTGGGTGGTAAAATGGTTTAAAAGATTTTTTTTTTCTAGAAATTTTCTTTGATTCAAATTGTTGGAAATGAACTACACAATCATTAACTACTACTGGATTTGTGGATTGTAATAAAAGTATTAGTCACCCATGCAGGATAAGGTATTAATGTTTTTTGGTTTTCTATTTGTGTGTCCATATTCCTCATGCCTGTTCAAACTCTGCATGAACAGTGGGAATCCCAAACAGATCCTGATGACCAGCTCTTTTTTTCCACATCTTTTCTCTAATGCTGTTCAGTATCTTGACCTATGTTGTTTTGTGTTGTTTCTCCCTTTGTCTGCTCCCCTTCATCTAGCCCAGTCCTTGGTTGTAGCCCTGCTGAGGGGTGTTTGGTTCTTGTGGTGTGTGGAGTACGTCTCTCCAGCAGCCATGTCGGGCTTCAATCTGCTGCATCTAATAACCAAGAGCCAGCCTGTAGCTCTGAGGTCCTGCAGTCTTCCCTCAGGTCCACTGACTGGGTGATGTGTGCCTGCTGTGCTCAACCTTTCTTAAAGCCTTAATACCTGGCTGGTGTGTCAGCATGTCTTTATTGTCCCAGTCTGAGTGTGTTCAGAATGATGTTAGCTGCTTGCAGTTATTTTCTTAAATTTGATCGGTCCTCTCAGGGAATGGTGATCAAATTTTTGCAGTAAACAATGCTTGAGACCATTGGACCAAATTCCTTATTTTAAAGTCTAATTCTGTTTTGTTTATATACCGATAATCTTGATTTAAAATAAAAAACATAAAACAAATGAAGTTACATACAATACACTGTTATAAGTATTTGCTTTTTATGCATGCATTTAGTGTGTCATAATTAAATGAAAAACATTGTAAAGCTAGGGTGGATAATGTTATCCAGAAGCATTTAAAATTCTTATTATTTTTTTTTTAATTTTCTTTACATAATTACAGCAATAAATAAATCAAATAAAAAAATTCTGGTATCTGTGGCTTTCGCAAGCCTGTAATAAGCCCATCCAATCATTTCATTCATGGTCTACCTGCCTCTCTGTGCGCACTCCGCCCATACACTCATTGCACATGAAAATCTGTTTTGGGGAAGTTGCTTTGGAGGGAGGCCTGAAGGGAGCTGGGCGGGATTTATTTATTTTTTGTTGAATCATTCACCCCCTGAGCCAGGCCCAGGGTTGGGGCTTGCATGCGAGCGCCTGGTGGCCGGGTCTTACCCCACGGGCTCAGCCCGAAGGAGCAACGTGGGGCCGACCTCCGGTGGGCCCACCACCTGTAGGAGGAACCGTAAGGGGCCGGTGCATTGTGGATTGGATGGCAGTCGAAGGCGAGGGCCTCGGCGGCCCAATTCCCAGACACGGGATCTGTCTTTAGGGACATGGAATGTCACCTCGCTGGGGGGGGAGGAGCCTGAGCTGGTGCGGGAGGTTGTGAGATACCGACAAGAGATAGTTGGGCTCGCCTCCACACACAACTTAGGCTCTGGAACCCAACTCCATGAGAGAGGCTGGACTCTCAACTACTCTGGAGTTGGTAAGAGGCGGCAGGCTGGTGTGGGCTTGCTCGTAGCCCCCCAGCTCAGCCGCCATGTGTTGGAGTTCATCCCCGCGCCTTCGGGTCGGGGATAGGTCTCTCACTGTTATTTGCTATGTAGAGTACCCGACCTTCTTGGCGTCTCTGGGACGGATGCTGGAAAGTGCTCCGACCGGGGACTCCGGCGTTCTACTAGGGGACTTCAACGCTCATGTGGGCAGCGACAGTGACACCTGGAGGGGCATGATTAGGAGGAACGGCCCCCCCGACCTAACCCGAATGGTGTTCTGTTATTGGAATTCTGTGCTAGTCACAGTTTGTCCATAATGAACACCATGTTCAAGCATAAGGGTGTCCATCAGTGCATGTGGCACAAGGACACCCTAGGTCGGAGGTCGATGATTGACTTTGTGGTTGTTTCATCTGACCTCTGGCCGTATGTCTTAGACACTTGGGTAAAAGAGAGGGGCAGAGCTGTCACCTGATCACCACCTGGTGGTGAGTGGTCGGGGGAGGAAGTTAGACAGACTTGGCAGACCCAAACGTACTGTGAGGGTCTGCTGGGAACGTTTGGCAGAGTCTCCGGTCAGAGAGATCTTCAACTCCCACCTCCATCAGAGCTTCAACCAGATCCAGAGGGAGGTTGGAGACATTGAGTCTGAGTGGACCATGTTCTCTACCTCCATTGTCGACGCTGCCACTCGGAGCTGTGGCCATAAGGTCTCTGGTGCCTGTCGTGGCGGTAATCCCCGAACCCGGTGGTGGACCCCGGAAGTAAGGGATGCCATCAAGCTGAAGAAGGAGTCCTATCGAGCCTGGTTGGGTCTGGGGACAGCTGATGGGTACCGGAGGGCCAAGCGAGCTTCAGCCCAGGTGGTTGTGGAGGCAAAAACACGGGACTGGGAGGAGTTCGGTAAGGCCATGGAGAAGGACTATCGGTCGACCTCGAAGAAATTCTGGCAAACCTTTCGGTGCCTCAGGAGGGGAAAGCAGTACCCTGCACACACTGTTTACAGTGGGAGTAGGAATCTGCTGACTTCGACTGGGGACATCCTTCCGACGGTGGAAGGAGTACTTTGAGGATCTCCTCAACCCCACCGACATGACTTCCACTGAGGAAGCAGAGGCCGAGGGCTCAGTTGTGGACTTGTCGATCCCCCAAGTTGAGGTCACCGAGTTAAGGGCTGCCTATATGACCGGAGCAGGAGTTTGGTTCGCATTGCCAGCAGTAAGTCAAACTCTTTCCCAGTGCATGTTGGACTCCGGTAGGGCTGCCCTTTGTCACCGGTCCTGTTCATTATTTATATGGACAGGATTTCTACATGCAGTCGGAGGCCGTAGGGAGTCCGGTTTGGGGACCACAGCATTTTGTCTCTGCTTTTTGCAGACGACGATGTCCTGTTGGCTTCATCAAATCAGGACCTTCAGCGTGGGACGATTTGCAGCCGAGTGAAGCGGCGGGGATGAGAATCACTGCCTCCAAGTCCAAGGCCAAGATTCTCAGCTGGAAAAGGGGGCCTTGTACCCTTCAGGTTGGTGGAGAGCTTCTGCCTCAAGTGGAGGAGTTTACGTATCTTGGGACCTTGTTCACGAGTGAGGGATGGACGGAGCGGAAGATCGATAGGGAGATCGGTATATCCTCTGCAGTGATGCAGTTGACATACCGGTCTGTCGTGGTAAAGAAAGAGCTGAGCTGCAAGGCGAAGCTCTCTATTTACCAGTCGATCTACGTTCCTACCCTCACCTATGGTCATGAGCTTTGGGACGCTCCCTTAGAGATAGGGCGAGGAACTCAGAGTAGAGCCGCTGCTCCTCCACATCGAGAGGAGTCAGCTGAGGTGGCTCGGACATCTGTTCCGAATGCCTCCCTGGGGAGGTGTTCCGGGCATGTCCAACCGGGAGGAGGCCCCGGGGAAGACCTAGGACACGCTGGAGGGACTATGTCTCTCTGCTGACCTGGGAACGCCTTTCTATTCCCCCGGAAGAGTTACATCTACATCTGGGCAAAGATTACTGGGGCCATTGTAATCCAGTCTGAAATGTGTGCTTGTATGCATGCTATCAGACATATCACAGAGATTTAAAAAAACCACACAAATACCTTGCATTTTGGTGTTAAGGTATGAGATTCCAGATATAAGACCTAAACTGACTAAATGTTCCGAGTGGAATTTTCTATGTAAAACGTCTTTTTTAATTTTATTTCTGAAGGCCCTACAAACATAGAACATTCACTAAGGCTTTTTGAAACTCCTTTGTTTACATCACCATTCACACAAGTTCAGCATCAGTTGAGTTTGTAACTCTACTCGCATGCTGCTGTCACAGCTGAAATTTCAAGTGTTAACAGAATAATCAAATGATTCACTGCTTGGCTACCTTTGCACCTTGCATGCACTGACTAATGTACACAATGCTTAAAGGTTTTATTGCTCATAGATACTTTTTTGCATCATCTCTGTTGTCCTTTCACAATAATTGTCTACATGATGAAGCAGCGACGATTTTCTCATATCTGAGGAGAAAGTTTCACGGCAAGGTGTTGAGAGGTTTATATGAGCTGCGAAATTGCTTCAAGTTAATACTTATCATGTCCAAAAAATTAGGAACCACATGTAGAAAAGAATCACAACTTACCACTATCCAGTTTATCCTCAACAGCTGGCAGTGACAAAACAAACACAGGCTACACTGCACACCACCTTGGGGAAACATTAACTTTAATAAAAAAGGGCTCACGTTTCTCCTACAGTTCATTCATAGATACCTCTTTTCTTACGAGTTTTTTTGTTGAATATGATAAAATACGGAATCTGAATCTGTGTTCCACCATTATTCACATGACAGAGTTAATGTGTAAACATAGTGCAATAAACTTGGTCATATATATTTTTTAATTTCCAATAGACAAAATTAACTGCTGGTGTGCCCACCTGCTGTATTTTATGTCAGCATGATGTCGAGATAGGGGAAGATTTAGCATTTTTGTTTGTAGAACAATAGCTGGACTTAAGGGGTAGTGCAATAGTGATATGCAGGTCTTTTTCCTTCCTTGTGCATCAGAAAGACCTGCATAGTTAATATTTCTTGTCTGCCCTGTCTGATCCCTCAGGAGCATGTAGGACTAAGAAGACATGGCCAGTGACGTTCTCTGAGGAAGAGCTGAGGAAACGCCTCACACCAATGCAGTACCATGTTACCCAGGAGAGAGGAACTGAGAGGTAGGATGAACCGCTGTGACCACCTGCTGACCATGAGCACTTTTACAATGTTTTATGATTTTACCCTTAAACTTTACAGGCTGGAGGTCAAATTTTGTATGTGTATTTACAAGTCAATTACAATCTCATGTACCATTTAATACAAAAAACCTTTGGCAGTGTTTTCTAGCCATACCATGGCATTCCACAAATCAAGCTTATTTAGGAAAGGAATATCATACCCAGGGAGATTTAGTTTCATTCCATTGTCACATTTTACACTGGCAAACAAATAAACAGGGAGAGAACCCAGGCTCAGACTGAGGAGGTAGACAGATGACTTGACTTGAGATCCTTTAATGTCTTACTGGTAACATAGACTAACCATGTTCTGTACACATTTCGCTATTCACCACACTCCAACGACCACTCCTCCGTTGTTGAGAATCAGACAAGCTTGTTTGTGTGATTATTTTCTTTGGGTGAATACCCTTTGGACAGTCCAGACTTGGATTGATGTCTTTTGGACCAATAGATTTTGAGAAAAGTGGCGAAAAGTACCTCCTCCGCATATGTATTCCGTACAGAGCACATAAATGACTTCAGCGTCGAAAATGGATGTACAACGGATCAATTTTGAGCTGTTTATATGAGACATTGTTAAAATCTTAAATGTCAATTGATGTATGAAATATGTATTAAATGAGATATTGTTTATTTTTATGAAAGACAATTTAAAATGTGAAAAGATTCAATTCATGTAACTTAACGTTAACTTAATGCACCCTTTATGAATATAAACACCATCACTGCACATAGGATGATGGGCAAACCTATCTCTGACTGAGATTTGCGCCAAGCAGTTATCTCCCGCAATTGTCATTTAAAAAGTCCCATTTCAAAGCATTTATCTAACAAAGGGTAATATATTTAAACCTTTGTGATAACGTCCCAGGTTACATATGTAACCATTGTTCCATGATAGGGAACGAGACAAGACTGGCCGGGCCACCTCAGTGGGTACTTTGGGTACATATGCCAGCCTAGGATGCAGGATGGTTCTAACTGTGCCTGGAATGACCTCCAGGTCTGCAGGAGCCACCGACAGGGCCTGCCACCGACAGTGCTCAAAGGGTGCTGTGAAAAGTCCATCTAGCACCACTATCAGATCCCACTGAAGGACTCTGTATTGAGACGGAGGCCTCATCCTCAGGGTGCCATGAAGGAAACTGGTAACAATGTGGTGCTTCTTGTGCTCTGCTGAATCTCCTCCATATCATCTGCACCGTCTCGGGTTACAGTCTCCATTCCCCTGGCCTCGACAGGATGTCCGCTCCCACATTGAGCTCACATCTCCAGGCAATTTATGTGCCATCAGTGCGGTGTCGACCACAGACATCGGGGTGATCGTGCGACGGTGATACGCCATTCCCAGCACTGTCTATCTCCACCTGTCTAAGGCACACATGCACCTGTGTGTAACCTTTATCAGGCAAGCAGGATTGCCCCTCGGGGAAAATCCTGTGTCCCTGAGCCACCACTGCAGGTGCCTCATGTGCAGCAACCCAAGCGGAATCAGGGAGGATGCCTAACAAAAGGTGGTGCCTTTTATTAATTTTAAAGGAAATGATTGATTGAGTCTCCTAAAATACACTAAACTATCAATATGAAAAACAGCAGGTGAAGGACTTAGACTGAATAGAACATATGAATCTCTTCAACATAGAAGAGGTTGGCAAATTATTCACTCTTGTGCAAAATCAGAGACCAGCATAATTATACACAAGCATTTATTAAAGATAATAAAACACACAAGATAAGCAAAAACACACAATATGAAGACTAACTCTATATACACTAAACTAAAGAACAAAAGGGTGTGCGTGTGGATGTGTGGGTGTATGCCAAAGGGAATGTGTGTATGTTTCTGTGTCTAGTGTGCACAAGCATCAACATTCAAAAATGGCAGTAAGGTGTGGCTCAGCTAAAGGGCCAAAATAGATGTGTTGTGTCTGATCTAGCGGATAAAGGTTAAAAGGAGTTAGTTAGCATAAAAAGACTGTGTGGAGCATAACATAAACTAACATCAACTTAGCGGTGGCTACCAGATTAACCTAACAGATGGAAACACATCACAACAATAAACCTCAGAAAAACCCATCAGTTCATGTACATCATTAAAACTAAGCAGTCCTATGCTTAGCCAAGTACACTATTAAGCTGTGCTATGCCCAGTGGTAATGTTACCCGTCTCTGGGGGAGAAGAGAGGTTTCTTTGGGACGTTGCTGCTCTGTTAGCTGACGGTCCATCTGTTGTGACGGACTGAGAAGAATGGTGGTTGCGTCGAAGAAGTCATCTTTACTGTGCCGTGTCCGTTGGGTAGAGCGAGGGAGCCAGTCGTTCGTCTGTTTGTCTCCTTACAGTTACTTTGGTGCAATTTTGCAATTGACAAATTACAAACAACAAGGAGGCTTTATATCCGGAGGAAATCTCTCGGAGTTACTTGATTGTTACCCTGTTCCCTGATAAAGCAGAATGAGATGCTGCATGAAGAATGCATATGGGAACGTCTTTACGTGAACTGGCTGTGAAAAGTGTGTTTAAACACATCAATGAAATTGACTAGCGAAGTATAAGTAGATGAGCCCCAGCTGCCAGCCTTCAGGTTATTTTGTTTAAAGGCCAGTCCTGGGGCAACATCAGCAAGGCACTGCAATGCAGCATCTCGTTCCGCTTTATCAGGGAACAGGGTTACAATCAAGTAACCCCGAGAGTTCCCTTTCAAAAGCTTCACTCGATGTTGCATGAAGAATGCTTATGGGAACGAGAATACCCATGCCGCCGTGCTGATGGTGTCCGGACCCCCTACAGCTGTGTAGGTGTGCACAAGAGTGCAGGAGGCCTCAGACAGTAGCTTGAGACGCCGACTCAAGGACATCCAAGCTATAAAATCTTATGAATGTGTGCGGAGAGGATGAGCCTGCCACATCACAGACACTCTGTAAGGGGGCAACCCTTGCTAGATCAGTAGAGAAGGTGACCCCCCTGGTGGAGTGAGCCCTTAATCCTATAGGCGAAGCTTGATCATGCGCCTCATAGGGCAGGGCAATAGCATCCCTGACCCATTGTAACATGGTCTGTTTTGTGGCAGCAGAACCTCGGTTACGGCCCCCATGACAAACAAACAATTGCTCAGACTTATGCCACTGGCTGGTGTGGTGGACGTAAGCCCAGAGAGCACGCACTGGACACAGTCCATGAAATCTCTCCTGCTCCGGTGTCACAAACGGCGGAGGACAGAAGGTTTTGAGAGTGACTGGATGTGCAGTGGAGAAAGGGACCTTGGGTAAGTAGTCAGGATGAGGATGCTATATCACTTTCACCATACCAGGGGCAAAGTCTAAGCAGGATGGCGAAACCAAGAGAGCCTGCATATCCCCAATTCTCTTTAAGGACGTTATTGCCATAAGAAAGATCATCTTTAGAGTCAGAAGTTTGTCCGACGCTGACTCTAGCGGTTCAAAGGGGGTCTCAACCAGACCCTCGAGGACAATAGCTAGGTCCCACGAAGCAATCTTGGTTCTTACGGGAGGCCCCAACCGCCTGGCTCTGCGAATGAAATGAGCCTGCAGAGGATGCCTCCCCAGAGATACCCCATCCACAAGGGTGTGGCAAGCCGAGAGAGCAGCCACATAAACCCTGAAAGTGGAGGGGCAAGTGCTTGCGAGCAACTTTTTTTGCAGAAAATCCAGAACTGAAGCAACGTGGCAGTTAACTGGATCAACCTGCTGCGTCACGCACCATCTGTCAAAGACGTCCCATTTCCTGGCATAAAGTTTCCTGGTAGAGGGAGCTCTAGCACGTAATATGGTTTCGATAACTGCAGTGTTCCTCAGCAAGTACCCTTCAGGGGCCAAACATGCAGGTTCCACAGGTCGGGCCTGGGATGGACTATCGTGCCCCCTGCCTGAGACAGAAGGTCCTTCATCGTCGGAATCGCCTACGGTGACCGTGTGGAGAGACACTATCTCTGAGAACCATATTCGGCTCGGCCAACAATGCGCAATCAATAAGAGGTCGGACCCTTGTTGGCAGACCCTGGCCAGAACTTCCGCGAGCAGAGCGACTGGAGGGAAGGCATACAGGTGCATCCTGGGCCATGTATGAGCCATCTCATCCAGACCCAGCGGAGCTGGGAGACTGAGAGAGAAGTAGAGGAGACATTGGGCTGTCTGAGAAGAGGCGAAGAGGTCCACTTCTGCTCTGTGAAATCTGGTCCATATTTGACTGACAATCTCTGGGTGGAGTTTCCACTCACCCCTCCGTAAAGTCTGTCGGGACAGAAACTCTGCTCCCACACTCAGCTGCCCCGCCCGGAATGTACACTGCCCTGAGTGATCAGAGCTTGTCCTGGGCCCAGAGAAAAATCTGTCTCGCTATCCTGTTCAGATTGCGCGAGTGCAGACCCCCCTGGTAATTTATGTAAGAGACTGCTGCTGTACTGTCCACTAAGTCCGTCGTAAGCATCTTGCGATGACAGGGTACGCCGAGAGTGGGACCCAAGGCAAGGAACCGGGGTCTGAAGCACATAGTTAGTGTATGAAGCCCACGATGCGTCACTTTTATTAGCCTCCGAGGATTGGCCCTTGGATGAAATCCCCTGGCTCTGAGCCACAACTGCAAAGGTCTCATGTGTAACAGCCCCAAAGGGATCACCGTGGATGCTGACGCCATGAGCCCCAGCAACTTTTGACACTGATAAACAGTGAGGTGTCGACCTAGCCTGACTTTGCTTAGGGTATACCGAATGGTCTTGATCCGAGCGGGAGATAGACATGCCCGCATTGTGACCGAATCCCAAACGACTCCCAGATAAGTCATTTCCTGGGCAGGAGAAAGAACGCTCTTCCCAGCATTGAGTCTCAGCCCAAGAGAAACTACATGAGCCAGCACAATATCTCTGTGCTGAAGCGCCATCTCTCGCGACTGGAGTCGCAAAGGAGCCAGCACCGCATCCATGCATTTTGTGAATGTGCGGGGTGGCTAGGCCAAATGGAAGAACCCGAAATTGGTAAGCTTTGCCCCCGAAAGCAAATCGCAGGAAGTTCCTGTGCTGTGGCAATATCTCTATGTGGAAATATGCGTCCTTTAGATCGATCGCGATGTTGGATTTGCGACACGACCATCTTCACAGTAAGCAGCTTGAACTTGAGCGCCTTGACTGAATGGTTCAAGCCTCGAAGATCTAAGATGGGACGCAGCCCCCCATTCTTCTTGGGAACCAGGAAATACCAGCTGTAACAGCCTGACTCTCTTTCTGGAAGAGGAACGTGTTCTATGGCCCCTTTGCTCAGAAGAGTGTGCAGCTCTTGTGACAGTACTTGCGCCACCTCCGGTTTCACGGAAGTGGACACCACGCGGAGGATGACGAGTAAACCTGTATCCCTTCTGTACTGTGCTTAACACCCATACAGAAACGCCTGGCAGAAGTGACCACGCTGCCAGGCTCTCTGATAGCGGTATTAACCTTAACACTTCCTGTTCCTGTAAAGCAGCCATAGCACGAGCCATCTGCTTGGTGGCACAAAGAGACAAATCCGTGGCCCAGCGACGCTCAGGAAAAGCTTTGCCCTCAATCGTCTCCCCCGCACTCAAATCTTTCAGGAGATCATCCTGGTATGCCTGCAAGACCGCCATGGTGTGCAGTGCAGCACCAGCCTGACCAGCCGCCTGATAGGCTTTTCCCATGAGAACCGAAGTAGTCCTACACAGCTTCGTGGGGAGGGTAGGTTGAGGGTAGGGTAGGCCGGTTCACGTAAAGACGTTCCCATATGCATTCTTTATGCAGCATCAAGTGAAGATTTTGAAAGGGAACAACAATCTTGCAGAGTGGTGCACAGAGAACAATGTCAGCAAAATCAAGGAGCTGATTGTTGATTTTAGGAAAATGGAGACAAAGACACTGTCTACATCAGTGGAGCTGAGGTGGAGCAGGAAAACAGTTTTAGGTTCCTGGGAATAGGCATCACAGAGAACCTGACATGGTCCTTGCACACTGGTCAAGAAAGCTCAAACGGCTGTATTCCTTAAGAATACTTAAGAATGCAAAATTCCCATCCAGCTTCTTATTAACTTTTACAGAGGAGCATCCTGACTGAAAACATCACAAAATGGCATGGGTTGTACACGGCCCAGGACCGGAGAGCTCTGCAGCAGGTGGTTAAACCGCTCAGATTATTGGTACCAACCTACCGAGCATCAGTGATATCGGTAAGGTGCCTGCGCCACAGCCCATTCACCCTACCGCCATCTGGCAAGAGATAGAGAAGCATCCGCTGTCGTACCACCAGACTACAGAGCAGCTTCTTCCCTCAGGCTGTGAGACTTCTAAATTTATCCTCAGCACGCCATTATGTAAAATAGTTTTCATTTCTACTTCTGTTTCTAGTACTTTTTATTTATTCAAACACACCACCTCCTATAAAAACACAAAAAGTAAACGTGTTGTTTATCTAAATACAATATCTTTTGCTGCACACTGAGGACCATGTTGGAAACATAACAATTGCTCATTTGTTCATCATGTTGAGCCATTCAATTTTACTAATACAGTCATTTTCCACAGTGCCTTCACTGGAGAGTTCACACACCAAAAAGATGAGGGGACCTACACTTGTGTTGTCTGTGGGGCCCTGCTGTTCAGGTAAACACTGCACTGTTTTTCTTTGTGAAAACAGTGGTGAAGGAAGTGTTCAGATCCTTTACTTAAGTAAAAGTACTAATACCACACTGTAAAAATACTCTGTTACAAGTAAAAGTCCTGCATTGAAAATTACTTTTTTAACTTAATTATGTAAGTATAATCAGGAAAATTTACTTAAAGTAATAAAAGTAAATGCACGCAAATCAGAAACATATCCCATATGACTGTTTTATCATTAGATTATTATTACTCATGCAATAATGTAAAAGCAGGATTTTACGGTTGTAGTTGGTTGAGGTGAAGCTCATTTTGAAATATTATGTATCAGACTGCTACTGATGATCATTTTTATGATGGATTAATATTCTGATTATCTATTAATCAATTAATTGTTTGGTTTGTAATATTTTCTGAAAATAGTGAGAAATGCTGGGTCACATCACATCTACCCAGACCCCAAAGTGACACCTTCACAATGTCCAACCAGCAGTTCAAACCTCAGAAATGTTTGGGTAGTTCAATAACAAAATATCATATTTCAGTCTACTGCTGTCGTATGAAATGTGCTATATACTGTAAATATATTTAACTAGACTAAAGCTGTCAGATAAATTTAGTGAAGTAAAAAGTACAATATGAGATGTAAGGAAGTAGAAGTAGAAAGTAGCATGAAAAGAAAAGACTCAAGTAAATTAGAAATACCTCAAAAATGTACTTAATTATTTGCCTAAATGTACTTTTTTACATGTAACCTAACCCCACTGTTGGTGTGTGTGCAGGTCTGACAATAGCTTACAAAGTTCCCTTATGACACATTTTACCCATCAAGATAATTGGCATCTGTTATTTTTAATTGAAAAACTGAATTTCTTGCCAGATGGTGGGTTGATTACAATGTAAAGGAATGATATAAGAAAGATAAGGCAGTATTTAAAAAAAAAAAAAAAAAAAAAAGTTTTAAAAATTTCTCATTGCCATTTTTTTTTTTTTTTTTTTTTTTTTTAGCTCAAACACTAAATTTGACTCAGGATCAGGTAAGTTGAACCAGCTCTTTTTTCTCCGGCTGCTTCTATTTTCTTGCTTCGTTTTTTGAATGTACTGTATATAAATCCTGATATTTACTAATAGTTGACCCAAAATTTACTTTATATTTATAATACATACAGCAAAACATACCAGGTTACGTATGTAACCATGGTTCCCTGATAGAGAATGAGACACTGCGTCAGCCGACGCTATGGGGAACGCCTTTAACGCCTTTGAATCTTTGTATCAACTTATACCAATCTTGATTGGGTTTAACGTCAACTCGTGACGCACGCCGGCGGAACCGGGGGAATGCAGTACCAACTCCGCCATGCTGAAGGGATGCCTGTCAGAGTGTGAAGCCAAAGGGCACACTTCAGGACAAGAGAGCCACAGATCCTGGATTATTTAAGCGGTCTAGGCTGTAAAATCTCACAAAGCTGTGAGGCGAGGACCATCCCGCAGCATCCAATATATTGGAGAGGGGGGTTCCCGACCACCAAGCTCTGGAGGATGCCATACTCCGTGTGGAGTGAGCTCTTATCGACAGAGGTGAAGGCAAACCGCCGAAACGATTGGTAGCCGGGCAGCCCTTATGAGGGGGCCCGACGCATACCAGCAATTGGTCCGAATTGCGCCACTGGGATGTCCTCCGGACAAAAAACTCCAGGGCTCTGACTGGACAAAGCAGTTGCAGCCTACCTTCCTGTTCCGCCGACTCTGAAGGAGGATGGAACGCCTGCAGGACTACCGGCTGGGCCACCTCAGTGGTACATAACCTGGCCTGGGATGCAGGATTGCTCTAACTGCGCCTGGAACGATCTCCAGGTTAGCAGGAGCAACCTACAGGGACTGCAGATCTCCCACTCTCTTGAGAGAAGTCATGGCCAGCAAAAATGCCATTTTTTAGGCCAGACACCTGTCTGATGCATTGTCCAGTGGCACGAACGGTGCTGTGGTCAATTCATCCAGCACCACTATCAGATCCCACAGAGGGTAATTATCTGTTACTCGAACCGGAGGCCTCATCCTCAAGGTGCCACGAAGGAAACTGGTAACAAAGCGGTGCTTCCCAAGCGAGCAGCCATCCACCAAACTGGAATGCTGCAATCACAGCCACATACACCTTAAGTGTAGCGGGGGAGAGTCCAGCTGAAAACTGGCTTTCGGAGGAACTCCAGCACTGAAGCCATCGGGCAGTGAACTGGGTCAAGATGGCACCATGTAGTGAAAATTTTCCACTTGCCCGCATACAGTTTCCTTGTGGAGGGGGCTCTAGAGTTTAAGATGGTCTTAACTACCTCGGTAGAGAGACCGGCAGCTTGGAGGTGGTCCCCCTCAGGGGCCATACCCACAGCTTCAATTTCCCCAATCTGGGGATGGAATATTCCGCCTTGGCCCTGCGACAGCAGGTCCATCCTGACGGAAATCTGTCACGGAGGGCTACCAGGCCCGAGAACCAGATTCTGGCGGGCCAGAACGGGGCCACGAGCAGCAGCTGGGCCTCTGTTTGGCGAACGTTCACTAGAACCCCCGGGAGCAGAGCAATCGGGGGAAAAGATTAGCCTTGGCCACGGCTGTGCCATGGCATCCAGCCCCAGGGGCGCTGGATACAC
The DNA here is from genome assembly GCA_011952105.1 of Coreoperca whiteheadi. NCBI lineage: Eukaryota > Metazoa > Chordata > Actinopteri > Centrarchiformes > Sinipercidae > Coreoperca > Coreoperca whiteheadi. The sequence goes on from CM022484.1 coordinate 283,069, forward strand.
AAGGGAGACCCAGAGGGGGCAGTGAGCTTGTCTGGGGACCTGAACAGGTCCACTTGTGCTCTGCCCAATTTCCTCTATATCCTCTATGTCTCGGGGTGCAGTCTCCATTCCCCGGGCCTCGGCCCCTGCCTCGACAGGATGTCTGCTCCCACATTGAGGTACCCAGGTATGAAAAGTGTTCTGAGAGAGAGCAACTTCCCCTGGGACCACAAAAGGATCTGGCGCGCCAGTCTGCACAGAGGGTGATTTATGTAGGAGATGTGTTGTCGGAGCGGACAAGCGTGACATGGTGGCCTCTGAGGTCTGGAAGAAAGTGCCGTAAGGCCAACAAGACCGCTCGCATCTCATCAATTTATGTGCCATAGATGCGGGGTCAACCACAGATCTCGGGCTCTGTGGCCCCCATCCGATGCTGGAGGTGTCCGTTGAAAGTGTGCGACGGTGATACACCATTCCCAGCACTGGACCCTGGGTCAGGAACACCCGTTGTCTCCACCTGTCTAAGGAACGCATGCACTCGACGCATGCGGGAGACAGTTGTGCTGGCAACGTGACTGAGTCCCACACTACTCCTAGGAACGTTAATCTTTTTTGTTGGAGTGACCGTGCTCTTGCTCGTGTGGTGCGAGGGGAGAGTGCTAGGCCGAAGGGAAGCACCCGATATTGGTAAGCTTTGCCCCCGAAAGCGGACCGCATGAACTTTCGGTGTCCCGGAATGATAGAGACGTGGAAGTACGCGTCCTTTAGATCGATTGTGACGAACCAGTCCTCGGACTGAATCAGACTCACAATCATAGGGTTCGTCAGCATCAGGAACCGTAGTCTCCTCAGAGAACGGTTAAGGTGACGAAGACCTAAAACGGGACGCAAACCACCATCTCTCTCGGGACAATGAAGTGCCGGCTGTAGAACCCGGTATGCATCCCTCAGGTGGGGATTTGTTTTATGTCCCCATTGTACAAGAGAGAATGTATTTCTCACTCCATCACGTATGCTTGTATTTGGTCGACCCCTATTTCCAAGAGTACTCGGAATCATGGGGGTGTGGACCGGACCCGAAGCTTGTAACCTTGTCGGACAGTGCGCAAACTCAGTGCGACACGCCGGGTCAGGCTTCTCAAGCAGGCAGAGTCCCTCAGGGGAACCAACCGCTCGAGGCTGATGGACCTGGACCTGGAGTGGCGGCCTCATTTACCCGAAGCGCTGCAGCGGCAGGAAATCCCAGAGGATCGGCATATACATGCCAGACTGCCCCCCGAACCTGCAATGTGAGAGCTGCGGTACCCGAATCGCTGGAACGGTGGGATTAACCGGAAAGGAACGTCTACAGGCCTCAGTAGAGGACACAACTCTGGCCTGACTGCTGCGCAGCGGTTGCACGGAACTCACCATGCCCCGAAGCGCCACCAGCGGCAGGGTTAAGAGGCTGAGCTCCTGATGCCACAATGGGGGGGCGCCCCCCCAAGGCCCGACGCTCGAGTCAGGGCCTCTTCTGTGAGGCCTGCTGGGCGAGAAGCACGGCCCTCAGGTCCGTCTTCTCCCTCTCAGGTCCTCTCCGAGCAGGCTGGAGCGAGCCCCTTGGCCACTAGGGAGGGGCACGCTGGGCCACACTCGCTTTCTGAGCCAGCATGTAAGAGCTGCGAGATTACGAAGGCTGAGGTGGCCCGAGACCTCTGGCGATGGGGGCTAACCGCCGTCGTTGCAATGTGCAGCGCCGTCCCGTCCTCGGATGTGAGGGTCCCGCTAAAGTCGAGGTCCTAAGCAGGTCTGCTGGGCACACCTGTACACATGCCATGGCGTGCGGACATGCCCAGCCCTCCCCGCTGCCCCGTATGCCTTGCCCACTAAAGTCAATGTAGTGTGACAAGGCCTATGAGGCAACATCAGGGTCTTAAGGGAGGACGTGGCCTGGGCAATAAAACTCCGCCAGCGTCTCCCCGCCCTAGCCGTTCTCCTTGCACCCACTGATCGACGCAGACTGGCGACTAGTCGGGCTATAAAACCGTGCAAAATTCGACCTGGACCAGGATTTCGACACCTCGGTGTGGAGATCCAGAAGAACGGCAGGTCCCGACGTGGGCGTGGAGGTGTGGCTAGAAGGAAATACTCACCGAGCTACTCCGGCGATGAGTGTCCTGCTGCTCCACTGGCCAGGCGATATTGAGCCTAGCCACCATTTTCCTCTCTTGGGAAAATCACCTCCAGCAGCTCCTCATGCTGCAGTGACTGGGCTGACGAGCCACCCACGTCCCCACCTTCTGCGCTCAGGACATCCAGGTCCTCGGAACTGGATCCTCTCTGCGCGGGCTCCACATCCAGGGCGGAAGACACTGCAGGCTCAGCCTGGCTTCCGGATCCCGAATGCGGGTAGACTGTTTCAACAAACAACAGAGCAGAGCGTCTTATCTCTCCTCAGAGAGGGCACTTACCTTGCTCACAGTCACCCCTCAGGGCTGACAGAGCCTGCTCTCCGTGCAGACAGCAGACACAAGTGTGTGGCCTCTGAACACGTCCCCCGTTCCGGTCGGAAGAAGCTGCAAGGCTGGCTTCCGGTCCCGAAAACGGGTGGGAATCAACTGATGAGCCGTGTCCTCCCATTCATTTTCTTGTCGCCGGGCTGCCGCAGCAGCAGAGGCACCCGCACCAAGCAGAGCGAGCTCCCGAGGAGACGCTCGCGCTGCTCGCAGTCAACCTCGAGGGCTGACAGAGTGAGCTCTCAACCCAAAACAGCCAACCAATGTCCGGTGGGAGGGAAGCACTGCAAAAACCGCTTCACACTCATCATTTCCACAGAGATCAGCCCGCTTGCTGAAGAACAGAAGACTGACGACAACAGTGAAGCCGGCTCCCTTAATACTTCCGGTTCCGCCTGCGTGCGTCACGTGTTGACGTTAAACCCGATCAAGATTGGTCTAAGTTGATACAGAGATTCAGAGGCAGTCACGCTGAAGGCGTTCCCCATAGCGTCAGCTGACGCAGCATTGAAGTTCCCTTGAAAGGGAACTACTTTTTCTCGTTTGTGTCACTTCTCCTCCGAAGTCTGTAAAGTACAAGAATGCCAAGATTTTCCCTCACATAATATACACTATTCATGGAGAAGATGGATAGATAGGCAGATAAGATGACATGCTGTATACAAAAACTAGTCAAGTACAGCCACAGAGTTATGCTATGGCAACGCGTGCACATGTAGATGCAGGGGCCTTTAAATTTTGCTACATTTTTGTTTTAATCAACTTTTCCCCCCTGCTTTATTGCTGAAACATCATTGAATGATGATGATTTGATATGAAGGACTAAGCCAAAATTGTTCAAATTGACTAGATCAGAAGATTTTGACTATGGCAACGGCTGTGCGTGCGCCTGTAGCTCCTTCAAAATATGCTAGCTAATATTTTTTGGCTTAATTGCTGAAACACGTATTAGCCTACCTATGACAATAATACATCATCGGAAAAGGAAGCCGATCTTGAGCCAGATCAATCGGACCAGGCAGGTACCACAGCGGCTGCAGTGCACCCAGGAGGAGAGGAAAGAAAGCTGAGATAGGAACCATGCCGGCCCAGCGTGGACTTAAGGCTGCTCTTAGCTAATGTCCGGTCTAGACGAAATGGGACTCAGGCTGGCCAAGGAACCGGAATCAGAGACCTGAATCTTTACAGAGACCTGCTCCATCAACATCCTGGACCTAGCACTTGACTGGTAAATCGTATTCAAACCTGACAGAGCGCAAGACTCCAGCAAGATGACAGGAGGAGAACTCTGTGATTGCATTGATGATGCTTGGTGCTCAAACGCAGGCATTTGTCTCACAAATGTTGAACTTTTTATGTGAAGATGGACACCATATTATCATCACTTTCTCTATTTACTATTTACATTCCATCAGACACAAATTCAAAAAATTTGCAGCATAATTATTTCCTGGGTGTATATGTGTAGATTTTATTTATATATATAAAAAACTATATATTGTTTTGTTTTATTTGATTTATGCTATAGATATAAATCAAAAAAACAAAATTCTAATTAAAATAGGGTGACATTACCCTATTTTAATATGAATTTAATTATTTGTTATGTTCATGTGTGTAGCATGAAAGGACTACAAACTGTATTTCATGAGACAAGGTACAAGGAAGATTTATTGATCATTTGGGTTGTATAATGAGATTTTGTTTTGTAGTTCCCTTTATCCCACTCAAAATATGATATGCAGTAGATTAGTAAATATATATTAAAGTAATAGAAATGAAAACTATTTTACATGGTGAAGTGCTGAGGATGAATTTAGCAGTCTCAGAACCTGAGGGAAGATGCTGCTCTCTAGTCTGGTGGTATGACAGCGGATGATTCTGTATCTCTAGCCAGATGGCAGCAGGGTGGACAGGCTGTTGGGCAGGCACCTCACCGATATTACTGATGCTCGGTAGGTTGGTACCAATGACCTTGTGAGCGGTTTTAATCACCCACTGCAGAGCCTTCCAGTCCTGGGCCATGCACATCCCATGTCAATTTGTGATATTTCCAGGCAGGATACTTTCTATTACTCCTGTGTAAAAGCAAATATGAACTTGGCAGGGGAACTTTGCCTTCTTAAGTGTCCTTAAGAAGCTTTCTTGACCAAGGTGGAGATGTGAGAGGACCATGTCAGGTTCTCTGTGATGCTTATTCCTAGGAACCTAAAACTAGGTTGGTTTTTGACGTTTTTCTGACGTTGTTTTGTTGATGTAGATTGTTGTGCAAGATTGTTGATTTCCGGCCAATGATGGTGGTATCATCCGCAAACACCATGTCGTGGGTTGCAATCATGGATGTACAGCATGAACAGGGGGAGCCTGAGCACGCAGCCCTGGGGGTTCCAGTGTTGAGCACTAGAGTGGAGGAGGTGTGACCGCCAATCCAAACTGTCTGGGGTCTATGTGTAAGGAAGTACACTATCCAGTTACGGAGTGTGGAATTGAAGCCCAGAGTGCTAAGTTTTGCAGTTAGTTTCATGGGGGAGATGTTGATTGCTGGGCTGAAGACCTTGATGATATTGTGAAGCTTGTGAGTTTTCATTGAACGGCCAGTCCGTGGTGTGGCGTTGAATGAAGTTTTGCCATGACACAGGAAGTTGGTCTAATTTCAGTATACATGATCCAAACTGCCCCATACTTCACGTGTTTGACAACAGTCCCGCCCCTGAAGACATCTACAAGCCAATATTCATTCACAGTAATTGCGCCACTTACTGTAACATGAGTATACATTTTCCAATCTGCTCCAGATTTGATAAAATCCATCTGAGGACATCTACACGCTAATTAGGAGCTATAGTCATTGGGCCACCTACTTGATAAGAGGGAGTTACTGTCCGTATACTCATACAAACTAATCCTAGCAGATTAACCAGATCTTTAAATTTTAAGACCACAATAGCACCAAATGTGAATTTTCATCAAACGTTGTTTCCTTGGCGACGCATATTTTGGTGTTGAACAGGATGTTGTTTAACTTCACTATATATTGTCCAATCAGCCCCAAATTTTACGTGTTTGAGTCCCAGCCTGAGTACATCTACATGCCAATTAGGAATAATAGTCATTGCAGCACCTACTGAGAACAGGATGTAAACCTTGTGTGACAATCATCATTTGATTTACATGAAAATGTCAGGGTGTGGTGTACACAAGTATAATTAGTGGGTGTTCTCTAGTGCGACAAAGTGTACACAGGAAGTGACATTCTTTGTGCAGCGTCCAGAACATGTGCAAATTCAGAGCTGTATTTTGGGTCCTCTGGTAGCCACGTTGAGGGTGCATCGCTGCAAGCAGCTATAATTATTATTATTATTATTATTTTATTTATAATTGCCCCTTTGAACGTATGTCACAACTGGCGAAAATCGCAAATTTCTGCAGTGATTGCAGGCGTGGCCAGGGGGCTCTATAGTGCCCATAAATGTACGGCATTGTCGGGAAAAAGTCGAATTAATCTTCATGAGATTTTAGGGGTTCACTGACTCATCATAAAGAACATATTTCAGTTTATTTTGATAAAGTTTTCCCAAAAAAGTTGTAAGCCATTTTGGATTTCCTGCGTCAATTTCAAATCGTTAAATGTATGAGGCCTTTTAGGATGCTTAAAAAGTCACAAAACTTCGCGCTCTAACTAACTGGTAAATACTTTAAGCCCACTTTGGGGCATGGGGGTGGCACGTCTGCTCTATTGTGCCCCCTGATACTTTTTAGCCTTCAAAATGGCTAGGGATAGTCGAAAACTCACGAAACATGACACACGTTCTATTTTTCACCATTTACAGGCTCTGTACTTTAACGAACTCCTCTTAGAGAATTCATCAAATCTACATCAAATTTGGGCAGTGCCATTTAAAGACCTTCGGGATCAAAAGTTCTTCAAAGCTTGAGTTTTCGATGAATGGCGTCTCCGAGGTGTGGCGTCGAATTTCCATGTTTCGCCTTAAAACAGGAACAGTAACTGGACGCGTTAAGAGTCCTGCGCTGAGGACATCTACATGCCATTTAGGACTTGTAATCATTGGGCCACCTGCTGGCAATACGAAGTAAACCTTGTGTGACAATCATCACTTTTCAGGTTGTTATTGTTATTATTAATCTTCCAAATGAATCGCATTTTGAGGGCCTAAAAGTGCTTAAACTCACCAAATTTGCACACTTGTCCAAAGTGGTGAAAATGTACGTATTTTGTGGGTGTTGCACATGGCTGTGGCAAAATGACTCCATAGGACCACCTACACAATTGAAAAAGAGCAGCCCCCAGCCTACATTTCACCTACATGCACAAAACTTTTGTTGGTGATGACACCAAGACACAAAAAACCTCAAGGACCCGAAACTCAACAGGAAGTGAGTGCAATTTTAGACAATTTTTCACTATTTATCATACTTTAAATACCTCCTAGAGAATTAATCTAATATGCAATTTACGCATCTGTGTATTGACAATGAAAAGTTGTGCTATCTGTAAGTTTTCGTGGAAGGCGTGGCGTTAAAAGTTGATGATTCGCCATTAAAAAGGACATTGTTGTAACTTCAGTGTGCATGCTAATATCTACACTAATTTTACATGTTGGATAAGGGTCCCACCCTGAAGACAAATACATGTCAATATTCAGTCATAGCGCCACCCACTGGCAACAAGAAGTTTGCCTTCAATCATGTAGCCCCCGTGCTATGTTTCACCTAGATCTACGAAATTTTTTGGGGTGATCCCCAAAGAACTACAAATAATCATCTTGGAGCCATACCCTAAACCCAACAGGAAGTCAGCCATTTTGACTTGAAAGTGCACTTTTAGGCCATTTTTCGCAATATACAGTCTCTGTACTTTGACAAACTCCTCCTTGAGAATTTATGGAATCGACTTAAAATTTTTGCAGGGCAATTTAAAGACCTTCACGATGAAAACTTGCTCAATGCTTGAGGTTTCGTCGAATGATGTGGCCATTATGGGGCAGTGAAACAAGTTTCACATGTTTAATAAGAGTTCCACACTGACCGCATCTACAGACCAATAATGACGTAGAGTCATAGCGCCAACTAGTGGCAACAGGAAGTAGGCCTTCCATGGCAAAGATGATCCAATTTGCACAAACTTTTCTTGTCTGATGAATTATCACTGTTGTCTGTATTTTACTTCATCTTTGTGTTAACATCTTCTTAACACGATGCCATCATATGTTCAGGTTGGCCATCCTTTTTTGACCTCATGAAGGAGGAGTCCATCACTCTGTCAGATGATTTCTCCTATGGGATGCACAGAGTGGAGACGACCTGCAGCCAGGTAAGACCCTAATAGTATTTGTTGTTTACCAGTGCAGCTTCAACAACAAATGAAAAATAATAAACAAAAATTACATGAAATAAATAATCCAGAAATAATTAAATAATTTATTCAAATAAACCGTTCCCAGATTTTAAGATAGTTTGACCCTGTTACTGTTAAATGTTTTGGAAATAAAATAATTTTAGTTATACTTGTCCTGTGTGTTTTGAGAATCATTAGAATGCTTACAATAATCATATTTTAGATATGTTTGCTTGACTGACAGTTGTCAAAGTATCATATTTCACCAAATTCAGAATTCATTAAAAAGTATGTCCTCTCTGTCCAGTGCCATATTCCACTTTTATAAAATGACTTAGCTTTCTGTCAGAAAACTTTTCTCATCAATCACAACACAAATTTGGCAAGAGATGAAGAACAATCTAGACAGCTCGCCAGTTTTTTAATCAAGGCAAGGGTCATGTTCAGACCACATGGCCACAGGATGTAACTGTTACGGTTTGGACGGCGAGGTAAGGAGGACCCCGATGCAGACAGTACTGAGGAGCGAAGTCTTTATTGTCGCTTACCATACGGTGGACAGGCGAACTCGAAAAAAACAGGCAGGAAAACAGGAAAACCAAGATGCACGGAAAAAAAACTACAATGGGAAGAAGTAGCGAAACCACGGAGGGAAAACACTTGGGAAGGCTGGGAAGGCAGACAAGGCAACACGCAAACATACCTCCAACACCGACAATGATCCCACACCGAGACAAGGAAACACATGAACTAAATACACTCAGGGGAGGTGAAGGCAACGAGACACAGGTGCAGGACAAACACAGGTGAACCCACTCAGGGAATCAGGGACAGGAAATAAAGTGACTGAGACAGCGGGGAAACAGACATCTACCAAAATAAAACAGGAAGTAACCAGACTGAAAACAATAAACATGGACAGATACAACATAGGGTTGGAAAAAACATAAGGCGCTAGGAGAAACAAGGTGACCTAGGAAAACATCATAAACACCCCCAAAACACACCCCATATAACCCACAACATGACAGTAACAGCGTATGATCCAAACAACCCTCTCACTGAAAAGCCAATGCAGACAGACACATTTTTTAAACAACTAACAGGATCACAAATGGACATTATATTATAATAATAATAATAAAAATAATAAATTGTATTTATAGGTGCCTTTCAAAACACTCATACAAGACAGAAATAACAGTGTAACAAGTAAATAAAATGTAACAAAAAAATCAATAAAATTAACAAAACAACGTTACAATTTTGAAAATCAGTACCAGTATGTAGTCAGGTAAAACAAGCAATGGGAGTAAACAGATGAATATGTAATTTTAAAAAGATGTGTTTTTAGGCGAGATTTGAAAATGTGAAGTGAGTCAAGTTACTGGTGGAAAGGAGTTCCAGATGCAGGGTCAGAGCACCTAAAGGCTCTAAACCCCATGGTGGTCAAACGAGAGGGTGGGAGGTGTATAGAAGAAAAAGACTTGAGAATACTGGTGAGTGTGTTGATGTGAAGGAGGTCGGTGAGGTACAGAGGAGGAGGTTTTGAATGGCCTTGAAGGTGAGGAGCAGAATCTTAAAATCAATGCGGTATTTGTTTGGGAAGCAAATGAAGCTGCTGAAGGACAGGAGTGTAACCAGGGTGCGAACGAGAATGGTGTTGGGTGTGAGAGACAGGCGGAGGCAATTAATGTTACCTAAGGGGAAGTATGCAGACCAAATTACATTATTAATATGAGCTTTAAAAGATAGTGTGCGGTCGAGGATGACACCCAGACTCTTGACATGAGGGGATGGGGAAACCAAGGAGTTATCTATGGTAAGAGAAAAACTGTAAGGTTTTGTCAAAGTGGATTTGGTGCCATTGAGGAGAACCTTGGTTCCCTTTCAAGGGAACTTCAACGCTGCATCAGCTGACGCAATGGGGAACGCCCTCAGCGTGACCGCCTCTGAAATCTGTATATACAAATCTCTGTATCAACTAGTCCTATCTTTGATGGGCTTTAACGTCAACACGTGACGCACACCGGCGAAACTGTTGTCGCCGGTCTCCTGATCTTCAGCAAGCGCGCTGGGTCTCTGTGAAAATGACAAGTGTGAAGTGGTTTGGGCAGTGCATTCCTCCCTGCCCGCATGTTATCCCCACCAGAAACACACGTGTTTGGGTTAGCTGTTTTGGGTTGAGAGCTCGCTCTGTCAGCTCTCGAGGTTGAACACGGGCAGCGTCCTCGTGAGCTCGCTCCGCTCTCTGCTAAAGGCAGCCTGGTGGCGGCACAAACAACAGGAGGACACGCTCATCCGCTAATTCCCACCCGTTTTTGGGACCACAAGCCCGGCCCATCACGGCTTCTTCCGCCCGGAACGGGGGACATGTTCAGAGGCCACACATGTTGTGTCTGCTATCTGGACTGAGAGCAGGCTCTGTCAGCCCTGAGGGGGTGACTGTGAGCAAAGTAGGTGCCCTCTCGGAGGAGAGATAAGACGCTCCTGAGGACTGTGCTTCTCACCCTCGTAAGGGCTGCCCGGCTACCAAACACACCATTGGCAGGTGGATTGTTGAGGCTATCGCTACGGCCTACGAGGTGCATGGATTGCCTTCACCTTTGTCGTTAAGAGCCCATTTCACAAGAAGTATGGCTCCAAGGCTTGGTGGTTGGTAACCCCCCTCTCTGATATATGCAATGCTGCGCGATGGTCCTCGTCTCACACCTTTGTGAGGTTCTATAGCTTAGACTGCTTAAATAATTCGGGGTCAGTGGTTCTCTTGTCCTGAAGTGTTCCCTGTTGGCTTCACACTCGGAAAGACATCCCCTCAGCATGGCGGAGTTGTTACTGCGTTCCCCATAGCGTCAGCTGACGCAGCATTGAAATTCCCTTGAAAGCGAATGTCCCAAGTTACATATGTAACCATGGTTCCTACGCTGTGCCTCGCTCCCATAATTCCGGCATGCCTGTGAGCGGCTTGCTTCAGCTGACAACAACAGTGAAGCCGGCTCCCTTTGTTACCTCCGGTTCTGTCGGCGTGCGTCACGTGTTGACGTTAAAGCCCATCAAAGATAGGATTAGTTGATACAGAGATTCAGAAGCGGTCACGCTGTGGGCGTTCCCTATAGCGTCAGCTAACGCAGCGTCTCTTTCCTATCAGGGAACCATGGTTACATACGTAACCTGGGACGTTTTGTCACTGAGAGTTGCATGTGAACCAAAATTTTATTTCCGCTCAGGCAATCTGAGATGGAGGTAGGTTTGGTGGACAGGTAGAGCTGGGTGTCATCCGCAGAGCAGGAATTTCCACATGTCTCACTTTCTTGAGTTCTCTCTGCAAATCTCTTTTTTCCCCACATATTTCCACCCCTTGTTTTCTCTCCCTTTTCCCTTCACTTTTTTGTTCTTTTTGTTGAAACTGCTCTCTGTAGTGTCACCGGTAGTGACATGAGATAGTTCATCCAAATCATAACTTTCACAGCTGAGCCAGAGTAAACCAGTCCAAGGGTGTATCAGTGATTCCAATAGAGGCTAATCTGTCAAGGAGGATGTCATGAGAGATGGTGTCAAAGGCCTCACACCCGATCAAGGAGGATGAGAATAGTTAGAATAGTCCAGAGTCAGACATTAGGGATTTTTACCAACGATGTTTCAGTTCTATGGCAAGGTCGGAATCTAGATTGGAATTGTTCATAAATCTGATAATGTAGGACATGTACAACTATACATATCAATCTTTCCCTTTCGTGTTTCAGTGTGGAGGTCATCTGGGACACCTGTTTGATGATGGACCAAGACCCACAGGAAAACGTTACTGTATTAACTCTGCCTCATTGACTTTCCAGCCCAAAGACACGGCCACCTCCAGCTCCATTGCCGAGGGTGGAGCTGTCAGCAGCTCAGTGAGTGATGGGAAGAAAATGTAGGGAAGGAAGACCAGAGACAGACCAGAGAAAAACTCTCTAATCACTAAGTGCACGCTTCCAAAATGGTAATTTTGTAGAACACACTGTATGTTGTAGTTGCCTTAAAGGGAACTTAATTCCCTTTAATTTCCTCAGTCTGGGTAGTAGCATTTGGCCTGCAAATTTAAACATGGATGAAGTGGTGTATAGTAGACATACAACACACATATATCATTTGGAACCTTCTGATATTTGATCTTCAAAATATTTTATTACAGTATATTTTTGAAGTGATATTTGATACTGATTTAATGAAATTGTCAGCAGTGACAGAGCATACTGTGACAGATGGCATCTTATTGTGGACAAATAAATACTGTGGCTGTACTTGTTCTTTCCATTAGGAAATTATTTCATTTTTCAATGATTTTTTTTGTTCACAACTTGCATTAAAACGGTTGATGGATTAATAAAATATCTAGAAACACTGTACTTTATTTTTCCATTTTTTTTCAAAACTAACTAGATAAATGTAACAAAATAATCTCAACTGAAGGAATCAAGGTTTACATACTAGTTTCTTTCTTCATCAGTGAATGGAACTGGCTCATGTGACATCATGTCACCTAAGCGAGAGCGTAAGGTATTTCCCTTTCAAGGGAACTCTATGCTGCGCCTCCAGCGTGACCACATCTGAATCTCTATACAACTTAGTCCAATCTTGATTGGTGTAATGCCAACACGTGACGCACGCCGGCGGAACCGGAGGTTATAGAGGGAGCCAGCTTCACTCTTGTCGTCAGTCTTTTGATCTTCAGCAAGCGCTCTGGGTCTCTGAAAATGACGAGTGTGAAGTGTTTTTGCCAGTGTGTGCCTCCCTGTTCACGCTTCATTCCCACTGGCGACACACACGATATGTGCGTTAGCTGCCTGGGAAGAGAGCATGCTCTGTCAACCCTTGAGGGGGTTGACTGTGAGCATTGCGAGCATCTCCCCGTGAGGAAGCTCCGCTCTCAGCTGGCGCTCTTTAGGAGCGGAAGACTCGGTGTCTGCGACTTCTTCCGCCCTGGATGTGGGGCATACGCGGGGGCGGTCCAGCCCCGAGGAGGTGGATGTTCTTGGTGCGGAAGGCGGTGACATGGGTGGCTCATCATCCTAGTCACCGCAATATGAGGAGCTGCAGGAGGTGGTTACCCACACGGTGGCTAGGCTCAATATCGCCTGGCCAGTGGAGCAGCAGGAGACTTATCGCCGTACTAAGTTCGATGAGTGTTTTGTCCTAGCCCCACCTCCATGCCGGGAGCTGCCGTTTTTTCCAGATCTTCACGCCGAAGTGTCGAAATCATGGTCCAGGCTTCTTTCTTCACAGCTTTCTAGCCCAACTGGTCACCAGTGTGCTTCGATCAATGGGCATCAGGAAAAAGACGGCTATGGGGTCATGCCAGGCATAGAGGAGATGCTGGCGGCGCCGGAGGCCACGTCATCCCTCAAAACCCCTACGTTACCTAGTGAACCCTGCCTCACTACTCGTTCAAAGTCTGAAAGGGAAAAGACGGACCTGAGGGCCGTGCTTCTTGCCCGACAGGCTTCAAAAAAGAGGCCTTTATGGGTATATCGGGCCTTTGAGGGTGCCCCCCCAAGGGGTCGAACACAGTGTTGCTCCCCCATGGAGCCCTCTGGAACTCGGCCTCACTACCCTGCCGCCAGTGGCGCTTTGGGACAGGGCGAGTTTCATGCAACCCACGCCTTTAGACCTGCAAGGCTGTGCAGCAGTCGGGCGACAGTTGTGTCCTCTACAGAGGCCTGTAGACGTTCTTTTCTGGTTAAATACTGCCGCGCAAGCACCTCAGGACACCGTAGCTCTCACACTGCAGGTTCTGGTTGCGGTCAGGTATGTAGATGCCGCTCCTAGGTGATATCCCAGGCCGTGGGAGCAAATCAAATATCACTTCCTGCCCGCTTGAGAAGCTCTACCTGGGGTGTTGCACTGGGTTTTGCGTCCAAGAGTGTTACTGACTTCAGTTCCGGTCCAGACCCCCAAGATTCTGAGCAATCTTGGAAACCAGGGTGGACCTAGCACAAGCACAGGTGATGGAGCAAGAAAAACATTCTCTCTTGAAAAAAGGGGCAATAGAACTCCGCGCCTGGGAGATGCATACCGGGTTCTACAGCCAGTACCTTATAGTCTCGAAGAGAGACAGAGGGTTATGTCTTCGTGACCTGAACCGTTCTCTGAGGAGACTTCAATTCAGGATGTTGACAAGCCCCATGATCGTGAGTCAAATTCAGTCCAAAGCCTGGTTTGTTATGATCGAAGGGACGCGTATTTCTATGTCTCCATCATTCCAGGACATCGGAAGTTCCTGCGGTTCGCTTTCGGGGGCAAAGCTTACCGGTATCAGGTGCTTCTGTTCAGGCCTAGCACTCTCCCCTCGCACCTTTACAAAATGTATGGACTCTGCCCTGGCTCCTCTCAGACTCCAGGGGGTCCACATTCTCAATAACATAGACAATTGGTTGATTCTAACGCAATTGCATCTGGCAGCAATACGACATCGAGATGTTGTATTTGCTCACATGCGGTGCCTGGGGTTGAGGCTCAATGGGAGCAAGAGCATGTGCAAAGGATTATGTTCCTAGGAGTAGTATGGGATTCGGTTACGTTGCGGGCACAACTGTCTCCCGCACGGATCGAGTCGATCCTGACCATGGTGTTCAGGGTGCAGCTAGGCCGACATCTCACTGCACTACAGTTTCAGAGACTGTTAGGCCTCATGGCGACAGCATCCACCGTGATTCCGCTTGGTTTGCTGCACATGAAGCAGCTGCAGTGGTGGCTCAGGATCACGGGATTTTCCCTGAGGGGAAATCCTTTTCGAATGCTCTCTCACTTTACGCACCTGGATACCTCAATGTGGGAGCAGACATACTGTCGAGGCAGGGGCCGAGGCCCGGGGAATGGAGACTGCAACCCGAGATGGTGCAGATGATCTGGAGAAGGTTCGGCAGAGCGGAAGTGGACTTAACTTCCCTGGAGAACGCTCATTGCCCCCTCTGGTTCACCCTTGTGCACCCAGCGCCCCTGGGGCAGGATGCCATGGGGCAGCCATGGTCAAGGCTATGACTGTACGCATTACGATTGCCCTGCTCCCGGGGGAAGCACCGAGCACCGGGCCTCGGGCCCCATTCTTGCCCACCATGATATGGTTTTCGGGCCTGGGAGCCCTTCTGGACGGCCTCCCATGGGAGATTCCCGTCAGGAGGGACCTGCTGTCGCAGACAAAATATTTCATCCCAGACCGGGGAAATAAAGTTAAAGCTTTTCACTGTGTGGTGCCAGGAAGCACCACCCTGACACGGTTCACCGCCAGGTGGCTTCAGTAATGGAGTTTCTCCAAGGCCGGTTTTCTTGAAAGGGAACATCTCAGTTTACATATGTAACATAGTTAAGCTGGCTCCCTTTATAACCTCCGGTTCCGCCGGCGTGCGTCACGTGTTGACATTACACCAGTCAAGATTGGACTAAGTTGTACAGAGATTCAGATGTGGTCATGCTGGAGGAGTTCCCATAGCGTCAGCTGATGCAGCGTCTCGTTCCCTTTCAGGGAATCAGTGTTACATACGTAACCTGAGAAGTTTTCAGAGGTGGAAGTAACAAATTACATTTACTCTTGTTACTGTAATAAAGTGTCTTTTGTGTACATGTAGCTTTTTTTAAAATTTGTATTATTAATATTTCAAGTATGGTAAGCATTTCAAATTGCATCTCTTACAGAGCCACATTAGCACATTACATTGGTCATGTTATGGGAAACATGGCAACTGATCCATCCAACAAATATTCAAGCCACTCTGTATTATCTTAAAAATACAAGTTATTATCAGCTGCATAAACAAACTGGGTAGTGTTATGTATGAAGGCAAGGTTCTGCATTGGCCCTGTGTTGGCATGCTGCGGGGAATGCAAGCAAACCCTTAATTTCAGCTTCAGCTGCTTGTATGCTAATATTGTGATTCACACGCACTTCCCCAAAACGCCTCCCTCTAAATTTGAAGCCAAATAATTAAGCTAGTCACATTTTTCAGAAACACTTAATTAGTTAATGGTCTAATTATATGAGTTTGAATTTAACAGACTGGTTACACTTACTTAATTTAAAAGGAGAAAAGCCATTTTACAACATTACATCATACAGTACAGTACAAATATTGGAAATCAATATGGCTTGCAGAGGCTCTGTTCATAAATGCAAATATGCATTTTCTTGCCAAGTATGAACAGAGCCTCCATCTTTGTAAACCTGGAGTGCTACACATAATATGTGTGGTCTTACAATTAACACATACTGTATCTAATTTGTAACCATTTTAATATCTAATTAAAGGGATCTTTCTCTCATTCTGTCAAGTGCAGTCTGGAGAAAAAGTAATTAAAAAATCTCAAGTGAAACAACGATTAAACTTAACTAGTTACAATTAACTCATCTCACCGGATGAGAAGCTCAAAATGAACATCTGTATGAAGACAAAGAATTCAAGGAAACTCAAATGTTCATTTTTATCTACTATTTAATGTTTGTAATGGGAGCCAGAGCCTTTAGCTATCAAGCTCCTCTCCTGTGGAATCAGATCCCAGTTCGGGTT